>JAYKKM010000427.1:2045000-2552500 GCA_035772405.1 Chrysogorgia sp. JL179-B06
TGCTTCTGGACGCCGCTATTTTAGAGTTTGCTCGACGGCTCAACGTTGGTGTACAGCGGTGGTTTTAGTTTCAATTTTGACGTCATTGAGTGCTTGTCTTTTGCGCCTTGTACTCAATGATGACTCAATGACGTCAAAATTAAAAAGAAACCCCCGATGGACATGTGCTGTTAGGGCGCTGCCACTCACCGCTAAGTCAAGTCCGGTCAGACGGGGTTAGTACTTGGATGGGTTAGTACTTTGAGGGTTTTCCTCCGGGGTCTCCGGTTTTCCTCCTTCAGTGAAATTAACACTTAGATCTTAGCTGTGCTCCCTGGTCAGACATGGGTCGTATGGGCAGCTTGCGGCGCCTTTGAAATGCCTTCGACTCGGCCACGTTCGCTAAACATTTGTAAAGTCTATTTGTTGTGTTTGTTCATAAGACTAAAAAAAAATCTGAGCCGTCGAGAAAACTCCAAAATGACACAAAATTGCACAAAAAAGATAGAAAGATATTTCATGTGAACTCCACTTGTATTTTTCCTGGATTACCCCTTTAACTCCCGGAATTAACGTTGGTTTCCAGGTTGTGTATCAGAACCAATCCACTGCCCGTTTCTTAAAGCAAATATTTCTGCTGCATCACCACCCCGTGGAAACTGGTTGCCAGGTTTCTCTCGAACTCGCGTCCCAAAGCTTGCCGTGGATGATACGCAATTGAAGAGCTCGTGTACTTGCTGTTGCTGTTGGGAAACACTCCTTAAACTGCAGGTGAATGTGTGTGTAATGTGACCTGCCCTTGCACAGCTTCAGTCTACCAACTATTTTGAGAATTCGATTTGTATTTTTACACTGCCTACGCAGCACAACACTTTTATGAAACGATACGTTTTTTTCTTAGTCGATCTTGTGCTCAAGATATTGTGATAAAGAGTTGGGAAAGTTTGTGTTGAGCAATCTAGTTGGAAGGACATTGCCTGGCTGTATTTCGATAACACTATTGTGCTTACCTTTGGTTGGTGAACACGAGAAGGTATTGTGATATTAGGTAGAAATGAAATAAAATATGTTCATTATCACAATTCTCATAATTCTCATTATCACCATCCTCTCCACCATCACCTAATGGTTACCACCTTCTCCATCCTCATCATCCTCACCACCACCATTACCATTATTACCACCACAATCTCACCATTATTACCACCACAATCTCACCATTATTACCACCACAATATCACCACCATCCTCACCATTATTACCACCACAATCTCGTCACCATCCTCACCATTATTACCACCACAACCTTCCTCACTACCATCCTCATAATCACCATCCTCACCACCATCACCATTATTACCACCACCATGTCACCATTATTACCACCACCATCCTCACCTCCATCACCATTATTACCACCACCATCCTCACCACCATCATCACCACCACCTTCTTCACCAGGCCATCCTTACCCACCATCCTCACCACCATCACCACCATCCTTACCACCATCCTTACCACCATCACCAGTACCACCATCACCTTGCTGATAAATATTTTCCTCCTAGGCTATTGAGTCCCTGTTGGCAGCTGAACCTTCTTCTGTCTTAACGTACTCAAAGCAGTTTTTTGGCGACTCCCACGTCAAGGTACCATTTTGTTGAACTAAGTTTTCGTATATCTACTTCCCTTGAAGTTTATTTATTTTATTGATTAGCTTCTTTTTCATTTTCCCCAGTGGCAATGTGTTCTCAATGTTCTAACCGAACAAATTCGAACTGGAAGTCATTCGGACACAACCTACAGCAAATACAAAGAAATTCTACAAGGTAGGCTGTTTATAGGTTCTAATTAAATATTAGCGACCTTTAGATTGAGTACGAGTACGAAGACGAACTTTTCTGCGCAGTGGAGAAACAACAATGGAAAAGAACCATGCGCAATGGTAAACTCGTCTTCGTACTCGTCTTCGTCCTCAAATCTAAAGGTCTCTATTGAGTCTCGGGCATCGTGCATTAGCGCACTCTCCGCGGCCATTGCAAATTAAAATGGCGACGTTTCGTCAGTGAAAATTTGCATTGGTAAAGACACATAGCAAATTAAACGACTTTCCATCCCCAGAACAAGTCTTCCTTAAATGCAAGTTCTTTGTCGCCTTAGAAGAGGTACACTCAGTTTAATTTTTCAATTCCCAAATTTTCATCATTTCACGCACGGTCGATAAACCAACTTTAGAGTAGTTAGTCAACTTTAGCGGACGACAAAGGCATTAAGATGAAACTTTAGTCGATGATAATGCAGTATTTTTGTATCAGATCCACCATCATTACCACGGTGGCATCATTATCACCATCACCATTATTACCACCATCATCACCACCACCTTCATTATCACCATCATTATCACCATCATCACCACCACCATCATTACCACCATCATTATCACCATCATTACCACCATCATTACCACCATCACCATTATTACCACCATCATTATCACCACCACCATCATTATCACCATCATTATCACCATCACTATTACCATCACCATCATTACCACAATCATTATCACCATCATTATCACCATCATTAACATCATCATTACCACCATCATCACCACCATCATTATCACCATCATTACTACCATTACCACCATCACCACAACCATCATTACCACCACAATCATCACCACCATCAGCACCACCATCATCATCACCACCATCATCATCACCACCATCATCAGCATCATCATCAGCACCACCATCATTACCACAACAACCATCACCATTATTACCAACATCACCATTATTACCACGATCTTAGCATAGACTCTTTGAGAGTCTCTGTCATTACCCTAATCACCATCATTACCACATTACCACCATCATCACCACCATTACTATCATATCACCATCATTTCCACCATCGCCATAATTACCATCATCATTACCACCACAACCATCTTTACCACTATTACAGTTACCAGCATCAGTATCACCATTCCCGCCATCACCACGATCTTACCATAGCTAATTCCTTATCTGTTTCATGTTGCTAAATTGAGAACCTCTCTCGTTTTCAGAAACGTTGGTCATTCTCTCCAAGTGTACCACACCCAATGTCTTCCTGTCCCTTCTCCCGGATGATGGTAACTTTGCTTTTTTCCTACCGTTTCTATTGCAATGTTGTCAAAAAAACGCAGCCACAAACCTGTCCAATCAAATCACTGCTAGATAGCGTAGTCAACTTGGTAGGTAAGTTAAAATATTCAAATTTAATGAGAAACTGCATAGAGCATCTATTGTTGTGAAATTGTAGCCGGAATAGACGACTTCCACGATCATGCGCAGTAGCAACAAATATTCATCGTATTTTCATCGTAGGTAAAAACAACTGTTTCAGCTGGAAAGAGCATATTGAAAATAGTAGAAGTGCAAAGTTTGAAAGGAATTGTGTAAAAAAGGAAGAAGTTACACAAGCAGAAAGTTGGCCATTTCAAAAGGGATATATTAGTGATTTAATAAGGATTTTGGCTTGACGGGCGGGCGTTGCACGCCAAGCCAAAATCCCTATTAAATCCATAGTGAAGTGCGAAACTTCCGAAGTGTGTAGCTTTCGCACTATTTGCCCGATTTGTTTCAAACTTCGGCACTTTTACTATTTTTAATATGATCTTTCTAGCTAAAACACTTGTTTTTACCTCGTATGAAAATTTGAAATAAAGTTGCTGCTGCGCATGATCCTGAAACTCGTCTATTGTAGTCTCACGTAGTTACGATCGTCATATTGGAAAGACCACCAGTGCTCTAAATAACGGGGCCCCGTCAGCTGTCACTGACCGCTGATTTTCATGATTTGATCGCCAGAAATCAGTCATAGCAGGTCAGCATGACTGGTCAAATTATTTTGGTCACATTATTTCTACCAGTGAACTAATTTTCTTTTACCTTGTAAACATTGTTTATATCATTAATTTATTCACTGAAGTCAGTAAATGGCTTTAATAAGCCAGTTCGTAATGTCGATTGCGCATCAAAATGACGCGTTCTGCGTCGGAATAAAACTTATTTCAATTCATAACATCAGGCTGGGAATTCAGTATAACGAATTTGCAAGTGTAAATAGAAATGCAAATGTCTATTGTGGTTTTAGCCGGCGAACACGTCATTTTGATGCGCAGTCGACATTACGAACTTAGTTTTATTGGTTAAAGGGATATGGCAATATAAATTAACTTTGTCTCATTTGAAAGAACTCGTGAAATGGTATAACAAGACCTTTTACAATTTTCCCTTATCTTTTTTGGTTTTCGAAATAATTTGACGAAAGACAGTGCTGTCCGCCATCTTGGAATTATTTTCGATATGCATGTGACGTCATAAGTAGGGTAAAGTGAAATTTTTATCTTGCCAACCTTACGACATTATGAGCCAGAAACTCGATTATGTTGCACTATTTCCATTTTCAATTGGCCCACAACATTTTAAAAAGCCTTCCGTGGAAATTCGGTCACCTATGGAGTAGTTTCATCAGGTTTACCCTGCTTGTGACGTCACCAATTTCCTAGTTAATTAGGTCAAATATTACAACAAGATGGCGGATTGTAGGCTGTCTTTTGTCATAATTATCTGAAATATTTCAAAAACCAAGAAAGATACAGAAAATTTGTAAAAGGTCTTCTTATACCATTTTACGAGTTCTTTCACATGAGACAAAGTTAATTTATATTGCCATATCCCTTTAAAGTGAATCACTTTAGCACCCAAACTGTAGATCAGTGATGTATGTGGTCGGTAGTTTTTAAAGATTATATTATTTGAGTGCATCTCTATTGGCAGTGGAGTTGTTTTGATGGCGATCACATAGTGATAGTTGTTGTGAGTGCTCTTTGGATGAAAATTTATCGAAATAAACTATTTAGTTCCTTATGCAGGAAAGTAGAGGAGCTTCTTAGGCATAATACGAGATAGAATCACTCAGTGGTATTTGAGAAACAAATTTGGCGTCGAAATTGGACAAACTCTCCAACTTTAACTTGCCGATATCTTCGTAACCTAACTGATTTGAATGTTGAAACTTTGGAAATAAACTAAAGTCAGTAAGATCTTTCATATGTTTGAGCAGGCACAGTCTAAACACAACAAAGAAACGTGTGCTGCCAACTCAGTGAAGCAGCGTGCTCATCATTGTTGTTCATTTCAAGTGGTAAACGTGAGATATTTTGGCATAACGAAGTATTTTGGATAAGTTGAAGGAGGTTCAATATTAGAGTGTTTACTTCGCGCTGGCAGGATGTCAATAGGAGGGAAGTAAATTGACTTTTATCTCCTGAAACAATAGCCTCCTCGCGTTCTGATGGCTCTCTTAATACCTCGCCATGTACTACAGTAAACACCCACTATGAAGAACCTACATTTTTCCAAACCAGCCTGGGATAGGTTCTTATATATTTGATATCGAACAAAAAAATGTTTTACCATGCAAAAAAGTGGAGATAAACTCAATAAACCATAAAGCCACAATTCAGTAACTGATAAACACTTATGTCAATGAGATGATATGGATAAAATTAACTAGGCAGTACTTTCAGTTTTCTTTGTAGATGATCATAAGACTAGTATATAACATTAAGGTACATCTTCCTTAACACTGAACAGTTCTATTACTGCTACAGCTCATAGCAGTACACTGTTACATGACTGACATGCTGTTGGTGTTCCCAACATAAGAACCTATTTCAAATATCAGGCACAAACAGGTTCTTATTGAGAGGGGCACAAAATCCCTAATTTCAGTCAGAGGTTCTTATAGGTGGAAGGTTCTTCATAGCGGGTGTTTACTGTAACGGAAGTTGAGCGGAGTGAGAACGAACTCGAACTGACGGCTGCGAAGGAGACTACTGAAACAACGGATCAAGAATATTAAGCTGCGGTTTGTCTTTAACTTTCTCATAAATTTTTCAGGGTAAGGGGGTGGTACCACTGATCTCAAAAATAGGACTGGATTGAGCTTTCTATTGTATCTGATGAACTGCTTTTGAAGCTTGCATATTTGCATAATGTACAATTTACATTATGCACACGAGAGATCATTAGAAGCTCCGAGTTTGCAAGCAATTCAAACTACTGTGACGCTCACGAAATAGGTTTAGTGTCTGGACAATATAGTTTCTTTGTTAACATTAAATGCATAAAATCTTGAACCTAATTTGACGTCTCATATTAGGCTTCTCTCACTGGATCATTAGAGCCAACGGCGGCCATTACTAAGGGAGCAAAGTCGCAGTAAATCTGTATGTAGGCCATGAATCGTTTTACCCAGTGATTTGAAAAATGTCTTCTGGTTCTCTTTATAGTAAAATTATTTTATTTTGTCGATGGTAAGAGCACATAAACCATCAAAAAATCTCATAGGATTCTCAGTTGGTCCCTTAGTATTGGCGGACTTCCGGCTTCATTTTCTGAACAACAGTTGCTCAAACCTTCAGAGAAGGGATTTTTTTACCCAACCATTTAGGTCTTAGAATTTTTAATTACCATTTTTAATTACCAATTTAGAATTTTCTCTTCGGCCCCACCCCGGCCATAAATATTGTCCGGTCATTATATCATATTTCGAACAGGAAGAGTTGAGTTCCCGGTAAAAATGGGTAGCTTTCAGGAAGAAAACAAAATGTTACGACTTCCGATCGAATTGAAAACGAAAACGATTTTGGTCCCACCCCATGTAATGGCCGCCGTTGGCATTATCCAGTGAGAGAAGCCTAATATGAGACGTCAAATTAGGTTCAAGATTTTATGTATTTAATGTTAACAAAGAAACTATATTGGCCAGACACTAAACCTATTTCGCGAGCGTCACAGTTTGATTTGCTTGCAAACTCGGAGCTTCTAATGATCTCTCGTCAATTTACGTAATGCAAATATGCAGGCTTCAAAACAGCTCATCAGATACAATAGAAAGCTCAATCCAGTCCTATTTATGAGATCAATCTAAACGCAGTGCAATCTAATTGGTTCCTGAGCGGTCTTTACAAACCGTTATAACAAAACAACTGAAAAGTTATAAAAAATTTCGAAAATGTCAGAAATTTAAAACAGCCATTATTGACCTCGTTTGGTTCGGTCATTACGTCAAAATTATCCTGCCCACGGAATGTTCTGTGGCTGTTCTGCAAACCTGCCATGAGATATCGAGAAAGAAGTATTTCAGGTGCGACTCGTTGATATAGAAAATGACTTCAGTCATCATATGAAACGAGAACCACAAACGCAACTTTGAAAGACTTCCCTGCAAGGAGGTCAATTCAAAAAGGGGCATGCTGTGTTATTTGATTAAGGCTATCTAATTTTGGGGATTTTACATATTCGTAATATTTGGGTCTTCCTGAGCAAAATCATAATATATCTTGTCAGCCAAAAATTTCATCTTCATTGTCGTTTTTCCGGTTAAAGTTATCGGATGTGATGTCAGGAGAGGCATTTTTGTGGCAAGTAACAAAAGAAAACTGGTTTGGGATGCCTCTTGTGACATCACATCCAGTAACTTTAACAGCGAAAAATCCATGAAGATGAAATCTTCGGCTGACTAGATATATTATACACTGTATGTAATTTATAGCTTATAACTGTGTAAATTCAATGGACCAAAATAACGTATACAACTGCAGTAGACCTATATACACTATTTGTTTGCTTCTGGCTCATTTTCATTACTTTGTAGAGTTTATTTTCTTTGATTTATAAGTTTTATTAGTTTTGACTCTATTTGATAAAATAAGAACCTGCTTTCAAATTTTAGCCTAAAACAGGTTCTTATGTAAAGGGGGTCTAAATGGAAAATCTTAGCCTAACAGGTTCTTAAAATCTAGGTTCTTATACGCGGGTTTTTACTGTATTCGATTACTACTTCGATACGCTCTTTTCGTCAACTGAAAGTGAGAGCTGCATCATTACGAAAGTGAAGCACCGTGTTCGGCTTGTTTGTGTTTTCGATTTCGTTTGTGTTGATTTCCAACGATCGGACGTTGTCGTTAAGATATATATATATATATATATATATATATATATATATATATATATATATATATATATATATATATATATATATATATATATATATATATATATATATATATATATATTATATATATATATATATATATATTATATATAATATATATATATATATATATATATATATATATATATATATATATATATATATATATATATATATATATATATATATATATATATATATATAATATATATATATATATATATATATATATATATATATATATATATATATATACCTCTTGTGAAGTGCTTGGCTTGAGAATACGCGAACGTGGCGCGGGTCTGTTCCCTTGTTGTCGTAGCAACGAGACCGGATGTGCGTCAGATGAAACATCTTGAATTCTTCGTGCTCGAGAAAGGAGTAAATAGCATCGATCGGTTGGGTTACTAACGTTATCGTGGGCAATCTTAATCATATGAGGCCATGACATCGCGATTGGCCATGTCTTGACGTTCTCAGGATCATCATCGTCAATCCTTGTTGCTCTCCTTGTTGCGAATTTCATCGTTACTCGCACATAAAAGCGTCGGTGGATTCTGATCAACCTGTGTTTTCTCTCTACGTCTTCATCGAAACGTCGATTAACGAGTTTGAATATTTTTTCTTGTGATTCCAATGTAAACATTACGTCTGATATGATGAAGAGATTGCCTAGCATGTGTCATATCTCAACTTAGTTCCGTGTTCTCCGCCAGACTTTAGAAGCAATTCACCGAACCTGTTTTCTGTGGTCACCGGGCAAGTTAACCAATCTGGTAAAATGTCGTAAGTGATATAGATCATTCAATTGGATTGTGGTCACAGCATTAAATCAAAGACATTTTACGCTACACTAGTTTCGCCGGAATCTAACTATCGCTTTGCTACATAGTGTTATTGCATCTATAATTTGACCGACTCGATAATGGCAGACCGTGATTTGGGACAAGGTATTTACGAGTTTCTACTACGGATACAACTTGAACAGTTCTTCGAGAAGATCCACCACGAGCTACACTTGACGCAACTTTCGCATTTTAACCATGTCACCGATCAAGATCTCACTGAGATAAATATGTCGAAACCAGAGCAACGAAGGCTGTTCGACTCCTTGAAGAAACTCAAGAAACGTTCCATATTGACGAGGTTGAGCTTCAAGGTGAGTTGTGTTTCGGGTTAGCTTTGTGCGGTGCGTTTTAGTCGACCGGTAGGAGTTGATTGTCTCTTGAATTGAATCGCTACTTGTGTTGTATACACGTGTATATATAGTAATAATAATAATACATAAATCAAATACTTTTAAAAAGGTTGGTGTACTGCCGAACTAGTGTGAATATGTGGGTCCTCATTACTATTACACGTTTCAATTCTCAGACGGTGGGCCTTCGCGAAACGTTATAGATCTAATTACACCCTATTTAGACAAATATAATACACCAATCTTGTAGAATGTTTGATTTGTATTTACACAATGCCTACGCAGTAATGTATATACATATATAACTTTTTAACCTTTTACTTGCTTAGTAATTTTGGATATATAGCAAAGCGAAAAGGTACCTGACCTACCGAGATTTTTAGAAACACGGAAATGCGAACGTTTCGAGCGATGCCCAGTGTAAGCGGAGCCCTTGATCTTACTCTGATGAAGGGCTCCGCTCGAAACGTCAATATTTTGCTCCTGAAAATCTCGGCAGGTCATCAGCTTCTCGCTTTGTTTTTACTTGATTATATATTTCTGTTTATAATTCCGCTCAGCATTTGTTTATGTTTTGAGCTCTCTTGACCAAGTACACCCAATATATATAATAAATATCACTGAGAACGGAATATCTTTGCTCTTTCGCAACAACCGACAAAACGGAAACAAAATAAATACATTGTCATTGGTCTGCGGACACAGAAACCACGCAAAATCATTACGCGACGAGAGATACTCAAACGAAACGGAACTCTCTCTATAAAACATTTGTGATCTCAAGAAAAACTGACGCAACTTCAATTTGAAATGGTCAATTTTAAAGCATGCCGCTGCAGAGCTAAGCAATGTAACTTTTACTTTGCCAAGAAACGATATGCATATTGAAAGCGAAAATCTACATTTCTACGAAAAAGTACGTTTCTATGTTTCTACGAAACTGCGTTTCACTAGTTTTGAAACTACTTAACTAGTTGTGAAACGAGTTAACTAGTTTTGAAACGACTCAACCAGTTTTGAAACGACTCAACTACAGTTGTGAAACGAGTTAACTAGTTTTGAAACGACTCAACTAGTTGTGAAACGACTTAACTAGTTGTGAAACGACTCAGCTAGTTGTGAAACGACTCAACTAGTTGTGAAACTACTCAACTATAGTTGTGAAACGACTCAACTAGTTGTGAAACGACTCAATTAGTTGTGAAACGACTCAATTAGTTGTGAAACGACTCAGCTAGTTGTGAAACGACTCAACTAGTTGTGAAACTACTTAACTAGTTGTGAAACGACTCAACTAGTTGTGAAACGACTCAACTAGTTTTGAAACGACTCAACTAGTTGTGAACCTACTTAACTAGTTGTGAAACTACTTAACTATAGTTTTGAAACGACTCAACTGGTTGTGAAACGACTCAACTAGTTGTGAAACGACTCAACTCATGGTTGTGAAACGACTCAACTAGTTGTGAAACGACTTAACTATAGTTGTGAAACGACTCAACTAGTTGTGAAACGACTCAGCTAGTTGTGAAACGACTCAGCTAGTTGTGAAACGACTCAATTAGTTGTGAAACGACTCAACCATAGTTGTGAAAACAATATTCTAAGGAAGTTCAAATTTGTGTTACTGTTTATAAACATGAAAATAATTATGTCTATCTAAAATATTATTTAACAGGAGGTTTTACCTGACAATGTCTTTAAACAAGCAATCTCTATATGTTTTATATTGTATCACTATCATTATATAACTATAGACATTAAACACTGATTTATTTTATTTTATTTGCGTTAATATACACAATGTTGTAGTGAATATGGGAGAGCTCGGAGTAGACAGACGATACGCGGACGATCGTCACGCATCCAAGCATTACCGATATATATAGTGACTGCCGCATAGGCAGTAACTTTCGCTCTCCATCTGAGTCTCGTTAGCTCAATGGTTAGAGCGTCTCACCGGGAAATCAGAAGGTTACAGATTCGATTCGTGTATGGGACTCATTATTTTATTTATTGTTTTAAAATTTGTTACCCGATATTTATAATGCAACAAAAAATCTTACCTAACCTTTTACTGCCAAAAATATGGCTTACCCAACCCATTTATTTTCGTTACCAACCCCAGCCATAAATAATGAACGCTGCCGAGGTTAATATGTTCTAAAACGTGACTTGTTTCCATTATAATGGCAATACATTAACGTATATTGAGCTGAGATCTTCTTATCTTTGTACTGCGATTAGAATGTGTCGAAACATACTTCAGTAAGAGTACTTATGTACTTACAAGATCAAAGTTTGCAGCAAGTTTGTGTTCTCTTGAATTCTATTGGAAAAAACCACAACAGAATTTTTCATTTTTGGTTTGTTTGACGAATGTCGGACCGTTTCCAAAAACAAGAAGTCATGATATCCAAAATGAGCTCTATCGTTTCGAGCATTACAGTTTTTACATTTCTATTTCTACACTCATGCCTAGGCAACACAACACTTGAGAGTATAATGATATTGGCTTCTTGGCTATGCTTGTTTGTGTTCAACAACTCTCGAATGCTTCTTGAGTATAGGTTGATGTTTTGCTGCGAAGCAGGCCGAATTTATTTGTTCTTTCGTGGTTTGTTTTCAATTGTTTCCGTTTCCGGCACAGGCTATTGTTCGGCGACTTGCGAAGTACCTTGGATAATGTTTTCCGCAACTTCGCACAATCCTTTGGCCATTTTACAATGATTTCGTTGGATGTAAACCAATCGTCATTGTTGAACCACCACTACCTCACCTCGGTTTCTTTTCCCAATAACGTTATCTCGGCCAATATTTACTCGATTTCAATTCTGAAAACAGATTTGGAATTACCGGGTCCAAATACATAACACACGTACGTATTATATTACGAGAACGTGCATACCCCCTTCGTAAAAACGGTTTATGTACTTAGAAATGAGTCGGCAATCAGCCAGCCGGCCCGGCCGCTTCGTCGTATACTTTGAACGTTATCTCGATCAATATTTAACCGTTTTCAATTCGGAAAACAGATTTGGAATTAGCGAGTCTAAATACATAACACACGTGCCTATTATTATAACGCAAACGTGTATACCCTTCGTACAAACCTCTTTATGTAGTTCGTCAGATCACCACTCGCCAATGGCCGCCCTTCGCGTTGCAAAAATATTGTCCGATTCTAACGGATCACCCAAAACGACTTTTTACTTCCTTATACTTGGTCCCCCATGCTTCGCTTAAACCTTTCGTGAGAAATGGATCCCTGCGACGGCGAGATTATCATCCTCGCTTGCGAGGGGACTAGATATTTCTATAATTAGAAAATGAAATGCTGCGATTTAGTGGATTGTTTCCTACATTGTATTAGAATATTTCTTTTTTAGAAAGCAAAGAAGAAGCATGGTACGTCACCAGGGTCACCTGACTCTCCCTCCAGAAATTATCCGAAGCGCGAACAAGCCAAGTCTTGTCTGATCAAGGAAACATCTGTGACGTTGCTTGAGAAGATAGGCGATGGTGCGTTTGGTTTTGTACATAAAGGAGAGTGGACAACGAGTGATGGCTCAAAGGTATATATGGTTAGAGTGTCCCTAAGACGAAGTATGAGGGGCATTTTTCTGTAGTTTTTTATTACAGAATAACATCTCACGTTTGGGGATTTTACATATCCGTAATATTTGGGTCTTCCTAAGCAAAATCGATAAGTCGATAAGTGTAAGGTGCTGAGAGTTGTTAGAACTCGTACAATAATACAATTTATGATCGTCAGTACTATTTGGGTTCTAAACAGCTGTCTCATGTTGTTCAGAGTGAGAAAGATCTTGGAGTGTGGCTTACTACCACTCTCAACTGGAACACCCATACTGATCATGTAGTTGCTAAGGCCCAAAAGATGCTTGGTCTATTGTATCGGACTTCGAGAGACACTGATGATCACACCGTAAAGCGTTTACTCTATTCCACGTGGGTGAGGTCAACACTTGAATATGCTAGTCCAGTATGGTCTCCATACAAGAAACGTAATAAGAACAAAATTGAGCAGGTGCAGCGCCGTGCTTCTCGGCTTATTTTAGGTCATGAAGTAGATTAGAAGACCAGGCTTGAACAACTTCGGGTACTTCTTCTGTACATGCGTAGGGAAATCACAGATCTTGCCTTCCTTTTTAAAATGATTCACGGCTTAGAGATATGCCATGTGGTTTCATTTCTTGGAGAAGTACGACTTTACACTTATAGTACCTTATGCCCGTACTTATTTCTTAGTGTTCTTGTTTCGCTCATGTCATTAGGCTCTGGAACTCCCTCCCATACTCTATACGTGCCATTAACACATTGTCGTCTTGTAAGAGGCTACTTTCTCAGCATTATTTCAAACATTACTGATATATACAGTAGTGACTTAGGCAGTACACATATCAATCGAACCAGTACACAATTGTAACCTTCACTCTCCATCTAAGTCTCGGTAGCTCAATGGTTAGAGCGTCTCACCAGCAATCAGAAGGTTACAGGTTCGATTCCTGTCGGGGACTCAGAGATATTTTTCTGAGGACTTGAGCTTGACGATTGTCCATGTATCATCTGTTAAATCTTTGTTATAATATAATTTTATCATGTTCTTAGCTTCTTGTTGCTGTGAAGTCCTTGAAATTTTCTAACGGTGAAGCGTTTCTCAAAGAGCAGAACGACTTCAAACGCGAAGCAAGTGCCATGGGTGACCTCGACCACGAGAACGTCATTCGTCTTTATGGCGTGGTGCTTACAACATCCATGATGTTGGTCATGGAATTAGCCACCCTTGGATCGCTCCTCGACCGCTTGAAGAATGAAGCCGAGAAATTCTCCATCGCAAAACTTTGTGATTTCGTTTTGCAAGTTGCATCCGGCATGAGTTACCTGGAGTCAAAGAGATACGTGCACCGGGACTTAGCCACCAGGAATTTACTACTAGCCTCCTATGATAAAGTGAGTATTAATAAAATAATATAAGACAACGGATAGATTGGTTGGTTGGTTAGTTGGTTCGCTTGCTGGCTGGTTGGTAGCCTGCTTTACAGACGTATTTGTTTCACTTTTGCGAGTTTGCGAAGGTGAAAAAACCTCTGCAAACCAGGCTAACTGGTTGGTTGGTTGGTTGGTTGGTTGGTTGATTGGCTTGCTGGCTTTGGCTGGTAGGCAGACAGAGAGGCAGACAGGCAGGCAGACAGACAGAGAGGCAGACAGACAGACAGACAGACAGACAGACAGACAGACAGACAGACAGACAGACAGACAGACAGACAGACAGACAGACAGACAGACAGACAGACAGACAGACAGACAGACAGACAGACAGACAGACAGACAGACAGACAGACAGACAGACAGACAGACACAGACAGACAGACACAGACAGACAGACACAGGCAGACACAGGCAGACACAGGCAGACACAGGCAGACACAGACAGACACAGACAGACACAGACAGACACAGACAGACACAGACAGACACAGACAGACAGACACAGACAGACATACACAGACAGACAGACACAGACAGACAGACACAGACATACAGACACAGACAGACATACACAGACAGACAGACACATACATACAGACAGACACAGACAGACACAGACAGACAGACACAGACAGACACAGACAGACAGACACAGACAGACAGACACAGACAGACAGACACAGACACAGACAGACAGACAGACACAGACAGACACACACAGACAGACAGACAGACAGACAGACAGACATAGACAGACACAGACAGACACAGACACAGACAGACAGACAGACACAGACAGACAGACACAGACAGACAGACACAGACAGACAGACACAGACAGGTTTTAAAACAACTTCTTCCAACTAGTACTATAAGAAATGTTTAGACCAATAAGAATAATTTGTATGCAGAAACTGAGGCGTAACGGATTAAGTACAACAAGTTTTCTTTGTATGTTCAGGTTAAAATTGGAGACTTCGGGTTAATGCGACCTTTACCTATCAATGAAGATATCTATGTTATGAATCCTTTGGGAAGAATTCCGTTTGCTTGGTAAGTGAGACGTTACCGCGTTAAATTACTTGCGCCACACGTAGATAGCCCTCGTTATGGTACAAGGTGTTTAGTTATCTTTATCATGCTGTAGGTGTGCACCTGAGTGTTTGAAGAATCGTCAGTTCTCGCACGCTAGTGATGTTTGGGCTTTCGGAATCATGGTCGTCGAGATGTTCTCATATGGTAAACAACCTTGGACTGGATTGAACGCATCTCAGGTATTAGATTAGGTGCTTGGTTAACTGGATACATTGGGATGGTATCACATGCATGATACGTGATTTACACACACACTCTCTCCTTCCTTCCTTCCTTCCTTCCTTCCTTCCTTCCTTCCTTCCTTCCTTCCTTCCTTCCTTCCTTCCTTCCTTCCTTCCTTCCTTCCTTCCTTCCTTCCTTCCTTGCTTCCTTGTTTCCTTGCTTCCTTGCTTCCTTGCTTCCTTGCTTCCTTCCTTGCTTCCTCCCTCCCTCCCTTCCTTCTTCCCTCGCGACCTCCCTCCCTTCCCTACTTCCTTCCTTCCTTTATTTCTTCCCTCCTTCCTTTATTTCTTCCCTCCCTCCCTTTCCTACTTCCTTCCTTCCTTCCTTGCAATCTTTCTTTCATCCTTCCTCCTTTCCTTCCTTCGTTCGTTCCGTCGTTCCCTCCTTCCTTTCTCTCTACTTGCCATCGCAACAATCCATCAATCAATGTCTTCCTCTTTTTCCACAAATATAAATATAAAGTTCGGATACTTTAGCACGTTCCAGTACAATGGTTTGACGTGGTTTAACCTCTTTAGATACTGGAGATGGTGGATGAACCAGCCAGTAACAGACCAAGCCAGCCAGATCACTGTCCTAGTGCAATATATTCACTTCTTTTGGATCACTGTTGGGCACATAAACCAAGTGACAGATCAAAGTTTTCCTCCATTAAAGAGAAACTTAGTAAGGTGCGAAATGCATAAAATACATTCGGCTTCATGGTTAAACTTATACATAAATAAAGTTACTTATTGATTACTGATTTTTAGAGCAACTTCAGATTTTTAGCGCTCTCCCAACTTTCTAAGTACACTCTCTTGGGGTTTTTATTGATGAAAATATTACATGGAAAATGCATATTAATCATGTATGCAGAAAAGTGTCTAAGAGCATAGGTGTTTTACGACGAGAATGATTAGTAACGCAAGTCTGGAAAGATTGTTTAAAGCTTTAGTTCTGCTTCATTTTGATTATTGTCTCTTGTTTGGGACAATTGTTCGGCCGAATTAAAAACTCAACTGCAACGATTACAGAATAAGGCTGCTCGGGTAATAACCGGTGACAGTTATTACTCATCGGCAACAGAAACTTTATCTAAATTGGGATGGGAAACGCTTCGATGTAGAAGGGATGAACAACTCTTCTCCTTAGTCAATAAAAATATTGGTGGAGACTCAAATCTCAGCGACTTTTAAAAAATTTTTAAATTTTTAAATTAAAAATTTTTTTTTAAATAAAAATATTGGTGGAGACTCAAATCTCAGCGACTTTTTCAGGTTATCTAATCGGGACTGTTACGATTTGAGGAGTAACAACAATACTCTAATGCTCCCCAAGCCTAACACTAATGCGATGAAACGAACTTTCGGGTATCGAGGTGCCATGTTGTGGAACATAAATCACGAAAATCATTATATATAAGAAAGTCATACCCGTGAAAAACAGAATGCTGGTTACCGTGTATAAAGATTCTTAAACACAAAAATATAATATACATCTATAAGTCGCCGGAGCATTCCAAACCTGAGACTATTTCTTTTCTAACAGAGAATACGACACAAAATTATAACAAGAACAAGCTTTGTTTTGCTGATTAAAAGTTATTTTCTCCTTACTGAAGCCGAAAATTTTTAACGTTTCTGATTGGTCGATTGAAATTCCAGCGCTCCATCGAGAACGCACGACAGCCAATCAGATGTTATGTATGTGTTTCCTTTGTTTGTAGTTGATGCCCGAAGAAGTACTCGTCCTGTTTGAACTGGAAGCTGATGAGAACTCTGAAAAACTGACCGCTCAGCCAGGAGATATGATTACGATTATTACGTGGAAGTATGTTTTCTTATTTATTCAAAGATTTAGTCAAACGAAAATGAATGTCTAACGCTTACACTTGTTTGACTGTCAACTCTCTGGTGCTTTCATTAATAACTCTCGTCGACTCTCATTCTTGTTTGACCAGAAGCAAGGAGAGTTGAAACAACTCTCTTACAAACTCTTGTCTACCAACTCTCATCAACTCTCATCCTTGTTTGACCAGGAGCAAGGAGAGTCTAAACAACTCTCATACAAACTCTTGTCTATCAACTCTCATCAACTCTCATCCTTAACTTGTTTGACCAGAAGCAAGAAGAGTCCAAACAACTCTCATACAAACTCCTGTCTATATATGTGGCATTAATATATTTTTCTGTCCAGGTCACGACTTGGCACAAGATTCGCAAAGGCACAAAACAAGAAAACGTTGCAAGTTGGTTACATTCCAGTTGAACAAAGTAATTGCTTGAATTTTAAACCATCTTAAATATTTGTGGTATGATCTGCATTACATATTTCATTTGTAGCATCACCGAGGCAGTTTAACACCATTGACTAACACCGTTGTCTATCACTTTAGTTAGCCGTAGCTTAGTAAAGAGAAAAGATTCAGGATCGCGACCAAAGTAAGTACACATGTAATCTATATCTGGAAGCTTGGATAACACACCCACGCATTACTCATATTAGTGACTACCGCATAGCTAGTACATATATCAATCGAACCAGCACATCATTGTAACCTTCGCTCTCCATCTGAGTCTCGGTAGCTCAATTGTTAGAGCATCTCACCAGCAATCAGAAGGTTACAGGTTCGATTCCTATCCTGTTCGACACCAACCTTTTAGAGTATTCGATTTTATTCTCGCTATTTCTTAGGGTTGCTAGAATTAAAGACATCAGCCCTCCCGTGGATAACTCTTTCTCACATTGTGCGCACCGGGGGGAAGGAAGCACATCGAACTGGGGACAAGTTATGTCTAATGAAAGGTACGTAAATATTGATATATATGTACTATATTCACAACATGAGCGGAAGTGTTGTATCAGATATACAAGCTTGAGTCAAAGGCGAGAGATCGTATATTCGATACAACACGAACGCAAATGTTGTAAATAGCATGTGATACGAATGCATGCAAACGTCCATATTCATCGAAAATCCTAAAGATATTAAATTATTTTGGCTGAGAAAATCGAACGAAATGTTTATGTAAATCAGGACGATTTTGTATCACATATACAACTATTAATGAGGCATCCATTTCTTTTGCCTTTCCTTCGTGAATTGAATATATATATATTTTTTAATTAATTAATTAATTAATTAATTAATTATAATTAATTATAATGAATTATAATGAATTAATATTAATTAATTAATTAATTAGGTAATTAATTAATTAGGTAAGTAATTAATTAATTAATTAGGTTTAATTACTTTAGGTAGGTTTAATTACTTTGGGTATTGATGCTATTGATAGCAGAAGCTTGTCTTCTGACAGGGCTACCCTGTTTAAATAAAGGTTTTACATTACATTACATGGTATCAAGATTGTTGATATCAATTAAACAATGGTATCAAGATTGTTGACCGAAGGGAACTGACCATGTACTGTTTCGAGGTTGACCCAATCGTATAGGATTTTTCACAATTTCGATGTATTCTCTCATCCTTCGGGTGAAGTAATGCCTGTCGCTGGTTAGAGGTGAAGACTCTTCCCATGTTATATGGTGGTCGTACTCCCAAGCTAGTTTAACCACAGCGCAGATTTATGAAGCTGAGCTTTTGTGCAGCAGGCCCAGTTGTGTTCCTTCAGAGATTCCTGTCCGTTTCACCGATATAGCGGTGATTTTTGTTTATCGACTGTATTGTTTATATAACGTGAGCCAACAAGATGTTGGTATTTACTCTGAAGACCTGAGTAAACAGGTTGAAAGCTCATCAAGAAATAATAAACGAGGTGTACCCACGAAGAAGGACACATCGTCCGAAACGTCGTCCATTAATATACGTAAGCATGTACTCTTACTTAAGTATTTTTCAACACATTGAAGTTCTCTTATTTCTCCTTTTCTTATTATACCCAAAAGTAGTCAAACCTTACTAAAACTAACTTATGTTAACTTATTTCTTCAAAATCATTACGAAAAACGAAGCATAAGCATTGTTTTTTTTTGCGAAAAACTCTGCTCGATATCTATAGGCAAGTGCCATTGGATATAGTGTAGCGTAGCCAATCAAATTGCAGTATTTGCATTAGACTGCGACTGTGTTTATAATATAATGTTGTTTATTTTATTGTAGACAAATTGTGGGGAAACAAATTCCGCTGAGTTTGCCTTCCAAATTGATCTCACTGCGGAATACGGATGAACCAAGTAAAAGTGAGTTTTTAAACTGTGAACAATGTTGTGTTGTCAACTGTGAACATTGTTGTGTTGTAAACTGTGAACAACGTTGTGCTGCCAACTGCGAACAATGTTGTGCTGCCAACTGTGAACAATGTTGTGCTGCCAACTGTGAACAAAGTTGTGCTGCCAACTGTGAACAATGTTGTACTGCCAACTGTGAACAATGTTGTGCTGCCAACTGTGAACAATGTTGTACTGTCAACTGTGAACAATGTTGTGCTATCAACTGTGAACAATGTTGTGTTGCCAACTGTGAACAATGTTGTGCTGTCAACTGTGAACAATGTTGTACTGTCAACTGTGAACAATGTTGTACTGCCAACTGTGAACAATGTTGTACTGCCAACTGTGAACAAGTGCCAGCGACAGCGTCCCCCCGTATAAACAGGCGCTAAGTCATATTTTACTGTCGCAGGTCCTGGATCTGATGCAACATCGAGCGACGTCTGCTCCGTGAACCGTATTGACACGTCCTCGTTGTCAAGTCATGGCAGTTCCAACTACAGCGGTCGCGGCTCCTCGAGCATGCGCAGCTTTGCTGACTCGGGTTACTATGGTAACAATGATATTTCTGCCTCGCCGGATTACGAGCCAATGAACGGAAGTCATCCGATTGCCATACCCGCCATGAACCAAGCCTTCGGTAGGCAACAGAGACCAAAAACGTTCCCGTATCGATCTGCGTCAAACGACGATCGTGAACCGACGCCGCCACGACAATCGCCCGCTATCACGAGCCCGCAGGATGTCTCGTGTCATGTTCAGCGGTGTGGAAGTACATGTGAAGGTTTTCCGCTTGTTATCGACGACTCTGACCCACGCCCTCCTCTACCGCCCAAGCAACGCGTAATAGGCAGAAACGGACAACCTGTTATGAAACACTATCCAGATGACTTCGAAGTAAAACAGGAGGATAGGAATGCTTACGAAAACATCGTTGATAACATCTACGAGGATATCGGGTTTCATAGACCACCGTTGATCCCCGAAGATCCCCAAATGTCACACTCTTCGTCACCAGCCTCGGTCTGCTCCATCGACGATGTGTTGTCTCGAACCTTACCAGACGGCAACAGCGGCAACGAACGAGACTCACCCCCCAGTCTACCCCCTCCGAGGAAAGCGAGTGTGATGTCGAAGCGCGCAAGTGTTGCCGGGATAGGTGCCATTTCTCCGAACTCGACGTGTTCTGCGAAATGCGGTCGTAGTTGTAGCTTACCGGAGATAGATGTCAAGGAACATTGTTTGGGAAGAGAAGATGAAAGGAAGGCGAACAGTTTCTCTTTTGTCGGAGGACGACGTGGTGGTCGCTTCAACGAAAGAGACGCCACGCTCGTCGATGCCATCAGCTCGGAGACGAAAACGGAGGCTTCGACCTCCGAAGGAACGTATGAAAACATAGGCACTGTCGCGGTGAGTGATGGGATTTTGAAAATTCCTGGAAACGCCAACCCCAAACTCCAGCCACGTAGTTTGCCGCAGAAAAGACAACCTGTTCAGAGAAGCTACTCGGATGCGCCTATCACACGTCATTGCGATAATTCTAGGAACACTATTTACGAACAGCCGACGTTGGACGCTGGGCCTTGGGTTCTCAGAAATTCCTCGCCGCACATGTACGCTGAAGTTTCTGAGAATTTACGCCAGCAGCTGCGACTTGACGGGAAGATTAATAACGACGCGAGCGTGATGAATGGTGGGCACCCGAGGCGCGAGACACGTGGTAGGGCTAGTGGGTGTGAAGATGATTCTCGGATCCGTGATTTTCGAGAAATTAGTTCGGACTACGCAGATTTGGACGCCATTTGGGGACAGCTTCGTAAAACGTGCAGTAATGCTGAGACTAAGCCGGCGCCGCAAAGTGATTCACCAAGCGAACAAAGTAAACTGAAGAGTTGCGTTTCAGCTTGTCAGATCAACGTGCATGACGGGAACGGCGTAGCATCGAAACGACGCTCCGCTGACCAGCACATGATGAGCCGCTACACTTTCTCACCGCCGCAAAGTTGTGTCGATGACGCAACTAAGGAATCTTCGTCCAGTTCGCTTCAACGCGGGGAAGGAGACGCGCTGAAAAGTCCGCGTACTCGTGCCTCCCTGGTAACTACCGTATAGGTCACGTGGTGTATGACGTCACGTGTGTATTACTACGCTAAGGAGAAAGGAGATGCGTCGCACAATCCAATATGGCGGCGAATTCTAGTCCTTACTTGCTGTATAATAATTATTCGTTGCCCAGATCCTGAAATTACCGTCGGAATTTTTAAATGTTTAGTTCCATGTGTATTCATAATAAATTGAGGTAGGATGATGTCACCCCAATAGGGAAGTGACACTTAAAATAGTTACCTATCGGGGTGACATCATCCTACCTCTTTCCCTATAAATATGCGCTCTAAGTTTCAGTTTATCAGCAGACGTAGCACTTGATAAGTTGTCTGCCGAAATGCATCGTGCTCTTTTATTTTAAGCCTATTTACTTCTCAAATCTTTAAACAGTTCTTCCAAGAATTCATTTCTTTTTCTCACCCTTTGTCCAACATTACGCCATTATTAGATTTTGGTAAATGTGTTTATAAATAAGCAGTTTAGTTTTCAGAACGTTCTGAACTTATTACCAATCACCATTGTCAGTTCCCGAGGACAAGCAGGCTGTCTAATAGACACGAAACTTTGAATTAAATTGTAAATATATTGCGTTGAATACTGCTTTTTCCAATAAGACAACTACTAGCACAATCAACCTCCCAACATTTCAAATACAAAATCAAACTCAACATGACCAGCAAACAATACATGTCCAAAGCTTACTTGATAGCGCGTAGAAAAGAAATAAGAACCATTGAAATAATTACAAAGATGTCTGGACTGGAGGAAAGACATCACGAAAAAAGCGTTCGCGTTTCGTTACTGCTCACGTAAGGGGCTGTTTACACAAATCCTGATTGAGTTTCATTCCGGATTGAACTCTAAACAGTTCTGTTAAAATCCCTTTAGGTGTTTACATGAATCAGGAATGAGATGTAGCTCAATCTGGATTGAGTTCATTCCGGTTCTCATTCCGGATTGAGTTTCAGTGAAATTTCATTCCGGTGTCATGTAAACGCGGTGCGAGATTTCATTCCGGAATGAAAAATACGACCTAGAAGACTGAAACGAACAACACATGCGTGCTTTTAACATTTATAGACGACAATTTGCGGCTAGAGACAGGAATTGCGTCGACGTCATATTGTTCAATATAAATAGCTCTTTGTCGACGACGTTATAAATTAAAGGTGAATTAAAAATGCTTGTTTACTTGCAACCGCATCGATTATGGTTGCTAGTAATGCTCTTCCCCTTTTCTTTATGTTTATTCTTCGCCAAATTATCAATTTAGGGCACATGTTGAAATGTACAAGCGCAGAAATCGTTGAAAGAAACATAACCGCTATATCTTGAAATTTCAGATTTCGCGCGATTTTCGATCCTGGGATAGAATTCCTATGTAAACGCGGTTTGAATTCACGTTCAATCCGGAATGAAACTGAATCCAGATAAGTGTAAACGGCCGGCACATAAGGAAGAGACAGCAAAAGAAACGCCTGTTTGGATAGCCTTCTGGCACATAAGGAAGAGACAGCAAAAGAAACGCCTGTTTGGATAGCCTTCTGTCTCCAGTTAATATTTAAAAAACACAACGACAAGCACTTTTACTAATTCCTTTATCTATAATCTATTCGTATATTTTTGTTTCACCACAAGTAAAGCAATTAAATTGTCAATCTCATCTCTAAATCCGCGTTGTTCTTCTCCAATAAATAATATTAAATATAGGTATTGACAATTTTCACACTGAAAATTGCAGAGTCGCACTGGGAACGAGTTTAGTTTCGGCGGGAAAAATTGGCGAAAAAATGGCGGAGGCTGGTTTTGGAAAGTTTTGGAAGAACAGTCGTCTTTCTGGCTTTCTTTCCTTTGTATTTCATCGACGTTTTGCGCCAATATTGTTAATGGCGGGTTCAGAGGATTTCTGAAGTTCCTTTGCGATTTCGTCGAACGATTTTGCTTTGGTTTCGGGGACGAAGAAATAAATGAATAACAAGAATGCAATTATCAAAACCATAAAGACGACGAACACGTACGGATAAAACCAGGACTAAAAATCAAAGAAAAAGACCGTTATGGAGGTGAGTCGTGTATTTTAAAATGTAGACAGTTCATTAAACTAGAAAACAACTTATTGATAGTTTTAAAAATGTCCGACCAACAAAAAATCCTAACCCTAAATATCCCTATTACTAACCCTAAATATTCCTATTCCAACCCTAAATATCCCTATTACTAACCCTAAATATCCTACAAATTGTCGAAAAAAGTAGTAATAGCCATTACATAATATATGATAGAAAAATTTTTTAGGACATTGTTTTTGCACTAGGCTGAAAAAATCACAAATAAAACAAAGTGTTGGTATGTACACCAATGTGTATATCTCAACAATAGATATTTAAGTAGCTTTTTTGTTAGGTACTTCAACATGACCACCATATTGGTGTACCTTGACAATAGATTTTTAAGTAGCTTCTTTGGTTAGGTACACCAACATGGCCACCATATTGGTGTACCTCCACATACGGTCAACATCGCAACTATACATGTATGAAAACAGACAGAAACACAACCAAGAGTTTTTTGTCCTTTTCTTGATACTCGAAGATAAAATTTGTATATCTACAGGATATACAGTCGTGTAATATATCCTCGCAGCCGGAAATTTGGAACATTTCATATTGGCTGCTTGATAAAATGGGGCATTATAATCATTAAATGTGCTATAAAATGTAATGCCACATTGTCTACATCTACCTGAATTGTTGGGAATGATATTCCAATGATGAAGTTGGCAAACCAATTAACTGCACCACTTATACTTGTTGCTGCGGGACGAGGACCTTGAGCAAACAACTCGCTCATCATGAACCATGGTATAGGACCTATAAAGTGTTAGACTGTGAACTTTATTTCATAAAGTTTATGAGGAATAATATACAATTATTGGATGAGGCTGAGTGGGATATCAAGAATTATCCAGATCGAGGGGTCAATGTTATCGGCTGAGGCAGATATTGATAACATTGACAGAGGTCTGGATAATTCTTGATAACATGTGTAAGCCAAATCCAATAATTGTTTTGTTATACAATTATAAATGTAGATTGTAGAAGCCTCTAAGGAATTTAGGAAATGAGCCACGCAAAGACAATTACGTCACCTATAGACAATTTTTGATATTTTGTAGTTGGCAAGACATTTTTTGAGAATTGTCTGTAGGTTTTTTAGCCAATCGCAATCAAGATTGTAGAGTATTCTATACAGTAAATGGTTTGAACCTAGGAGTATCGTTAGATGCGTGAAGATTATTGTTGGTGACTGATGTTTCGACGGCCTCAGTGGCGGTCATCTTCAGACTTCAGAGTCAACTGTCAAGTAAAGCGTGTTTGTCAGGGTTTGCCTATAAGAGTATTGTATAATAGTATTATAATAGAGCGTGCATCATGGTTATTTCAAAAATACAATTTTTTTCATAAACTATTAGTCTAATCATAAGTGTAGCTTAGTAAGCTAAGACAGATAATTAGTAGAAATAATATAATTATAATTTAATGATTTATATTGTGCACATAATGATGTACTAAAAATTATAATCTGAAACATAATAAATTTCTAACTACATTCAATGTAAGAACTGAGAAAAGCAAATATTATTGTAAAACTGTGCAGACCAATACAGGCAGTGCAACTGTTTCAACTGAACAACTGTCATATTACATATAGTTTGCAGACGGCAACACAGAGATGTTACAAGTTAGCAAAACAAATCAGTTGGTCTGAGCCTTGAACCTGGGTTTATATGGAAGCAATCATCTACATATGATAGGGCTGCGGCCAAGCAAAGTAAAGCAACCTATAGTAGCAGCAATAGTCTAACCGCCTTCAATGCATGCCCTGATGGTGATAATCACCTAGCTAGCTTCTCCTAATAATATCAATGGTTAACCAAGCATGAGAGGTGATGAGAATAAAATAAATGACCACCCCAAAGATAAACTGACATGTTTTTAAAACAACTTCTCCCAACTAGTACTGTACTATAAGAAATATTTGGAGACTGAATAAGGAAAATTTGTATGTTGAAATTTTTAAATTAATATTTTTAAAAAATTCACTTACCAGGTCCAATTTGGAAAAATGTTAATAAAAGAAAGGTAGAAACAAGTGAGAGGTACTTCATGTCCTCATGTTTACCCTGAAAATATATTTTATATGCAATGAGATGACAATTTGCAAAATAACTTAGGTCTAGAGTTTAATTGGTAGACTGATTTGAAGTAAAATGACTCCCCCTTTTTAAAAAAAATATGGTTATACATATGCCGAGGGCCCCCACGCATACCATTGCGCTCATGGTGAAACCACTGGGCTGGGGGTTTCAACGGTGGCGGGGGCCCCGCACAACCTTAATGGTAACAGTAGATCGTAGTCTGTACCTGTAATGCAAATCCAAGTGTCATCAAGCCATAGCAAACAAACATTCCAGCAAGGCCAGTGAGCATTAATGTACGTCGACCAAGCCGCTCAACCAAAACAAGCTAGATAAAACAATCAGTATCACCACATACAATATGATCAACATCGAACTTCTCCTAATAATATCAATAGTAATCAAGCACAGAAGTAATGAGAATAAAGGAAATGATCACTAAAGATAAACTGACATGTTTTTAAAACAATTTCTCCCAACTAGTACTATAATTATATGTTTGGAGACCAATAAGGAGAATTAGCATGTTGAATCACACAACACTGACTTATGGTTTAATAACTTACTGCAATTCCAACCATGACAACTGAGGTCACACCAAGCCCACAGGTTGCTGTGTCAGGATCAGAAATCTCAGCCTTTTTAAACGTCGATGTGGAGTAATAAAATATCTTTCATAAAAAAACAAAGTTATTGTTATAAATTATTCAATAACAAATATTAGATATTGTTCAAAATTAGTTAGAGTTCAAAATTTCTATTTACAATACTCTAATATAATATTACTGATATATATATGTTATTTACCGGCTGGGAGGTCCGTACTGGAAAAATATTTTCCCGAAGTCTCAGAAGCGGCCCGAGACCGACTTCTGAGACTGAGGGAAAATATTTTTCCAGTACGGACCGACCAAAACGGTAAATAACGTGTTTATTTTTTTCGAGCAAAATCAAACAAATTGCAATTTTTTGGCGCGAAAAGTTGCGAGAGGTCTGTACTGGTGTGATACGGACCTCGTACTCAGCCAATCAAAAGGCTCTATTTTAGTTACGGACCTGAGTTACGGACCTCAAAAAAATATATATATATTATCTCCCCGACGTTACAATGGCATATGGGGTCACCACTTATTGTGGGTATCTCCCTGACGTTACAATGGCATATGGGGTCACCACTAGTACTTGCTGTGGGTATCTGCCCAACGTTCAAATGGAATATGGGGTCACCACTTCTTGTGGGTATCTCCCCGACGTTTAAATGGCATATTATGAGGTGCACCACTTCGGCACTTCCTGTGGGTATATCCCCAATGTTCAAATAGCCTATCACCACTTTCTGTGGGTCACCACTTTCTGTGGCCGTTGCATTGATGTCCTTTTGACCTCTTTCAGCTAGCTACCATTTTAAATATTCTTTTATGTGCATATAAATTAGCCTTTACAACCTCATTAGGTGCAGCGATTCTTTTGAATTGCTGACACACAAACAAGACCATAATTTAGGCAAATTTAGATGCACATAAAGGAATATTGAAATTGGCCGCCATTATGAACGAGGTCTATAAAGGATTGTTTGTCCGAAATATTAATGAGGCTATCATCATTTTGGATAGAATATTCTGTTGCTTGAGAAATTTAACCTAATTCAAATGTTGATGATATACTTAATTGTCACGATACTGCTAGAGATTTTATCAACTTTTTCACTCAAATCCTCAACCAGTCTATCACACAGAAAGCAGAAATTAAAGAAAGCCAAATTCCCAATTATTTTGATGTCACACTCCTTAGACAAACAAACCTTTCTAGAACATCAACGCAAAGCTCAAAAATCATAAAATATTTTAACATTCAACTATTCACTTCATGTATTTGTAGTGATAGGCATTGTTTTGATAGCAGAATGTAGCTTTAATTATATTAAATTTGTCTGAAATACCTACACTGTTAATGCCACTTAATTGTTGAGACAACTGTAACACTATGCTTATGATCAATGAAAAGCGAAGTGACTTTGACTGCAATAACTGCAAGATTGATAAGCTACTCGCTTGGTGCTCTTTTTCCAGCTAAAATAAAAAATAAGTTTTTAGAACATAATGTACAGGTAGCCTGTTATTCTACAGCCGTCCCTCATCGCCTTATGGCAGATGAGATCTCATCGGACATAAGGCAACGAGGGACGGCCTGTATTTGCAGGTAAACCTAATGTGACTGAGTGCATGTTAACGTTAAATGCACGATAGTCGTGGCTAGATGAAATACTCGCAGTCGAGGTGATCGTGAGATACTATATAGGTCTGAGTCATTTTCTGGATGATCTTTTTATTAGTATTAAAGTTCGTATTAGAAAAGCCATTAGGTGGGGGTTAGGATTAGGATCTAAGTTGTTTTGGGGTTAGCAGTTCCATGATGTATTTCATCATACAGGCATGTGCAATCGTATGATCCCTTACAGAAAAAGTCTATAGGTGCCTATTGCCTATAGAAACCTATGGGCATCTATAGGCTAATAGGTTTCTCTATACTATAGGTCGCCTATAGAAAATGTTCCATTGCCTATACAAGCCTATAGGTTTCCTATAGGATCCTATAGGTTTCCTATAGGATCCTATAGGTTGCCTATTAGACATGCATATAGGCAGGCCTAGACGCAGTACAATCTCTCATAACCTCTCGTGGATACTACGACTCAGACCTTACCTCACGGTCACCTCAACTGCGAGTATTCCATCTAGCCACGACGATGCACGATTGTCAAGCTCAGATATGTCTCAGAAAATGTTTGCATGAACCTGTAACCTGATTGTCTGTGTCAATTGGACCAATACTGTAGCATTCAGTCTCCATCTGAGTCTGATCGGTGGCTCAATGGTTAGAGCATCTCACCGGCTATCAGGTTAAAGGTTTGATCCCAGTGTGCAGTACAAATATTGCCAAGTGGAAACACTTAATATGACTGCAGTACCTTCATTTCACTAATAACATTTTCAACGTTATCACTGCCTTGTAGCTTTCGTAGTTCTATAATTTCAAAGCAAATGTTATAAGAACTAAAGAAACCAGCTTAGGTATTTGAGTAATAACATAATACAGTTAGACGACGATGTGCTACACTTCCTAGATATGCAATGGGAGTTAAAATAATATAAATATTACACTGGTATAAATTTTGGCATTAACAAGAGCCACAATTAATCGACTACTTCATTTGAATTTCCACTATAGAAAACAGCTTGCACCGGTGGAGTTATAAATCTATAACCTACCTTGTCTGGCTGAAGATTCTTTGTCTAATTTGATGAGCAAGTATCGTGGGCTGGATGGGCAGAATGGTAGAGTAAATACTTGAATTACAGCAACTACAGCGCTAAATGCCATCAGGTAGGGCCATCCAGAACGAGTGCCTAATATCTAAAACACAACATTCACTTTTAGATATGAATTCTCGTCACTTCTATTAGATGTGTGAATCCAGGTTGTTGTAGTCTTGAGAAAGACTACAGTATTGTTGGTGACTGACGTTTTGACAGCCTCAGCGGTGCTCATCTTCAGAGTCAAGTAAAGCTGTTTGTCAGAGTTTGCCTACATGTATATCACATAGCTGAACACCACATTTACTTTATTATGTTAATGCTTGGCTCCCAGTTTGTGTAAACCGAGATAAAAATCACATAAAAATGAATACATGCACATGATATACTGTATGTGTCAAACCTGATGGAGACCAAGGATGTATGCAATCAGTTGACCTGTGACAATGCCAAATTGATTGGATGTACCAAGAGCACCACGTAAATGGGTTGGTGAAATCTCCGACAAAAACATTGGAACTACAACAGTGTTGACACCTGCAGGCAGAAAATAGAGTAATTAGCTACGGTCATCACATAGTCGCAACAGCAAATTCTCCTTATTGGTCTCCAAACATTTCTTGTAGTACTATATAGTTGGTAGAAGTTGTTTTCAACTAAACTAAACTTAACTAAACTAACTTTTATTTATACTGGATAACCCATGTCTGTCATTAAACTGTCTCCCTAGTGGTCCAGTAAAACCCAGAGAAAACCTGCGGTGTTTGAGTCAAACATGGAAGCACTCTTTTCAGTTGCGAAATCTTTAATCTGATAACTGCACTGAGAAGGAATCGAACCCAGGTTGCAGGGGTAACCCTTCCAGAAGGGTAACCCTACCTCCATGTAAACTGGGCCTTATTCCTACAGAATAATAAAGAGGAATGCAATAAATGTTCTTCTATAATCTCTTTCTATTCTTACCATTATTTATTCCAACAGTAAATCTTCCAATAATCAACAAGGCAGGAGACGTTCTTGCATAACTCAAAAACATGAAAATGCTTCCTAAGATTATAACTGCATTATTCCAGAGCAGCGTAGACTTCCTAAATGTATAAGTCAACATGTTTAACAATTGTATACACATATATGTACTAGAGTCACACTACTAATGATATAATAATATTATATTCTCACCTTCCACACATATCAGCTACTGCAGGTCCAATCAGTGCTCCAATTAACCCACCAATAGCAATTATAGACACTGCTGTTGACCACGTGAAGTTGGTTATGGTGACATTGTGACTCTCAAAATAATCCTTTATCACCTATAACAATACATGTGTGGAATACCAAAAGAGCTGTTTCTAGCAGGACTGCCAAGAGGGGAGGGTAGCTGAGGCCCGGCCATAATCTAGGGGCCCGCGAATACGGCATGAAGCAAATCCGATGCCCGTGCAGAATTTGCCATAAACTACCTCCGACATCTGATACATTTAGGGGACCGCGAGTCTACATGCCCCCGGGCCCGTCCTGTCTCTCGGCGGCCCTGGTTTCTAGCTTAATGATGGCAATCATTATTATCATGGATAACACAGCAAATTATTGGGGGCCCCCGGCCCCACCCCTGCTACGGCCTAGTACCTAAAAATTACAAAAATTATTAGGCACCTATAGGGCACCTATAGGCAATGTTCCAATTGCCTATAGGCAATGTTCCAATTGCCTATAGTAGCCTATAGGCATCTATAGGCTAATATGTTTTTCTATAGGTCGCCTATAGAAAATGGGCCAATTGCCTATAGAAGCATATAGGTTTCCTATAGGATCCTATAGGTTGCCTATAGACATGCATATAGGCAGGCCTATAGGCAGGCCTATAGACTTTTTTGTTAGGTATCTTGTGTGAGAGAGTAATCAGGGTCAAAGAATACAAATCAAATACTTTAAAAGGTTGGTGTACGTCTGCTGAAATTGGCACTTATGTACAGTAGTACACCAATTACCTCTTTAAGAATATTCCATTTGTATAATAATATAATGTTGGTTTAATATTGGTCTTTATTTTTGGTTAAGTTAGGGTTAGCTACGGTTAGGGTTAAGGATTACACTAGTTCTTGAAAATGGAAAGGTCTCGCTTCACATATATAATTACGTAATTGGTTAAGTTTACTGTATTCACCTACCTGTTCAGGAGCATTGATCACGGCTAGATTGTATCCAAATTGAAAAGACGAACCGAAAATACACACGATTGTTGTAAACAAAAGCCATGGAGTGATTCCACAACAGTTCTCCTGAGTCGATCTGACCGTCAACGGTGTAGTCTCGCTCGTATCATTGCGATACAACTCTTCCTCATCTTCGCTGTCCATTGTGTTGTTGTCCGAGCTCTTTGTAACTCAGATTGTGCGCGGGCACATCTTGAAGATGTTGCAATTAGTGTTGCTACTTATAGTTGTACGTAGTAATATTCCATATAAGGGTCTTCCAAATACATTGCCCTGACGAGCAAATACATTGCCCCAGTTACCAAAGACGAGAGACACGTTTATATATATATTTAGTATATAAAGACCATGATCGCCTATGATTATTTTGTTCTCACCGGGAATTTAATCGCTAATTTCCCTCTAGCAGTGAAAATTTCTAATTTTTTCCTCATACGAGATTGTATTATCATGGCTAGCCCCCTTATCATGCATGAGAGAATTTCATGGATTGGTTGACAGCTCGCGATGAATTTCAAACAATACAAATTATATTCCGTCCGTAAACATGGTATTATGACACGACATGTCGGGAACTTAGTACATATAGATAGTCTAGATTAAACTATGTACGCTCGTTGAGCACTCTGTGAAGTAGCTAGCGTGGGTGTTTGAGCACTCTTGCCCCATGCGCATTTCACGCTATCTGGATGTAGATCGCCGGTGCCGTGTCAAGTATCCATCCAGATTGTTCCAAACTACACTGATTGCTGTAGTACAGCGAAACTGAATTGCCTACGCAGCAATATATATATATATATATATATATATATATAGATTTTCGCTTACCTCAAAACTGGTCTGCTACAACTTGTTTCATCTGTAAAAGAATCTTCAGACTGCCTGAAGATTCTTTTACAGATGAAACAAGTTGTAGCAGACCAGTTTTGAGGTAAGCGAAAATCTATTATTTGCTCTAACTATATGTTGTTGAGCACTCTTTGCATTTCGTAGACCAAAACCTACACATATATATATATATATATATATATATATATATATATATATATATATATATATATATATATATATATATATATATATATATATATATATATATATATATATATATATATATATATATATATATATATATATATATATATTTAACAATTATACCATGAGCTCGAGTCGTATATGAGCTCATAGCCAACGAGGCGCGAAGCGCCGAGTTGGCTATTAGTTCATATACGACGAGAGCGAATGGTATAATTGTTTTATTATATAGCCAAACACTTAGTTGGCTTAGTTAGTTCGGGGTTTCTTTATAAAACCCCATCGATTTCAGCTTTTTTCGACCTAAAAAAACATGCCGCCATCTTGTTTATTCTCTACTGCTAGGATATGAGGTGATAACCTAGTAGTAGAGGCGCCAATCAAATTGCGAGATAACTCATATCCTACTAGTAGCTATATAATAAATATATATATATATATATATATATATATATATATATATATATATATGGTCCCGGTTTGGTCTTAAAATGTATGTATTCCAACACTCGAAATTTTCCTTCACCATAAATCCTTTCAACATGTACTTTGATCGAGTGAAATGCCAAATATTACCTATATATATATATATGAGATGTTCTCGAGTGAATGAGCCCAAACCGCGTAAGCAGAAAACTGCTTGCCGTGGCTGGGTTTTGAACCTCCAAGATGTCTCTCTTTCTATTAACTATGACTAGCTCAACGCTCTAACCACTGAGCTACACGGTCCGGCGATGGAGGTCTGGGATTTATGATTTATATAAACATACAATATCACAACATGTTGTGACAATATCACAACATCACATATCACTGTCTGAACTAAGTACTAAGTATTGTTCGATACTGGATCGATGTAAAGCGAGTATGTTTACGAAATTGATTCAGTATATAAATCATAAATCCAAGACCTGTGTAGCTCAGTGGTTAGAGGTCGCGGGTCAAAACCCAGCCCGGAGCTTCTTATACGTGTGTCTAACCACATGGGAATCTCACCTCTTACTGGGAAGAAGTATAGTAACCCTCCTCTTACAAGTATCCTCTCTCATCACCGTGACACTGGTCACCCTGTCTCTTTTAGTGATTTTAAGATTATTTATCAGAACTTGACATGATCAGTGGCATGACGGTGGTTGTGGTGGCTACGTATGCTGACGACACGTGCGGTAATTAACTTGGAATAAAACTCATCGAACTGTACTCGCTGTAGACACACGCGCCATGATTTTGCTCCGAACAATTCACGTTATCCTTTTTGTTTGGTTGGTTCTTTGCGGGATTCGTTATACTGTGGAGAACCTTACCTAGTGTAGGCCTTGTTACGTACCGCAACGAATCAACTTCGACCACCTTATTTTTCTCAAACACGTCGTTTGATATTTGAGCATTGATATTTTAAGTAGTTTTAAGTCAGCACTTAAGACTTTTCTTTTTTTAAATTAATAGTTTTTTGTTCAATATATGTGGTAATATGTGTAATAGGCTTTATCCCGCATGTGGGATATTGTATTAGTGGTAATATATGTAGTAGGCTTTATCTTATAATTGATATATAAGTAACATTAAGAATATATTGTTGTAAGAGCATTGAGACTATTGTATAATGCTCCTAATACGTCTTTATTATTATTATTATTATTATGACGCTGGTTGTATATGTGATACAAAATTCTGCTGATTTACATAAACTTTTAAGTCGAATTACTTGGCTAAAATGGCTTGAATCTTCAATATTGTCCGATAAACATGAACATTTAAATGTACGAGTATCGTAAGCTATATATCCGATACAACACGGACGCTTATGTTGTAAATAATACAAAGTTGTTTTAAAATAATCAATATGATACATTTTGATAACATATGGCTTATGGTTTGTCCATATGTAAAGATATTCTGTCTTCTGGTTTCTCCATCTACATGTTCCATAGTGTTGCTATACTATTTGGTAAAGATATTCTGTCTAAGGCCCTGTTTACATGGAGGTAGGGTTACCCTCCTAGTACGGTAACCCTTAGCGGGGATAACCCCTCAGAGTCACCCCTTTGCGTGGCCACTAACAAATTGAAAATGGCGGAGGAACGAAGAGTTTTGGCGACAAGTTTTATTCTTTTGTCTCTTGGTCCTTTGGTCGCCGCATTTAAATGCTGTGGTCTATTGCTTGACTTTTTGTTGTTTCAAAAATGTCATCAACTGTTCGGATGAGACACGTTCGAAGGAGAGCTGTTCGTCGTCGTCGTCGTCGATTTTGACGGATTCCTGGTTGAACAGAACAGTGGTGGCTCAACCTGTATAATGGCGTTTTACTTGAATCTGAAATACACCGAACGAGCGCTTTTATTGCGCGCTTTTTCACTGAAATATGACCCGTCTGGGTAAAGTAAACAAAAAGATAGCCCTGCCGCCAGGGTTACCCTAGCAAGCTAGGACACATGGTAATCCTTCCAGAAGGGTCGCCCTACCTCCATGTAAATACGGCCGTATGGTTTGTCCATATACAGTACATGTTCCCTGGTGTTGCTATGAAATTCTGTCTTATGGTTTCTCCATGTACATGTTCCATGGTATTGTTATACTACTTGGTAAAGATATTCTGTCTTATGGTTTCTCCATATACATGTTCCATGGTATTGTTATACTACTTAGTAAAGATATTCTGTCTTATGGTTTCTCCATGTACATGTTCCATGGTATTGTTATACTACTTAGTAAAGATATTCTGTCTTATGGTTTCTCCATATACATGTTCCATGGTATTGTTATACTACTTAGTAAAGATATTCTGTCTTATGGTTTCTGCATATACATGTTCCATGGTATTGTTATACTACTTAGTAAAGATATTCTGTCTTATGGTTTCTCCATATACATGTTCCATGGTATTGTTATACTACTTAGTAAAGATATTCTGTCTTATGGTTTCTCCATATACATGTTCCATGGTATTGTTATACTACTTAGTAAAGATATTCTGTCGTATGGTTTCTCCATATACATGTTCCATGGTATTGTTATACTACTTAGTAAAGATATTCTGTCTTATGGTTTCTCCATATACATGTTCCATGGTATTGTTATACTACTTAGTAAAGATATTCTGTCTTATGGTTTCTCCATATACATGTTCCATGGTATTGTTATACTACTTGGTAAAGATATTCTGTCTTATGGTTTCTCCATGTACATGTTCCATGGTATTGTTATACTACTACGTAAAGATATTCTGTTTTATGGTTTCTCCATGTACATGTTCCATGGTATTGTTATACTACTTAGTAAAGATATTCTGTCTTATGGTTTCTCCATATACATGTTCCATGGTATTGTTATACTACTTAGTAAAGATATTCTGTCTTATGGTTTCTCCATATACATGTTCTATGGTATTGTTATACTACTTAGTAAAGATATTCTGTCTTATGGTTTCTCCATATACATGTTCCGTGGTTTTGCTATACGTCTTGGCACAGATATTTTGTTTCGTTTCACGTCACTCCATCCATAAGGTCCTCCACTGTATTCATCCATACTAATTCCCGGTTCTCGTTCTCCCCACTTATAATCATTCACACGGTCCATCGTCCATGTTACTCCGTACTTATCTATCCAACTTCTTCGTCGCAACTGTGGCGATGATGCCCTTGGAATTGACGATCTTCTCTGCCACTACAATAGAAACAAATGAAGAAATTTCAACTAACTATACTTAAAGGACATTGGCAACAAAAATTAAGTTTGTCTAATATGAAAGAACTCGTAAAATGAGTAACACCTTTTATAACTTTTCCGTATTTTACTTCTCGTTTTTGAACTATTTCAGTTTGTTTGATATGTATATGAGATGGTCTCTGACGTCAGGTGCAGGGCAGAGAATTTTCACTCATTAAAAAATGTCTTATATCTCAGTGATTGCTAAGTTTACAACGTTCGATGTGTGAAGTTGATCGTCCAGGTTGTTGTAGTCTTGAGAAAGACTGTTGTTGGTGACTGACGTTTCGACGGCCTCAGCGGCGGTCATCTTCAGAGTCAACTGTGACTTGATACTCCTAGGTTCAAACCATTTACTTTTTTACAACGTTCATTATCATGAGGAGTTATTATACGCACATTTTCAAGTAAATTTGTGGAACAAACTTGAAGATGGAACTAATATTTTAATGAGTGAAAATTCTCTACCCTGCACCTGACGTCAGAGACCATCTCATTTACATATCAAACAAACTGAAATATTTTAAAAACGAAGTAAAATACGGAAAAGTTGTAAAAGGTGTTACTCTATCATTTTACGAGTTCTTTCATATTAGACAAACTTAATTTTTGTTGCCAATGTCCTAACGAACGTTTTTCCATTATTTAATCCATATCTCTGAAGTTATTGTTTTTACTACTTAACTCGTCCCAGGTTTAAATACCGTAATTAACCTTGCCCTGCCAGTGCCATCTGAGTTCCAGTGGCTCAATGGTTAGAGCGTCTGTCTAGCATTCAGAAGGTTACGGGTTCGAGTTCTGTCTGGAGCTCAGAGTTTTTCTGAGTATTGACAACTTAACACAGCTTGCACAGCAAAACCTTTACAACTTCAAGCTGCAATTACCTAACTTAACACTTCTTTCCTGTTATAAACTTGTCCTGAAAACACAACCGAAGTTGAGAGAAATTTTAAATACATTGCAATAGTTTATAAATTATATATCATTTACATGTTTGGAATAGTAATAATTAATAATAATAATAATTAGTAATTGATTAAATAATTAATTAAATTATTAATAGAATAATTAATTAAAACAACTTTTTTTATTTTTCAGTTGCTATATGCATCGTTTTCGTGGTTTCAATTCGAAAGTGCATTGATGTATTAAAAAATGAATGACATGACATTTCTAGATCAGGACCAACACTATCCGTAAGTTTTACTGGATTACTTTACTTAAATTAATTTAATGCGCGCGTCATATCATTCTCAGTACTTCATGTAATAAAAACCTTATTAACCTCGTTTGGTCTTTACGGCAACATTATCCTGCCCTAAGTAGCGGGCAGGATTATTTTACCTTCTCAAACTCATTAATAATTCATGAGCCAATTAGCCAATGAAATCACTTTCTTTTATCACATGACTGAGGCTGGATACTCGAGTAAAACACGTAAAAATCATATACCGCCACAGTTATTAGATCAAACCGGTTTTGATCTAATTGCTGAGATCTTAATTAATAATTCATTTTTTGGAGAACGAAACGCCTGCCTCCGTCTTCGCTCATCCTCAACTGAACAGAGTCTGTTAATTTTCTGAATACATTTTTACACACCCTCGTGAGTTCAGTCCCATGAGGGTTTGTTCTCGAATGCGTTTTAAGTAAACATCCAATTAAATCCGTGTTCGATTGAGAAGCCATATAAACAACTCGTTTATCGTGTTTCATCAGGGGATCCAAACACTCGAAAACAATAAAAACACTCGCGCTCGTGTTTTCATCATGTTTTCTCGTGTTTGGGGATCCCCTGATGAAACACTCAAACTCGTTGTTCATAATATTACGTAAAGACCTCCTAGACAGACAGACAAACAGACAGGTAGGGAGGTTGGTAGGTAGGTTGGTTGGTAGGCAGCATAATCTACAATAGACCTAATACAAGATTTATAAAATAGAGCAAGATCCTCAGGGGGAACATTGGCTCTCTTTAGTTGAACTAGAAAATATAATCTACTTGCAGCTTTTTTAACTATTTCGGCAATGTGATAATTGCTCTTTAGTTGACAAGGTGCGCCACCAGAGCAATTACCTTACCTGTCGTGGGTTTCCTCGCATTATTTGGTCTCTCTTGATATCGTTGAATCCAAAGGGACCCCCGGAGTATTCATCCATCGTTATCCCCGGCTCTCGTTCACCCCACTTATAGTCATTCACTTTCCTCGTTGTCCACGTGACTCCCAGCTTATCCACCCATGTCCTCTCTTGTGGCTTTTGTACTTCCGGTGCTTTCTTCTGCAGGTTCTGAAGTGAAGGTGATGGTCTATATGTGCCAGCCTGGGCTAGAGTGTTTCTGCTCGCTGCTGCCTGATAACTGTAAGGCTGTTGATATGGCTGGACGTAGCCAGCCTGCCGTGCGGGTTGAGCGTAGGCAGCCTGCTGTGCGGGCTGGACATAGGCAGCCTGCTGTGCGGGTTGGGGTGTCGCCCGTTGTTGGTTGGAGTACTGTGGTGCATAATTCTGTGGATACAAATTCCGTTTGAATTGGTTAAAACTGAAAGAGATTTTGTATAAAAGACACATTGTGACTTCGGAGTTATATTTCTGACCAAATGACATAGTGCAACAAGTTGATACAGTAGCTATGCTTGCTTTACACATTCAAAAGAAAAGATGAAGAGGAGAGGAAGATGGCGACGGCGATGGCGATGGCGATGGCGATGGCGATGGCGATGGCGATGGCGATGGCGATGGCGATGGCGAAGAAGGCGAGGAAGAAGAAGAAGGCGAAGAAGAAGAAGAAGGCGAAGAAGAAGAAGAAGAAGGCGAAGAAGACGAAGAAGGCGAAGGCGAAGAAGAAGGCGAAGAAGAAGAAGAAGAAGGCGAAGAAGAAGAAGAAGAAGGCGAAGAAGACGCGCACAAGGCGAAGAAGACGCGCACAAGGCGAAGAAGACGCGCACAAGGCGAAGAAGACGCGCACAAGGCGAAGAAGACGAAGAAGAAGAAGAAGGCGAAGAAGAAGAAGAAGAAGAAGAAGGCGAAGAAGAAGAAGAAGAAGACGAGAAGAAGGCGAAGAAGACGAGAAGAAGGCGAAGAAGACGAGCACAAGGCGAAGAAGACGCGCACAAGGCGAAGAAGACGCGCACAAGGCGAAGAAGACGCGCACAAGGCGAAGAAGACGCGCACAAGGCGAAGAAGACGCGCACAAGACGAAGAAGACGCGCACAAGGCGAAGAAGACGCGCACAAGGCGAAGAAGACGCGCACAAGGCGAATAAGACGCGCACAAGGCGAAGAAGACGCGCACAAGGCGAAGAAGACGCGCACAAGGCGAAGAAGACGAAGAAGAAGAAGAAGGCGAAGAAGAAGAAGAAGAAGACGAAGAAGAAGAAGAAGAAGAGGAAGAAGAAGGCGAAGAAGAAGAAGAAGAAGACGAGAAGAAGGCGAAGAAGACGAGAAGAAGGCGAAGAAGACGAGCACAAGGCGAAGAAGACGAGCACAAGGCGAAGAAGACGAGCACAAGGCGAAGAAGACGCGCACAAGGCGAAGAAGACGAGCACAAGGCGAAGAAGACGAGCACAAGGCGAAGAAGACGAGCACAAGGCGAAGAAGACGAACACAAGGCGAAGAAGACGAGCACAAGGCGAAGAAGACGAGCACAAGGCGAAGAAGAGGAACACAAGGCGAACAGAGAACAGAGAAACGAGCACAAGGCGAAGAAGACGAGCACAAGGCGAAGAAGACGAGAACAGAGAACAGAACAGAGAAGATAACTGAGAATTGGAATTTCTGCAGTTTAACTTACGGATACGAACTATACCTGTCAATTTCTCTTCGTTTTTTGGATGGTCCCCAGCCGAACGGACCATCGGTGTACATGCTCCAGTCATACGGCCTGGAATATGGCGAGGAATATGGCAAAGCATCTGTCTTCTTGAAATTCAGAAGACGTTGAGGAATCCTTCGGTGGCCAGCGTGGTGTTTGTGGTGATGATGATGATGGCTTCTCTTTGTAGCTGTTGCTAGGAATATTTAAAGATTATCATATACTATACCTAGCTATCCATAGTAAACTATAATACACTAGGATAACACACTAGCTACATAAAGGATATACGGTTGCTTCCTCGGGTAGCAGACACAGAATATCGTTGCATTGAATTATAAGGTTTAGGAGTTGGGTTAGTCTTTCTTTATTTCAGGGTAACTTTTTATTTGGGTTATGCTTAGGATTTTTGTTCTTGTAAAGTTTCTGAATCCTGGGAAAATAACCTTGATGTGTCTATGACGTAGTCTGTGTCTCTCCCGTACACGAGGAATTAACCGGATATACTCCCTCCCATACTCTATACGTGCTATTAACACATTAAAAAAGTAGAGTGCTGCGTAGACAGTGTTTTGAATATATAGCAAAATGAAAAGGTGGTAAACTGCCAAGAATTTAGTGACGAGATACTGACGTTTCGAGCGGAGCCCTTCGTCAGAGTAAGACCTTACTCTGATGAAGGGCTGCGCTCGAAACGTCAGTATCTCGTCACTAAATTCTTGGCTATTAACACATATTGTCGTCTTTTAAGAGGCTACTTTCTCAGCATTATTTCAAACTTGCTTTAAATCCGTAGTTTTCCATTTCGCATAATCTCGTTATGTCTTATTCTTTGATTTCATATTAATATTATATGTTTTGTATTTGTAAAGGGTGACCAATTTTGAGGGAATCTTGAATTCTGTTTTTGCTTTATCCTAATACATTCAATTTTTAGTTGTAATACTTTGTAATTTTTTTTAAACTTTATTGTGAAAATATAACTTTATTGGGAAAATTAAATATTAAAACTACACACAAACCCAAAACCCAAACGGGAAAGTTGCAAACGGGTCTTAATAGCCCATGCGAGGCACCCCTCTTTTTATACAAATATACATAAAAAACAACGACATAAGAAAAACGAATTAATATCTGTGACAACAAGGGCGACCAAGTACATGTCATGTCTACATCAAAATCTGAAGTAAGTAAGGACGAATAAGTGCGACGAAGAAAGTTCTTAAAGCTAGACAATGTCAGTTGGCTAGTAGGTGAAGCTGTTTTGCACACTGTGTTCCATAAATGAACAGTCTGGTTGAAGTATGAGCCCTTGAATGTACTTGTTTTACATAACGGAACTTTAAGTATAAGACTAGGATTTAAAGTAAGTCGTGTACGGTCGTGATTAATAAAACTAACATAGTTGCATATCTTCAAGTCTATGTGACCATAGAGTGCCTTGTAAAAGAAGACCAAGTCTCGAATTTCTCTGTCATAGCACAGCAGTAACATATATAAAGTTTGCCGTCTCTCCTTATATAATTGATATATATATATTATAATTTTTCTAATAAACAAAAGATGTACGTCTGCTTATTGCAGTTGCTCTGAACTTGGCCATAGCCTCATGCGTAATACTGATGACTTGACTCTTATAGTACCTTATGCCCGTACAGATATCTTTAAGTGTTCTTATTTCGTTCGTGTCACTAGGCTCTGGAACTCCCTCCCATACTCTATATGCGCCATTAACACATTGTCGTTTTTTAAGAGGCTACTTTCTCAGCATTATTTCTAACTTTTCCTGTTGCTTTTAATCCGTAGTTTTCTGTTTCGTATAATTTCGTTATGTTATTTGTTATTTGTATTTATACATATATATTTGATTTATATGTTATTTGTATTTGTAAAGGGTGACCAATCTTGAGAGAATCTTGAATTCTGTTTTTGGTTTACCCTAATACATTCAATTTTTAGTTGTAATATACATTGTAATTGATATGTATTATAATTCTAATAAATCAAATAAATAAATAAAAGATCTAGGTCTGCGTATTGCAGTTGTTCTGGACATCAAGACAATGGCTACTATAGGTCTATTGTCTTGGCCATAGCCTGTGTAATATATACCTTCATCCACATCCTCCTTGATCTCTTTAGGATTTTTCTTCAATACCTCAATCCGTGGCTTCTCTAACCACTTGCTTTTCTTCCCATTAATAACATTGCCGCAGACTAGAGTCAATAGAGCGATCACTGACAACAATGTCAGTATTCGCATTTTCAAAACTTTCTTCGCTTTAGTGACTTCGTTCACTGTTTTTGGTCGTTTTTTACTTTGCTTTATGAAAGGAGCACCTGTTACTTCACAATGAGATCACACTCAACCGTGGGAATAATAATAATAATAATAAGGATCAGAGGTCAATCCATACGGCTTTTTCGTGCCTATCCGATATATTTTTTTCAATATAGGCCGATATCCGATCCGTTTTTTTTTGAACATGTGGTTTAAAGTGGTACTACAATCAAATTTTTACCTATCGATATTTTTACGTATTTATAAAGCACAGCTGCTAAATATTACTTGGTCGAAACCCTTTCGCGATTCGACGATGGCAAGTATTATTTTTCTGACTCCGAATCTGGAGTTGTTATGTCCGCCATTAATCGATCATGCTCCTGACAAGCGTAAGGAAGTGACGTCAGATTCTCAACGCCAAGACTCCACATGGCTAATTCTTCAAGTGAATCCATAGTAATCAAGGTCCTTTTTTCAAATTCTTCGTCTGAAAGGCTGAACATTTCATTTAGTTCTCGAAGAAAACAAGAAAACAAGTAACCTCGACTGAAATTCAGGCGTAGCTTGAGAGTCTGACGTCACAAACAATATTACATTTTGAAATTACGGGCTCACTTGGATCACGTACTTAGTAATGGTGGCCTAAATAGTAGTGATCTCAGAGCTCAAAATACGGTTTCAATTCCATGACACGCAATCACCAAATGTATGGGGTTAGGGTTAGGATTATGGTTATAGTAGGGTTAGGGTTAGACACATACGGTGGGCTCGTATATATATATATATATATAGAAAGGATTTATGGTGAAGGAAAATTTCGAGTGTAATATATACATTGTAAGACCAAACCGGGACCAGTTGCGAAAAATGCAATTTCAAGGCCTGCTAGTGCAGTACTCTGACCACTGAGCTACGGAAACCGTTGCCGAGAGCCTATAGTCACGAGTTATGTATATATGGTGGTGGTAATGCCGGGATAAGATTCTGGGTATATTACCTATAATATACCCAGAATCTTATCCCGGCATTACCACCACCATATATACAGAACTCGTGACTAGGCTCTCGGCAACGGCCTCCGTAGTTAGCTCAGTGGTCAGAGCACTGCACTTAGCATGGCAGGGTCGCGGGTTCAATTCCAGCCGGAAGGCCTTGAAGTTGCATTTTTCGCAACTGGTCCCGTTTGGTCTTACAATGTATGTATTCTAACACTCGAAATTTTCCTTCACCATAAATCCTTTCAACATGTAGTTTGATCGAGTGAAATGCTATATATATTCGTGACTGTGTCATGGAATTATCACCCAAAATACTTACTTTCTTACATTTCGAGCGGACCCCTCGTCTTACTCGGATGAAGGCTCCGCCCGAATCCGTCAGTATTTCGTTACTAAAAATCTTGGCTGTTTACCACCTTTACACTTTGCTATATATTCAAAACACTGTCTACGCAGCACTCATGCAGCACTTTATATACACGTGATATACGTTAGACGGACTTACACGCTATTTCGGCAGTACACAAACCTTTATAGATATTTGATAATGTAGAATGTTGTTTATTTATTCTTACAACAATAATGAATATTTCTAAAATAATATTATCGATTTTCCACCATAATATTATCTCATTATATTATCTATATTATCTATATATACGACAGATAACAAATATATAGGGAGTAGACTCCGTACTATCACTAGAGTTTTCTGGATGATCACACCGTAAAGCGTTTACTCTATTCCACGAGGTCAACACTTGTCAATGAATATGCCAGTCCAGTATGGTCTCCATACAAGAAACGTAATATGAACAAAATTGAGCAGCTATCGGCTTATTTTAGGTCGTGAAGTAGATTACAAGAACAGGCTTGAACATCTTCAGCTTGTTCCTCTGTACATGCGTAGGGAAATCACAGATCTTGTCTTCCTTTTTAAAATGATTCATGGCTTAGTAGACATGCCATGTGGTTTCATTTCTTGGAGAAGTACGGGTCGTTGTCTGCGTAATATTGATGACTTCATGACTCTTATAGTACCTTATGCCCGTAGGCTCACTAGGCTCTGGAACTCTCTCCCATACTCTATACGTGGCATTAACACCTTGTCGTCTTTTAAGAGGCTACTTTCTCAGCATTATTTCAAACTTTTTCCTGTTGCTTTTAATCCATAGTTTTTCTGTTTCGTATAATTTCGTTATGTCTTACTCTTTGATTTCATATTAATGTTATTTGTATTTGTAAAGGGTGACCAATCCTGAGGGAATCTTGAATTCTGTTTTTGGTTTACCCTAATACATTCAATTTTTAGTTGTAATACTGTAATTGATATGTATTATAAATTCAAATAAATAAATAATATTTCCTGGTAACGATGCAAACGAATTTTGATCTGTTAGTATAACAAAAATGGGAGATGTAGTTCAAGATGAAAGGAGAGAACAGTTTTCATTTTGAAAACATATTTTTGAATCTAAAGTAAAATGATGTATTACTATGATGATCGAACTTTCTTTCAACAGGGTAGCCCATCCAGCACATGCTGCAGGCTGGTATCCAAAGGGGCCCTTCAATATAATCTATATTACAATTTTAGAAAATCCTATTTACAGTCTTATAATTATACTAAATTTAAGATATACTACAATAACATTTCAAACTATGATAACATAATAACAATGATAACATTTAAAATGTTCAAACACCTAAAAAGTAAGCTTTAAAGTGCCTATATCACTTGTGGGATCTTTACATATTTATAGTAATTGGAACATTCTAAGAAGATTTGTACTATATCTTCTCAGGCGAAAATTTCATCTTCATGGACTTTTTTGCAGTTAAAGTTACCGGATATGACATCAAAGGAGGAATTGCAAATCAGTTTTCTTTTGTTTCTTGCTTCAAAAATTCCTCCTTTGATGTCATATCCGGTAACTTTAACTGCAAAAAAGTCCATGAAGATGAAATTTTCGCCTGAGAAGATATATTACAAATCTTCTTAGAATGTTCCAATTACTATAAATATGTAAAGATCCCACAAGTGATATAGGCACTTTAAGAAGTCTTTTAAAAGATGGGGATGGCAACCACTACAAACACAAAGAAACAAAGCCAAGGCTAAGATTATGTTTAAAATTTTGAATAATATGGGACCAAATAGTCTCGCAAACCTCTTTACCTATAAAAAAGAGATGTCAAATCACAATCTTCGGAACATTTCATCTTCAATTTTCTTGCCACAACCGTGCACAAACAACATGAAAAAGAGTTTCATGTATGATGGGGCATCCATATGGAATTCTCTGCCCAAAGAAATTAGGGAAAGCAAGTCTTTGTCGGGTCTTTGAACGCAAAATCGCTACTCAGAACTTGTAGAAATACATATTATGTAAATAACATTTGTAAATAACTTAACTCTATTACTACGATGATTCTTGCATGCCTATAATATTGACACTTTTCTGACATTTTTAACATCTTGAACATTTTAAAAATATTTATATTGTATACTTAAACCATTCTCTTTGTACACGCCCATCGTGGAAACCAGCTTCTGTTGACGTTGTTAGCGTGTTAAAATTAATTTATCTATCTATCTGTAAACATTTAAAAATAAGAACGCACTTATGTATCTTACGGTTTGTCTCTAAATCAGACCAATTTAAAATGTTGAGAGCGTCTCTGGAAGAGTCTACACCTATAACTATATCCTATATATTAGTCACACAAAATTAATCACACTAACTTATATCCTTTAGAAATCTCTAATCCTTTTGGTGAAAAACCGAATTGAAAACGAAAATTATAGTTTCTTTAAAACACGTGCGCGCGAGAACACCGCAATTCGTAACCTTTTTCGCGTGACCTGCCTGAAACAATGACAAACAAAGCTCTAAACAGGTTTCTAGACCCATTCACTTTCCTGAGATCTCCCGCCGTAACTTGTACGCCAAACAACAAACACACATGTGCTTTTCTTGGTGACCTGTGTTTGTTTACAAACAAATCTTACTAATCCGATTAATTGATATAACAATTCATGCGCGGGTACCCAAACGTTGCGGTCGGTCGTGTGAATCATCGCACTGTATTCGCGCCAGAATAGTAATAACGTGGCGCTTTTGTAGCGTGGTTGGAGACTAAAGATAGAAAATCTATCTGATCCTTTTCATGCGGTACTAGCTAATCTGTAGATGAGAATAGAACACCAGTTTTGCCGCAAATTGATTGCCGCTTGTACGGCCGACCGGCGAGTAATTGCGTGTCGGTCGAACCTAAATATCTAACCGGCAATTATCGCCAGAATATACACTGCGGTAGTGTACAATGTGTTAATATAACACGTCCAAGCATTACCGATATATAGTGACTGCCGCATATAGGCAGTACATATATCAATCGAACCAGTACATCATTGTAACCTTCGCTCTCCATCTGAGTCTCGGTAGCTCAATGGTTAGAGCATCTCACCGGCAATCAGAAGGTTACAGGTTCGATTCCTGTCTGAGGATATGATATATATATATAATCCTCATCCAACGTAAAATTAGTACTTATAAGGTGATTAATACAGAGTTAATAAATACAGTGTGAGTTTATTGTATAATTGCCTTAGTTGTATCATTGCCTTATTATCTTTAAGTGTTAATGGTCGCAGCTTTGGTATTGATTTGTTCCCGATCGTCTAGTTTCGACTGTAATTATAATTGTTCAGAAATGAAATTGGAATCGGTTTATGATTTATTTTTATGATTTATGATTTATTTAGAGTCGATCACGCAGGATAAGGTTGCCCTATTTATCCGAGCCAGAGGCCTCGACTATTCAGTTTATCACTCTTAGCTGCTCTTAGGTGAACGGAAACCCAACTGATAAGGGATTCCGAGGGCCTACGATTTAAGGTCGTTTTCCGAGAAGACCCGAAAGTCTTACCATTTGCTGATATTATTGCAAAGGCAGCACCGTTTCTCCTCAATTATTTTAAGACCCTGAGTGGTGGTCTGACCCAGGATTTGAACCTGTGTCTCCTAGCTCATAGACATGTGTGGTAACCACTAGACCACAACGGCTGGTAAAATCGCCAGACTCATATAAACAGAAGGAAGACCACAGTAGAATCGCTTTTTTATTAGTTAGAATTCATTTCTCTAAGCATAACTGGCAAGGCTTTTGACAGAGTATACACTGTACTTTGTACTTAATATACATGTACACTATATGTGCCAGGCGAAACGCAAGTACGTCGAGATTTTTTTGATTATATAGCTACCAACATTTACATATTTACTAAGTACAAATGTTCTCATATAAAATCCAAAACAATGTAAAACTTTACCTGCAGAAGAATGGATCTCTACGGTTACGATAATAATAAATGGCCATATCTCACGGTGTCCAACAGAAAACTGAAATTTGATTACTTAGTCTTACAAATTCACTCTAATAACAATTGTTTTCTGTCTGTCATCGTGCAAATCAATTTAATCATAATGATATAAACTAGAAGTTGCTATAGCAAGGGAAGTGCTGCTTCAAAAGTCATGGGAAGTCTAATTTTTGATAAAATTTCCAAAATGAATCCACCCACTGTAGTATGTACACATTTCTATCAATTATTTTAATTATATTTAAATACAGCAGACTTAAATTACAAATGACTATCACTTATCTGAATATAATTGGCAAGGCTTTTTTTGACTACATAGACAGTATACATTATGACTACAGTATGTAGTTGGCGATTGGTAAACAAATTTCTGATAAATCACTGCCACTATAAACCATTCTTCTTACTGTGGCAAAGCTGTCAGTGGTACTGTGTGTGGCTGATATGTTATGGCAAAGCAAGCGCTAAACAAATAGGCGCTGACTAAATATTATAAATACCAGTAATGATATGTATGCAACAGATGTTTACGATATTGTTGCACGATTATTTATATCGTCTAACTTTTATTGGACTTCTTGTTGAGAATGCAATACTTTCAAGAAGATCTTTGATGTATTAGTTCATTGCACATGTCCACGACTCCACATATTATACTGTAATTGTCGTTAATGGTTATCCATGGCGCACAAATAATTATATAAATAACGTTTATTCCGTCTATTCGGTGGATGCAGTGGATATTTTCTCAGCTGTTTAGAAAAGTTAAATCTCTGAATACAAATGGCTGTGGCTCTTAGTGTGGCAAAGCCTGTGGAATATAGACTGTATATCGTAGTTTGTGACATTTCAAGATTTGAACAAATCAGCGACCGCGAACCCGTGGACAGCAGAGATCAACTTGCACTCGCGAAAACATGCGATGGAGTAACAGTAACTGTGTTAAATAAAGATATAATTCCTCTGATTATCGATGATACTTAATTTATCGCTCTCGAATAATGGCTTCGAAGTGTATAACCCATCGATCGCTTATGCTCATGACAGCTTCAACAATAGACCGAATAAAAGTGTTAATGAATGGCTTAATTTTTCGCCGTAACATGACCTACGACATAACTGCGACCCTGACTTTCAACACTTTGGTTAATTATACCTGAGTACCAGTTGTCCTTTTGACAACTTCTTAATCAGAGCAATTGTCAATTGATCTGGTACCGGTTGGGTCTTATAAGAATATATTTTCAGCATTCGCAAAATATTCCTCCAGCATTTACTACGCTGCATCTCGAGTGCCATTGTGATTGAAATTATGCAATTAATTATATAGTATAAACATATTTTAATTAATTAAATAATAGCATTTGACCCAGAACGAGACGTTCATCGAGGACCGAACACTGATCTCAAAAATAGAACTGGATTGAGCTTTCTATTGTATCTGATGAGCTGATTTTGAAGCTTGCATATTTGCATAATGTAAATTGACGAGAGATCATCAGAAGTTCCGAATCAAACTGTTACGCTCGCGAAATAGGTTTAGTGTCTGGCCAATATAGTTTCTTTGTTAACATTAAATGCATAATGGGCTGACCCAAATTCGGATCAAACTTCAACTCATGAAAACTTCTTCGTATGAACTAGGCCTTGTTCAACACCACCTTCCTACTCACTACTACCGCTCAAACCGCGAGAAACCTGGATCTGAGTTCTCGTCACGTGTTGTAATTCCCTTGTGAAGTTCCTAGTGTAAACACTCCCACGTTATCTAGCGATAGCGTGCTGGTACTGCTTGACAATATAATACCCATTACAGTGATACACAGATATCAGAGGCAGACACTGTCACTCTCTCAATTACGACGTAGCTGAGGGAGATCAGTTGCGGTTTACATCGCTGGCCGGTTGGGCAACACATCCTCCTGGCTTATAATTACCAATAATCAGTAAGTGTGCAATGGCCTTGAATTACCAATAATTGTTAATTGTAGGAGTATAAGAATCCAACAAGCATTACGTCTCGCGTTGATCTATAAGTTTACGCATGCGCCAAGGGGAATGGCTTGGTCGGGGGCTAAGCACTGATCTTCAAGGAAGACTGGATCGAGCAACTATTGTTCTGAAAATGAAGCCGGAAGTCCGCCATTACTAAGGGACCAACTGAGGATCCTATGAGGTTTTTTGTTGGATTATGTGCTCTTACCATCGACAAAATAAAATAATTTTACTATAAAGAGGACCAGAAGACAGTTTTCAAATTACTGGGTAAAACGATTCATGGCATTCCTACATATTTACGGCGACTTTGGTCCCTTAGTAATGGCCGCCGTTGGCTCTAATTATCCAGTGAGAGAAGCCTAATATGAGACGTCAAATTAGGTTCAAGATTTTATGCATTTAATGTTAACAAAGAAACTATATTGGCCAGATACTAAACCTATTTCGCGAGCGTCACAGTTTGATTTGCTTGCAAACTTGAAGCTTCTAATGATCCTTCGTCAATTTACATTATGCAAATATGCAAGCTTCAAAATCAGCTCATCAGATACAATGGAAAGCTCAATCCAGTCCTATTTTTGAGATCAGTGGGGCTAAGGAGCATTGATGAGCAATGAATAGAACGCTGGTCTAAAGATGCAGGGTCGCGGGTTCTATTCCCAGCTTTGCATTTTTTCGCAACTAGAATAAATATGAAAGTTGCTAAGTTCTCAAAAGAACTGGATATAATATGAAAAGGAGAAATAAGAGAACTCAATGTGTCGAAGAATACTTAAGGAAGAGTACTTACGTATATTCATGAACGGCGTTTCGGACGATGTGTACTTCTTCAGGTCAGATGGAGAATGAGAGCAACGCGCGTGATATATATATATATAGAACATGTAGTTTGATCGAGTGAAATGCCAAAATATTACTTGTAATATACCCAGAATCTTATCCCGGCATTACCACCACTATATATACAGAACTCGTGACTAGGCTCTCGGCAACGGTACTAGCGTCGCAGGGTCGCGGGTTCAAATCCAGCCAGAAGGCCTTGAATTTGCATTATACACACACACACACACATATATATATATAGTAAAACAAAAAGATATTCTCGAGTTTCTTCATTTGTACTTTAATTCACTAAAATCTGTTTCAAATCTGTACACTCTTCAGGTGAATATTGCAACTGATGTTAATACATGGCAAACTTGAGTTTATGTTGATCTACAGGATGAATAGATTATACGGATGGCATCATGACAATGGTCTATTGTTTGGTGTGACATTAACAGGTGTGATAATAGGTGTGATAATAATAGGTCGGTTATTGATTGCTTGACAAATATTTTTTCCTATGTCTACAAATGTATACTAGTTCATTTCTCCTGTTGATTGAGCCTAGTTCCGGATAGCATATAATGTTAAACTTCTCATGTAAGCATAGGTTGCATCGTTTGGTTTTGTTAGAGTAGGGTTTACATTGTTTGATTATTTTCCATTTTATCGAATATTGGACATCTATAGTTCTTTTAATTTCCAAATATATTTGCTGAGCTCAGTGGCAAGTTCATGTTTCGAAGTTCTGAAAGAGCTAGTGTGGTTTGCGTATCTAGTTTTAAAAGTGCTCTCAGTTAGTCCAACGTAGGTTTCTTAATAGCTCCATGTTATCTTCTCTCGTAATTGTGGCTTGGTAAACTATCGCTTCCATTTGGCATCCGGAGAGTGGGATGCAGGCATCCTTCTGGCGGCAATTGTATTCTTTAGTATAGTGTGGGTGACATGTGACAATTGGTCCCGGTAAAGTATTATGATTCAACACTCATAATTTATCATAACTTTTCCTTCATTTATTCACCGAGTATAAATACCAAAATATAACTTTAGTATACCCTAATCGGGTTGTTGTGGTTTTTGAACGGTTAGGTCTCCTTGATATTGACAAGGCTAAAAGGGATGACTCAAAACCTATATATTCAAGAACTAGTCGATCTAATCCTAACTCTATAGTACTAACCGTATAGCTAACCCTAACCTAACCAAAAATAAAGACCAGATAAAAACAGAAAGGTCCTTTTGAATCATCCCTTTTAAAGTGCCCCTTATAACCTCAAAAATTTGTTATTGTCTTATTTGGAAGAACTTTTAAAATAATTAAGTAACTTCTTTTGAAGATTTTCACTTCTTCGCTTTCTTTTTGAGATATATCAGTTTGTTTGATATGCAAATATCTGGAATTTCGTCACACATGCATAATGAGTTATCAGAGAATGTCATATCTTTGCGTTCATCAAATAAAAACACTAAAGTGTGAATAACACGTGTGTGCGTTTCTCCCACAACACCAAACTTCTTGATTTTAAAGGATTTCGTTCGAGAATGAAAGAGATATACACATTTCTCCAATAAGTCATTATGCATGTGTGACGTAAATTCCGGACATTTGCATATCAAACAAACTGATATATCTCAAAAAGAAAGCGAAGAAATGAAAATCTTCAAAAGAAGTTACTTTATCATGCATTTTGAAAGTTCTTCCAAACAAGACAATAAAACATTTTGAGGTTAGGGGCATTTTAATCATTTCTTATTGATATATTCAAAAGGATTTCCCCCCAAAAGGTCACGGCTGTTAGCCTCATGTAAGGGTCAATGCATATTATTGATGTGTGATTTCTAATGCTCAATACCAAGAAGTCAAAACAACTGATTGTGTGGCTTATAATTAAATATGGCAGTTGTGGGTCTGTTTGTGCCTGATGACCTGTGACTGATTAATTGCTTAGTGAGTGCATCCCTGGAGATCTCAGTGTCCTGTATTTTCCGCGCTAGTCTAAACAAGTTTCGTAATATTGAACGGAGCACGTGTCTTTCACATCTGCGCGTCTATGTGATATGTAAAGGCCTGTATACACAGGTGATTCTTGCTGCGATTATTCTCTTTTTAACACATGCGATCGAATGGATTGTCTTACGAATGCGTTGAACCATTTGTGCAGATCTATGGCGTTCAATACTTTAGTGAGTCATCCACTACATCGCATACGTCACGAGGGTCAGAAAAATCGGAGCAAAAATCGCCTGTGTAAACGGGTCTTAAGGTTATATAATGAACGCGAGCGATTTATGAGATTTAGCATTAGATTATAGAATATGAGGGATCCTAAATCCCATGAATCACGAGTGTCCATTCTCTAACTGTTTTTTTAATAGAAACTGACCATGGTCCATTACAAATGCTGTTGACAACTCAACCGTTGTCTGATTCGTGATAGACCATGATGGCGAAACGCGCCCAAAACAATGGCAGAAAACTGTCGTTTTGGGGAGTTATCAGATGAGTTTTTGGATAATTTTTTGGAGAATGCATGATTTGTAATAGTCCACTTTGTTTCTGCTAAAACAATTAGACAACTCGTCCTCATAGCGAATAGTCAACTCAGGCTTCGCCTTCGTTGACTATTCGCTCATAGACAACTGGGACTCGTTGTCTAATTGTTAAATAGATAATGGTTGGAACGACGAAGAAATCGGTAAACATATATTGTTTGGTTCTTGTTATGAATTTCAAATAGCTACAACATTTGACTTGACTTTGTGAATTCATTAATCACTACATGGAATACTAACAAGTTTATTATTTTTCTTTGTTTAAAAACCTTATTATTCCCTAAATATAGGGATTGACTTAGAGGATACTAATCTGTTATACTATATATGAGATATAGAGCACTATACATCTGAACGCAATGCTTTTACCACTTTTTAAAAAAGTATTGTGTTACGTATAGGTAGTGTAGAAATACAAATCAAATACTATAAAAGGTTGGTGTACTACTAAAATAATGTGAAGGAGATCAAAGTGTTGTGCTGCGTAGGTAGTGTACAAATACAAATCAAATACTATAAAAGGTTGGTGTACTACCAAAATAATGTGAAGGAGATCAAAGTGTTGTGCTGTGTAGGTATAGTGTAGAAATACAAATTAAATACTATAAAAGGTTGGTGTACTACCAAAATAATGTGAAGGAGATCAAAGTGTTGTGCTGTGTAGGTAGTGTAGAAATACAAATCAAATACTACAAAAGGTTGGTGTACTACCAAAATAATGTGAAGGAAATCAAAGTATTGTGCTGTGTAGGTAGTGTAGAAATACAAATTAAATACTATAAAAGGTTGGTGTACTACCAAAATAGTGTGAAGGAGATCAAAGTGTTGTGCTGTGTAGGTAGTGTAGAAATATAAATCAAATACTATAAAAGGTTGGTGTACTACCAAAATAATGTGAAGGAGATCAAAGTGTTGTGCTGTGTAGGTATAGTGTAGAAATACAAATTAAATACTATAAAAGGTTGGTGTACTACCAAAATAATGTGGAGGAGATCAAAGTGTTGTGCTGTGTAGGTTATAGTGTAGAAATACAAAAGGTTGGTGTACTACCAAAATAGTGTGCAGGAGGTTTGTCCGGGACCTTTGTCCGAGAGTGAAACTTAAAAAAATATAAACCAGAGCACTCAAGCCGGAGGTATATATATATATATATATATATATAATATATATATATATATATATATATATATATATATATATATATATATACACATATATATATATATTGTTGAGCACTCTTTGCATTTCGTAGACCAAAACCTACACGTATATATATATATATATATATATATATATATATAATGATAAGCCCAAGGCGATTTCGCCCATTGGCATCTCATCGATGTTTCCTTTGATGCGCAACAAGGCCCACTCTTCCCTTACACAGTCTGTGACATATGCTACACTCTAGACAGCCTTCTCTATACTCGCTGCTTCATCTCTCTTTTTTTTTCTCATGCTTGTTTCTTGCCGTCTCGTCTTCTGGAAGTCTGCTCGTAATTGTTCTGTCTTGTGCCTCACTCTCGATGTTTACACTCAATCCAAATTCTTTCAGACTTCTCTCTTGATGCCATCTTTATATCTCAGGTTCGATCTTCTCTGCAACCTTTTGCCGATCTCCAATTCACCAAACATGATCTTCTTTGGCAGTCTGTCGTTATCCATTCTCACGACATGTCCACACCATCTCAATTGTCGCTCTTTTAAGATGACGTCCATCTCTTCTATTTTTGCTTTCTCCAAAATGGTGTTGTTCATATATATATATATATATATATATATATATATATACAATTGTATATAGTAGTGTTGCTTGTAAGAAGAAAAATAAAGAAACAGTACAAAAACAAACACACGAGGACACTCGAAGGAGCATATATGTATATATGTATGTATGTATGTATATTATATATATATATTATATATATATATATATATATATATATATATATATATATATATATATATATATATATATATATATATATATATATATATATATATATATACACATACACATACAATATACAATATACAATTACGTGACTTATATACGCATTTTCATTGGTCCTTGCCCATGATCTATTAAAGGACAGATACATGGATGGCGTCAAATCACGTCAGCAGCTGTGTTTTTCTTTTTTCATGCCCCAACATCTTTGATAAACCTTTGGGGTTGTTTTTGATTGTATAAAACAAATAGATTCCATTTTTTGTTGTCTGTTCAGTTATAGATGCACAGAGGACGTCAGAACATGGTAAGAACATCAGTGACCCACTCGACTCCGTCTCGTGGGCCACTTTTTTGTTCTTACCACGTTCTGATAATGCTACACTTCTTTTACGTTACCAGGGCACTGCCCCTTCTTCAGAAAACCTCAATCAAAGTCAAGAAAGCTGTCCCTTAAGGCGGTTTACACTAGGCAACGTTTCGTGCAACTTGTCTCGCAATGGCTTAATCTGCTACGTTGTAGTTGCATGAAATGGGGTGTTACACTAAGCAACGTTTAGTGCAACTTGTCTCTCAACGGTTAATCTGCTACGTTTCAGTTGCATGAAAGGAGGTGTTACAGTGCAACTTGACTCGTACAGTTTCGCAATCTTTGTGTTTATGACTCAAAATACAGCCGGAGGGGTTAGAGTTAGGAAGACACTTAAGACGGGGGGTTAGGGTTAGGATCTAAGTTGTTTTGGGATTAGCAGTATGAAGTATATCATCATACAGCCATATCCGATCATATGATGTAGAAGACCCACGTTGAAAAAGACCGGAAATTTATTGTACCGCTGACACGTGGATGACTGATTGTTGGCGCACCTGGTTTAGGTCGATGGCATCTAGTACCTTCCCTTTGTGTTGGACGTGACAAATCCGTAATATCAATGGCCACAACCTCCAAATCACTCAAGCCAGAGTGGCAATCGCTATAAAAGTGCACTGGGCATACCCGTTTTACCCTTCCCACATCGTGTACGGGAGCTCCTATGATTGTTAAATTTAATTCTAAATTTGCTAATTGTACTTCCCACGTATTGCATTCCACATTTCTTACACAGTAACAAGAAACCACCCCAGCAGAATCACAGTCAAAACAATAGTTTATAATATAAGGCCTCTTCCTTTTATATATATATATTTATATATATATAGTACAATGGTACATATATGTATATATATATATATATATATATATATATATATATATATATATATATATATAATATATATATATATATATATATATATATATATATATATATATATATATATATATATATATAATATATATATATATATATATATATATATATATATATATATATATATACTATACTAAATTTTGTAGTGTTTGCAGCAGGTAACAGAGTGTTCAATATACCTTTTTGACGGTGTAATAAAATAAAGTAAATTCAAAGTAAATTCCTGTCCGGGACTCAGAATCATTTTTCTGAGGATACGAGCTTGACGATCGTCCATGTATCGTCTGTCTACTCCAAGTTCTCCCACATTCACTATAGCAGTGTGTATATTAACACTTCAGATGATAATGTTACTACTCTGAGTTTCAGGCTCAACGGGTATATATATAATATATATATATATATATATATATATATATATATATATATACATATATATATATATATATATATATATAATATATATATATATATATATATATATATATATATATAATATATATATATATATATATATATAGCAAAGTGAAAAGGTGGTAAACTGCCAAGAATTTAGTGACGAGATACTGACGTTACTGTGACGAGATACTGACGATACTGATGAAGGGCTCCGCTCGAAACGTCAGTATCTCGTCACTAAATTCTTGGCAGTTTACCACCTTTTCACTTTGCTATATATTCAAAACACTGTCTACGCAGCACTCTACTTTATATATATATATATATATATATATATATATATATATACTTCGTTTCCTGGTTGGGGCAGTCAAATTTTCGTGTACTGATATATTTGACCATATATATATATATATATATATATATATATATATATATAATATATATATATATATATATATATATATATATATATATATATATAAATATATAAAACATCACTTTGCTGTTACTCCGAGTTTCACGCTTACGCGATCGTCAGACAGACTTATATATATATATAAATATATATATATATATAAATAAATATACATACATACATATATGTATATTAACACTTATAATATATATATATAAAACATCACTTTGCTGTTACTCCGAGTTTCACGCTTACGCGATCGTCAGACAGACATATATATATATATATATATATAAATATATATATATATATATAAATAAATATACATACATACATATATGTACGTGTGTTTGTTTTTGTATTGTTTCTTTATTTTTCTTATTACAAGCAACACTACTATATACAATTGTTGTTCTGTTTTGATATTTTGTTGAACAAAACACTCATCACTATAGAAGAAATAACTCAAAACATGGTTCCCTTTAGTTCTAACTCATTACCCTAATTATAATTCCACTTGGCTCCTTCCTGCATATTTAATTATCCCCCAATTCTCGTCAAATAACTCCCTCCTTCCCATATTCATTACAGGCACTAAATCTAAAATAGTCTGGGGTTTTTAGTTCCGTCCTCCCCAAATATCGCCTGCGGAAAGGTGATCCTATTTAGCCAAAACAAATGTGTGGTTTCGACTATCTTAAGAAATTGAACCGTAACAAACAGCTGTGAGCGAACCTCGCCGTAATGGATCGGAAATGGACTTTATCATACCAGCTTCTATTTCCACCCTTGTGGCCGTGTCGTACATGCGTTCGCCTTCAAAAATACCACCTCATTGTCACGGATTTCGGCCAGCACGCTTCGCCATTGAAACGCACTGGTGAGCGTGTTTGTAAATTTCTCCTGGTGTCTTCAAAGAAAACATGTAAATATTTTATTTGTTTTCAAAACCCATAAATCCAACAATGGTTTGTTTATGTGAAAACATGAAAGCGTTGAACAAAAGTCGCTATAGTCGCGCGTTAAGGCTGTAAAATTGAACTGCGGCGCTCGATTCTCATTGTTCTCTCTCGCCCAAGGTGAATCGAACCAGTGGAAAACACGTGTATATAGCTAATACTAACACGGTATTAAATAGCCAATTCATAGCTGTTCTACATAACTACTTAATACAACCACGATACCTCACGCAGCACTGAACCAGAAAATGCTGTGGATGGAAACATTTACTTCATAACAAAAAACATTTCAGACGATACATATATAATTGTCGAACTAATGTATCGTCTGTCTACTCCGAGTTCTAAAATTCAAATGTATATATTCCAAATGTATACATTTCAAATGTATATACATTCAAATGTATATATTCCAAATGTATATATTCCAACATTCAAATGTATATTATTCCATAAAAATGTATATATTCCAACACTCGGGGTTTTCCTTCGCCATAAATCCTTAGAACATGTATAGTTTAATCGAGTGTGAATGTCAAATATTACTTATTACAAAAAAACATTGCAGTGAAAAACATTTCATTGCGGCGTTGAGGGCTGATGTTACACTGGATGATTTTGAAGGACGATTTTTTCAACTCAATACGTTATACCGCAATCGAAAAATTCGTTAAAAATCGACCAAAAATGCCATGTTACGGCTATTTGTTTTAATATATACACAAGTCAACTAAACGTGTTATAACATCGACCCAACATAATTAATTTGAATTTTATTTAACGAGCTTTGCCCTATATATTAATTACAAAACAAGGCAGGGTTGTATAATAAGGTTAGTGTTTACTGTTCCTATTATGGTTAGCATTGAGGTTAGAATAAAAGGATTAGTTTTTCGGGTTAGTCTGACGAAGTGTCTCGGCTCGAAACGTTAGACTACTTATACACGCTATTTCGGTAGTACACGAATCTTTTTAGATATTTAATTTGTATTTCTACACTGCCTACGCAGCACATCACGTTGTATTACTCATTAGGATTTAAGGTTGTTCATTTCTAAAGAAAGCGGTAATTTTTAATGTGTTGCTGCAACCGAAAAATTCGTCAAAAATCTTCAAAAAATACCACGTTACACGCACACATGTGCAATATTCTTCGTACGTTAAAAATTTAAACAGTCTTCGCGGGCAAAAATCGCAAGTTATATTATTTCGAACCAACTGGACCGATCCAGCTTGCGTCAGGCGACATTATAATTGTATGGATGTTCTTGGGATCATTATCTGCAACACTAAAGCCTTTTACCGGTTGTCAATCAACACTTGACGCCCACATCAAGGTGGTCTGCACCGCAAAAGATGAGAAAAAAAAACCTGATGAGATAATACGTTAAGTCTTTTAGTTGTAGTTTTGTCGAAATGGCATTATCACCATGTATGCGATACAATATTTCCTTCCGATTGTGATTCGTTAGCGTTGTTTGTATGCGCCACACACAATTGTTTGTGATTAGTTGGTGCTAAATATTACAGAACACCGCACGGTCCTTAGCACGCCCTTGTCATCGAATAACATGCATTCAAATAACCGGCCTCTTTAGATTTCTGCTTGATATGCGGTTTTCTCGAGAACATTTCTCTAACCACACTCACCTTCTAAATCAATTTCAGGCAGTGCCACTTCGCGTATCTTTTTTTTTTTAAATGCCACTGCGAAAGATGAATATCAGATAATTACTACGAGGAGATTAATGAAGGAGAAAAAAATAACAGTGGTTATTTCACGAAAAAAAACTAATAATTAGGAATTCATCTGATTTAGTCTATCGCACTCTTACATCACAAACAAATCAACAATGTTAACAAAACACTAGGTCATGTTTGAACAATCGAGCATATTATTCATCAGCTTTACACGGCGTTAAACTTAACATTGTCACTACTCCGGAGTATATAAGACCACGAGAAGTCCTCTACGCTTGCAATAATGAATCATAATACACGAAGCTCTATTTTGAGCTTTTTACAAGATTGCCCCTCAAACAAAATGTAGTTTTGTATTTTCATTACAGCTGGTGTGATATATCAAAATATTTTACATAACATGTAACGTAAAGTCACTACACTCACTGACGAAGGGCGGCACACGCTATTAGTCAGCAGTACTCCACCAATTACCTTTTAGAGTTTTTGGTGTGTATCAGTCTACACTGCCTACGCAGCGACGCTCGTCTCCGAGTGAATCACAAGGCGGAAAAATCGGGAAAGAAATCGTTTCGTATAGACGGGTCTTCAGCGTGGATGATACGAATACATTGTCAGGCTATACTAAAGATTCATTGATACACGAATCTGTCGACTCATATCTGAGAGATGTTCACCTCTCTGTTGGTCAATATTCAAGTCTGAGCTGTTAAAACCCTATCAGTACAAAACCGCGGAACACATGTACTATATCGAAATTCCGTAAACTTTTAAAACCGTCTGTGTACTAAAATGTCACTTGTGCCATCACCTGTTTTAGTATTCTTGTTAAAATATGCTGTTAGTTATGGCTAAGAATAGAAGCGACCTTTTCTACGTGCATTGTATAACTTAGGACCCGTATATAATGAGCTATAGAATTCTTTGGTGTTTCCCTGACACTCAATATGGCAACGATTGTCATACAATTGCCATCTTTGTGTAGACGTGTCGATAACGCGAAGGACATTTTGCACACTTGGCCAGCGAATCATGAACCAAAATTGCGTCGCTTGAAAACAATTGCATATGTCATTACGCCAAGTATGGAGAATTGTATGCTGTAGATACGGCTAATTTGACTATATAGGACTTTCTATATGTGTGCATTGCTGTAATTATGGTTGGAGATTGCAGTTGACAGACTATATATATACATGCATACGATCGTTAATCTATATGCTCACTATATCAGAATTAGGCCTTCAACAGTCGCCATCCAGCTAATGTGTGACTATAGTTTAACGCCTCCTCAAGTCTGAGTTCAACACTGAATTCTTCCGTTTTCTTACTACAACGTAGATTACATTGCTGTAATATTTGTTGGAGCTTGCAGTTGATAGACGATACTATACATGCACTATCGTCAAGCTCTATGCTCACTGCATCAGAATTAGGCCTTACGTCAACAGCCGACGTCCAGCTAACGTGTGACTTATATATATAGTTTAACGCCTCCCCAAGTCAACTGAATTCCTCAGTTTTCTTAATACTACAACGTAGATTAATCAGCCAGGCGTACTTTTATGTTGAAAAATAGTTCACTCTCGGTTTGGCGCGTCTTAAAGAAATGAATTCATCACCTCTCACGGCGGGAATTTCAATTCAAACGTAGATCGCGTGTTGACTCATAGCTTGATGTTTATTACTATCTGTTCTGCGGGGGATACTGTCATCGCTGCGTATAATTGGTGGTATTTTTTTCTGTGGGAAACCGTTTGCTGGCAATTAGAATGTCGAAGCAGGTGTCCCACTCTTCAGGAGAAAATTGCTTCGTGAGTTGTGTTGATGACTACGACCAACATTGTAATTCGGCTCGTTTTGTTGCCCAGAATCTTTATATATAGTTTACCAATTGAGCTCGACTTTCGAAGTGATATCCGATTATGAAAACTCATTCAATTTTCTTTTTCAAAATATTGACCTGTACAATTAAACGGTTTACACAACATCATTTTGCGCGCAGCTCGCATAAATTAGCGCTGCCGACCACAAGTTTTATTCTACGCCAGTTGGTTTCGTTGGAAACTCGGTGACTAATTCGCTGACTTGCCCGCCACAAGAAAGCTGATCTTGGTCGCCATGGCTCTGTGTTCACCCCTGATGCGCGAAATAATATCACTGAAATTATAATTTGCATTACTATTGATACTTAAAAGGTGGCTTTAAAGAAGAATAGTATTCGCAGCCAATGATGTGGCTCAACATAATTAATCTACGCGTGGCGTGCCGTACCTAATTCTTCCAGAAGCTTCTAGCTATATAGTATACTGAGAAAAAAACAGGAAACAATTCAGAGTCTAAATCTGAACGGAAACACATTGTAAAATGCACGCGCTTTTTAGTTCGACGCGCGTTGTTTTTCTCATGACAATAATTGCTTTTCAACTGAGTCGCGAGACTCACTCAAGCACCAATTGCAAACGAATTGTCAGCGGGAATTTGGTATAACAATATATCCCCTCGTATTGTATCAAAAAAACTTTAACAGATTATATTTTGAGCGAAGGCCATTCATCAGAGAGCGGTTTCACTCTCTCTGACGAAAAGGACCTTCGTTTTAAACTATATGTTATATGGCTATAATGAATAATAATGTGTGAAGCTCTATTTTGAGCTTTTTACAAGAACGCTGCTGCAACAAAATATAGTTTGGTATTTTCACTACAGCTGGTGTGATATGTCAAAATATTTTACATAACATGTAACGTAAAGTCACTTCACTCACTGACGAAGGGCCTTCGCTCGAATCGTTAGACCTCCTATACACATTATTTCGGTAGTACACCAACCTTTTTAGAGTTTGTAATTTGTATTTCTACACTGCCTGCGCAGCCGAGTCTTATATCACTTAATGGCCGGCTTCATATAGCGACCAAAACGAGCATGGAGTCGCAAGAGTTGTGTGTGAAATGCGTCCGAGTATTTCCTTCCTTAACGCTCGTTTAAGAAAAACAATTAAAAATTACCAAAACTAATCCACATATATCTCTATCTAACTAATTGTTATATCATCGCTCTTCACACTCCGTTGACACAAATTCAGCATGTGGCACTCCGGTTCTCATTCTTCCCGAATCAAAACAAACAATTTCCATCATCTATTGACAACTTCGAGCCGGTGTAATCCCTTCTTGTGATACAAACTATATCGTCTTTTAGAAAAATGCGTGTGAGATTTAGTGGATGAATGTGGTTGTGTCGCCGAGAGGGGGAGAGAAAGGCGAGAGGGAGGGAGGGAGTGATATGAGACAGATATCAGCTCTTACTCGATGCATGGCCGAAATAGGAACATTGGAAACATTATAGCATCAAGTCAGTATTAGGGTTAGTATTGAAGTTAGTATATTAGGGTTAGTATTAGGGTTAGTATTGAAGTTAGTATATTAGGGTTAGTATTAGGGTTAGTATTGAAGTTAGTATTAGGGTTAGTATTAGGGTTAGTATTAAAGTTTGTAGTATTAGAGTTAGTAGTGTACATCATATAATGAGCAAGCGCCGATCGACACTAGACACATAAACTAAGTGCACACAGACAGACCAAACGTCTCTATTTTACTCTAACCATACATTCCTTGAAATAAATCGATCAGTCATTTCCTTTTGCCGCCGGATCATCTACACCAATCCATCTCACGACGCTATTAGGCGGACCTGCTTGTTTCCTTATCGCCTGATTTTCTCATTAAGCCCCAGACATCACTGATAAAAGACTCGTCAAATCGCCTGACATTCAATTTGTCGCCAAGTCCTTGCCCATTTCTCTTATATCTTCCCAGGTGAATGATATGCTTTCATCGTCGTGTTGTCAACACCAAGCATGTATATAGGAACAACACATTGTTATGTTGGTTGTTTTCCATAAGTCATGTTGTTTATACCAGGTCACTACAGTCGACGACCTACTTAGTTTGATCAACCGTTTGTTTTTTGTTTGTCGCATAGCTTTTTTCAATATTTACCGACCAAACAAAAATGGATTATCACTCGTACAGACCTCGGGTTTTTCCTGGATTAGTCGTGTAAACTCTAATCACCGCATCTAGCGCATGTCTCTGCACAAACTTTTCGCGATAAGCCAGACTTGAGAACATCAGATTATAGCTCTTCTCGATCGCCTTTGCACCAATTATGAAATACCGAGCCGAAAATCTGCGTTTACTACAAGAGGCGCAGAAGCTAGGCGGTGACGTTCGCGACTTATTGACAGATATAGATATTTTTGTTTGCTTGTTGAATACTTGTGGCGAAAATGGGAACGTATTTAAGTCATTATAGGCAATGTGGTGCAAAATATGGCAATTTGTCGGCTCCTCCATGAAGTATTACTGATATATATATATATGTATATAGTGACTGCCGCATATAGGCAGTATATATTATATTAATCAAACCAGTACATCATTGTAACCTTCGCTCTCCATCTTCTGAGTCTCGGTAACTCAATGGTTAGAGCGTCTCACCACGGCAATCAGAAGGTTACAGGTTCGATTCCTGTCTGGGACTCACATTTTCTGAAGATATGAGCTTGATGATCGTCTACATTAACTACAGGAGTGTACACAAGATATATCTCACTGTAACTATGCAAAAGCTTAGACTGTCGGAGTTATGAAAACAAAGAAAGGCAGAATCAAAACAAGAAGCGTAGTTACGTCAACAGTCAAAACGAAGGAACAAGATACTTATGACATTTTGTCAAACGTCAGTCATGTCCTTGGCAGCTACTTCGTTTTAATGATACTTGATAATACACTGCCTATACCGCAGCACTGTACACTTGTACAATCTAGCCTTTATGCTACTCCACAATCTTTCACGCAAGCTATACACTGATATATTTCATGAACCTCTATGGAGTTCACTATGATTCACGTGTAAACTAGACGCCCGTGTATTTTGTTTGGGTTTAAAGTTTTCGCCCCCTCTCGAGTGTTAAACGCTCTTTATCTTCCAATCTACTGACCCTACTGTCGCCCAGGTGTGAACGACTCAATCACGAAACCTTGCTTGTCATGTTTTCATTTTTCAATGCTGGAAGCAAAAAAATAATAAACATCCCGGCTATCTTATGGCGATAGTTATAGTTATATCTCGGAGACCGTGCTGTGCTGCACCGCGAGAACGCAATGAACGTCTCAAAGCCTTCCCGTCGAGTTTAGTGATCAGTCATGGAAGCAGCGTCAGGCTTACCCGATGCAATTAATGACAGAAACTCAACCGGACACCCTGGGCAATGTTGCCTTACCGAAAATCGTCGGATAATGTTGTTATTCAACCCTTAAATGCACCCATATCTAACCAGGTGTTCATCTTTGCTTTGCGATAAAGTACGTCATGCTTGTGACTCTTTTTCGAAAACGACCCGAGATATAATAATGTGTTTTCCCCCAGTTCCGGTTGTTTGCAGATTCGAAAATAGTTCTACCTGCGCGCACAAATTGCCACGTTTTACGCCAAAAAGTTGCCCCAACATGACCGGTAGCCGTCGCTGAACCGGGGAGCGCAAACTTACACGAAATGAATAATAGAGAAGCGCGTTGATAGAAACAATTAAGAGAAGAAAGAGATGGGGGCACCAGCTGGAGATGTAGGTGGCCCGATTGCCTATCACGCAAATGGCTGGCCCGCCGTATTCGACGCTGATTGGCGGAGGCAGTACAATGGTTAGCGTGTCGCCGGGTATTTATAGCGCCGTATTCAAAGCGATAAATGAAAGTCGTGACCAGTCGTCGACGCTACCGGTTAGTGTACAAACATTATAGAAATCTTCTTAAGCATAATCCATTGTAGTAACGGCTCGGAGGTGACAGTTACTGATACGCATTCATGGGACCTAACGAGCAAGAGATGGAACAGAAGCCCGAAGTAGCCGACATAGCAGCCGTGGTGTTCAAAGACGAAGAACAAGAGAGAGAGGACAAGGAAGGCAGTAGTCCTCCGACGACAGCGACGAAGGAGACAGAGAAACACAAGGACCCAAATGTAAAGCCACCGTACTCGTACGTAGCACTCATAGCGATGGCAATTAGAGAGTCGTCAGAGAAGCGACTGACGTTGAACGGCATCTACCAGTACATCATCTCCAAGTTCCCGTTTTACGAGAAGAACAAAAAAGGCTGGCAGAACTCGATCAGACACAACCTGTCGTTGAACGAATGCTTCATCAAGGTGCCACGCGAAGGAGGCGGCGAAAGGAAAGGCAATTACTGGACGCTCGATCCGTCAAGCGAAGACATGTTTGAGAAAGGCAACTACCGCAGACGCAGGCGAATGAAGAGGCCCTACCGACAACCTACTCTCACGCAAAACAATGGCTTCTTCAGCGATCCACACTCGAGTCCCTACGGACCTGCTAGCTACGGCATTGCCCCGAAATGGTCGCCCTATACGCAAGGCCCGTTGGGACAAAGTGTGGGGTCTTGGCGAGGCACAACACAGCCCGTACCGTATCCACAGCCGACGAGAATTCCCCCAAATTCGTTCGTCTCGCCATACGGCATGAACATTCCGTCAATAGCCGGAGTCCCCGTAAGCAGTTACACCTCATCGCAATATCCATCGCACATGCAAGCGCCGATGAACGAAGCTGCAGCCCATGGGTATCACTCTGCAATGTCACTCTCGGCGAACATGTCGAGCTGCAGACGCGAAGACGAACACTCGGCTGCCGCTGCACTACACTACCCTTACTGGTCCATGCAAGAGAAACCAGTCTACGAATCTCAAAGAAGCTAGATGACTAGGCTAGCAATTATCGCCGTTCCGAATGGGTTCATTTGAAAGGCAATGTTATTCTAATGACCTGACACAGACAATTCCGACCAACCAAGTGTTCTATTGTTTTTCCTATTAATGCTTAAGCCGAGATAACTTGTAGCCGATGCAACACTCATGAGTGCGACAACTCTACTGCCACTTCACGTCGACCCTCATGGCTTCGCGGAGATCTAGGACTGATTGCTTCGCTAATATTTGTATATTTACCGAACGAATTATCTGCTGATTAAATCCCTCATGTACTTTGGACATACAAAGCTGTGTAAACTTCCGCGAGACTCGCTCTCGACGCATTCAAGGGAGTCCTCGGAAATTCACGTATTCTAACGCTTCTATATAAAAAGGTACTTTAGCACTTGACATTCGTAGAACATATATTTGGCGTCAAACGCTTAGTTATCATCATACGAAACAAACATGTCTGTATTAGTAATACCACCGCGAACGACGGCTATTTTGTCTGCCCAATGTCGAACTTTGTCTCGTAGGTTTCACGAGACGTTAAACAGCCTTGCTTTGGGCTTCTGAACTTTGATTTATGGTAGTTTCAGTGGCTGAGAGGATGGGAGGGGGGTTCAATGTCTTCGTTCAAGAGGCTTCATATTATCAGGTGATTCATAATCTCGATAGCTCTTCATTGTAAAATTCTAATTTAAGACTCACGATGTAAATAGTATAGATGGTTTATTCTTTTCTCATTCAAAGATTTAATAACTGGATTAAAGATACACTTTTTAAATTAAAACGTTTGTATTCCAGAATCTTCCTCTCATGCAAGCAATTCGAGGCGTCCTTTTCGATTCGAAATTGCTTGTCTTCTTCCAAAGTATCCAACATCTATACACATGCGATTAAAATAATTACAACGACACTAGATTGCTTCGCCACTTAACGCAGATCTTTCAACATGCTGTCTGTACCTCATTATTATTTTAAAATCCACGATCTCCCTCTCTTTCATTGCAAAATCCTTTCCCCCCTTCTCCTAGCGAAAACACAAGGAACCCAAATCGAATTTCAATTTTATTTTTTCGCGTGAGCGACCGTTTTCTCGTTCGCGCGATTTGCATAAATTTAATTAAAAGCATAATTGACCCGATATGATGGGTTTTGCCATTCATGCATCTACAACAACAAAAAAATTGTTATCCCCTTGTGTTTGGTTTGGAAAAATTAAACCCATCGCGTTTAACGTGTTGTATTCATGGGCGGAACTGTTTGCAGTAACGCAATGTAAACTAATTCAAGAATTAAAAACGTGTTTTGACAAATAAATTATGCACTTTGAATTGGTTATTGTTGACAGACACTATAGTTCGAGCCGGGTTCGTGTTCTTTCTTTTGTCATGCGAACAGAGTAACGCCTTCCCTGCGCCGTTACTCAAGTAGTGGTTTCCGTACTATAACGAACGGGCTAGCTATCGTTTTTTGCTAATTTCGGAGGCTAGGAAAATCCGGATTAAAATCTGAAGTGTCTCGATGAAAGATACTTGCCGTAATCGCTGCTCGAGCTTTTTGCGGTCGATACTGCTTAGCACACGGAATTGCATCGCCACTCAAAACGAAACTGAAAAGCTCTAAGACAAAGCATAGACTGACCCCTTGGATTCGCTGGAACGAAAACACACGATCCCGCGCGCTGTTATTCGATGTTAAATCTTAGATGTTTTTGAGAACTGCTATGTTTTATTCCTACATCGTGTCAACAATCCCAACTGATACAACCTACAATAGCTTGCCACGGCCATTTATTAATATTGTTTAGATAAGCTTTTTGTAATATAAACAAGCAATTTCGCGCGAGAAAAATACACTGTCATGAACGGGGTTGTCGACCTGAGAACTCAACCGTTCACCCCCCACGGAATATGGCGAGACTCATATAAATCATTCGCGATGCTTCGGGGTATAAGTTGTTTGCTAGGATACGCGACACTGGAAATTGGGAATAGTTGTAACACGGCGCTAGTCTGATTATAATTGCATGGATTTAAAGCGATCCTTATCAGGCATTCAGCTGTTTTCCACACGTAAAATGCTTGGGCAACGCTTCGTAGACAGCTGAAAACAAATGCCTCGTTGATAAACCATACAAACAAACATCGAAGGCCAGCCAACGTCTGCAATCAAAACCGGACGGAAACACGGATAGTAGTTCGCGCGCCGGGCTTTATCTATGCACGTCATTTCTCGACGTGTGCACTCGTGCAGATATTCAACGTCAAGATCTCTTTTTTCCCGCAGTAACGTAAGCTCCTGAATCTCGAGGTCTCGCCGAGTTTGTTTTATTTATTAAACAGTAATTCGTTTTGGGAAAATATTTTGCATGTTGTTAATTATTATCATATTCGTGAAAATCAAAACTAAAGAGGTGGAGACGAACGGTGACGGGGCGCGCGATAAGAAATCAATTGGGCTACTACTTATGTTCGCGAGAACCGAGTGGGAGACCAGAAAAGCCATTATACCTGATTGGTTTTCGAACGCTGTGGAATTTTTACGGGTTCCTGTGGGCGATATGTTATTAAATATTCAACGTTGGAAGATAGATGGCCGAGTCTTAAGTAGCGTTGAGGGTTTGATTTTTTGTTGTATTTTCCAATCAAAAAATAACCAAGAGACAATATAAATAAACAGATTCGCGGGAGTGGTCCTCCAAATGTCGCTCTGTCGAATCGCGTTTACATTTGAATCGAAGAAGGAGGAAACTCCTGTAATTTTTTTAGAGAAATTTGGCGTTATTTTGAAACGAGTAGCAGACTGAATTCACTAGCTTTGTTTTCTAGTTGTTTGAGGCAGCCAGGGTAGTATTCGGTGGTGGCCTTTCGTATGTTGGTGTGTAGAATTGGGTTTATAATTTAATGGGAGAAGGAGGACACTCCTAAATAGTTCTAGAGAAATTTCGCGTTATTTTTGAAGCGAGATTCGGACTGAAACCTGCTTTGGTTTCTGGTGGTTTAAGGCAGCCTGGGTTAAGGGCGGTCATGGGTTTCAGTGCTATTGAGTTTGTTTTATGGTCTATTTCTCCTTTAGCCTTGCTCAGCCCGCCTTAGTAGTAGTATATTGCTGACGTTTCGAGCGGAGCCCTTCATTTGGTCTTACTCTGATGAAGGGCTTACTCTGATGAAGGGTTACTAAAAATCCTTACAGTTTACCACCTTTTCACTTTGCTATATATCTAAAACACTGTCTACGCAGCACTCTACTTTCGTAGTAGTATATGCTGTTACTTATATACCGTTGTAGTAGTATATGCTGTTTCTTATATACCGTTGTCTTCTAGACGTATGTGAATTACTGACAAGCGTTTTAAAAAACATTTTGTAACACCTACATTTGTACATTTGTACATTTGTACAAGCATTTTGTACATACCTAGCATGCAAACAATTGCATCAGCCCGAATGCCAATGGTAAGAAAAAATCGTTTCGTATATAGATGGGGCAATTTAGTTTAGATCGAAATACAACGCTGACTCGGCATCATTTTTGGCGTTGTTCGCGATTATTCTAATTTATTCTTCTATTTTGATACTATCTTTTCGTGAACTTGACGGCATCGTGCCGCTATGGTTACTTAGAAAAACGCAAAGTGATAAGAAACAATTTCTCATCTCTCGATCTTTTCCTTGATGTATATGCAGAAACGCATTTAAGAATGGATTCATTTCGTATTCAAACCATTTGTCGCGGTCGTGAGGCGATGACAACAGAGATAACCCACTTCGTAGTTTCATTGCGGCCAGCTATCTATAACTCCCCACTCTGAAATAATGATATTTTATAAAAGAGTATCAAGTCACTCTCCGACAAAAGCTGCGCGAAAGATTAGTATAGAGCTCGAGCTCTCGACAACACATCAACCTTTTAATATTTCTGTGTTTTTTTAAGTATATATATACATTAAATTACATTTTATTTCCTCCATCCAACGACATTGTCGTCAAGGAGTTGAATTGCTTTCTCAAAATCGACATTTTAGCAGCTCAGTGCAGCTTTCTCTCATTTGCATTTTTTGTATTTCTCTTTGTATTTTCTCTCATTTGTTTCTCTCATCTATATATATATATATATAAATATTTATATGTAGATAGATAGATAGATAGATATGAACTTTTACTGTATAAACAAAACAAACCGTATTTTAAAAGTGGTATAATGCAGGCGTTGCTCTTTAACGAACATTTCTTTGAATCACCATTGATTTTTTCGTGTAAATATTTTCACAAAGATAACATATATGCCGTGTAAATATTGTCTATTTCTGTAAATATTGACTATATACTGTATAATATTGACGATATGCCGGTATAATATTGACAAAATCCTTCACGGGGCCTTACCTCGAAACGGTAACTTCCCCCTTGTATTATTTCAGAAGTCAACAATCTTTAGACTTTGTTGTATACATAATGTTCTCTTATGCAGGGCTTTATACTTTGAATCAATGATGTCTCCTCCTATTTAGAAGTCAACAATCTTTATACTTTGTTATATCATGCATATTTTACTCTTATGAAGGGCTTTGGTTTAATACATCAGTGTGTCTCTCTCTTATTTCAGAAGTCAACAATCTTTAGACTTTGTTGTATACATAATGTTCTCTTATGCTGCAGGGCTTTATACTTTGAATCAATGATGTCTCCTATTTAGAAGTCAACAATCTTTATACTTTGTTATATCATGCATATTTTACTCTAATGAAGGGCTTTAGTTTAATACATCAGTGTGTCTCTCTCTTATTTCAGCCTCAACAATCTTTAGACTTTGTTATATCCATATTTTACTTTAATGAATGTCTTTAGTTTAATACATCACTGTGTCTATCCCACTATTCCAGAAGTCAACAACCTTTAGACCAATTGTACATATTTTACTCTAAGGAAGGGCCTAGCATATTTTGATCTGATTAAAGAGTAAAAACTCTAAAAGGAATTATCAATACGGTTTACTAGACCGACGCTCTATACCTACTGAGCTACAAGGCCAAGAGTTAAGAACAGAAGAATTGGGGATATTACAAGTAATATTTGGCATTTCACTCGATTAAACTACATGTTCTAAGGATTTACGGTGGAGGAAAATTTCGAGTGTTGGAATATATATATTTTAAGACCAAACCGGGACCAGTTGCGAAAAATGCAACTTCAATGCCTTCCGACTGGAATTGAACCCCGCGATGCTAGTGCAATGCTCTGAGCTACGGAGGCCGTTGCCGAGAGCCTATTAGTCACGAGTTCTGTATATATAATGGTGGTAATGCCAGGAGAAGAATTGTGTATATTACAAGTAATATTTGGCATTTCACTCGATTCGACTGTATTTATATGTTTGATATTTCGAAACTGAAATCTATTTTTTCTAATTTTAAGTGAACGTATAGCTTTATCGAAGAAGCCCTTTAAATATTAATCGCCGGTTTTCTGGCAGTTGATAATTTCTTAAAAATTGATTCTTTCTTGAAAATAAAAAGATCGCTTACAGCTGATAAACAGGATGCCCGTTTTGTACACTTTCTCTCTCTTACGAAGGATCTTCACTCGAAACGTTAGACCTTTTTCAATTTGTATTTCTAATAATAATATTAATAAAGACGTTTTAGGAGCATTATACATGAAATAGTCTCAATACTCTTACAAGAATATATTCTTAAAGTTACTTTAAAGAAGTACTCCATGAGTCAAAATACAAGTAATGAAAATATGAAAGATCTTACTGACTTTAGTTTATTTCCAAAGTTTCAGCATTCCTATTAATTTAGTTAAGAAGATATGGCTAGTTGAAGTTGGAGAGTTTGTCCAATTTCGACGCCATATTTGTTTCTCAACTCAAATATGACATCACTGAGTGATTCTATCTCGTATTATGCCTAAGAAGCTCCTCTACTTTCCTACATGAGGAACTAAATAGTTTATTTCAACTCATGTTCATCCAAAGAGCATTCACAACAGCTATCACTATGTGATCGCCATCAAAACAAATCCAAAACAAATCCAAGAATCACTCAATGATGAATATTTTCAAAACAGATATGGCATCAAAATCCTCAAATATTCAGCTTCAACTAGCCATATCTTCTTAACTTAATTGATTTGAGTGTTTAAACTTTGGGAATAAAGTAAAGTCAGTAAGATCTTTCATATGAACTACATTTGTATTTTGACTGCAGTATCCCTTTAAGTTACTTATAAAACTAATTACATTTCATTATAAAATCGAAACTATACAGTATATATATATATATATTCACTATAAATCCTTAGAATATATATATATATATATAGCTGGTTCTAAGGATTTTTGGTGAAGGAAAATTTCAAGTGTTGGAATATATACATTTTAAGACCAAACCGGGACCAGTTGCGGAAAATGCAACTTTATATATATATATATATAAATCTGGTGAATTGAGTTTATACTGTCGGTAGAGTGCTCAATGCATTAATTTGCAGAGCGTAATAAATTGTATGTAGATAAATTAAAGACAAGACATCACTTTGCACTTAGTGATTTATTGTCACATACGATTTTTGGTATATATATATATATATATTATAGGTAATATTTGGCATTTCACTCGATCAAACTACATGTTGAAAGGATTTATGGTGAAGGAAAATTTCGAGTGTTGGAATACATACATTTTAAGACCAAATATATATATTATATACATAACTAATAAAACTATTATAACTACAAAAACTATAGTATTTATTTAAAAAAAAGAAATGTCTTAAGTGCTGACTTAAAACTACTTAAATATAGTCAGTTCTTCTAATTTGCTCTGGTAATGAATTCCAGAGTTTTGCAGCGACAACTGAGAATGTTCTGTCTCCATGAGTAACGGTCTTCGTTTTTGGCCCAAATAGCAGATTTCAGTTGGATGATCTTAAAATACAAGTAGGGTTATATCAAGTTAGTAAATCCCTGATATAAATAGGTGCCTGGCCATGTAAAGCTTTAAAGTGCCCCTAACCTCAAAATGTTTTATTGTCTTGTTTGGAAGAACTTTTAAAATGATAAAGTAACTTCTTTTGAAGATTTTCGTTTCTTTGCTTTCTTTTTGAGATATATCAGTTTGTTTGATATGCAAATGTCTGGAATTTCGTCACACATGCATAATGACTTATTGGAGAAATGTGTATATCTCTTTCATTCTCGAACGCAATCCTTTAAAATCAAGAAGTTTGGTGTTGTGCGAGAAACGCACACACGTGTTATTCACACTTTAGTGTTTTTATTTCATGAACGCAAAGATATATAACATTCTCTGATAACTCATTATGCATGTGGGACGAAATTCCAGATATTTGCATATCAAACAAATTGATATATCTCAAAAAGAAAGCGAAGAAGTGAAAATCTTCGAAAGAAGTTACTTTATCATCTTAAAAGTTCTTCTAAATAAGACAATAAAAAATTTTGAGGTTAGGGGCACTTTAAAAGTAATCAACAGTATCTTGAAAATAATCCTTGATCTTACTGGCAAGCGAACCTACCGAATTTGGAACCATCTTGCCGATAAACTGGACCTCACAAATAATCTTAAATCCATTAAATTAGTCATGCTTAAATGTTATTTTTCAAAAACTTGTTATAATTGTGAAGACCTCGTGCGTTCAAATCTATTTGTCTCAAATGTAACTCTGTTCGTAGTCTCCCTGGTCCAATTTCTTGTTGTATGTAATATTAATATTGTAACGTTCTATTTACTGTGGGCCCTTAGACGTATACAAAAATTGGCTAACGCTGTTGTAGATCCCCTTCCATTGTTAAACTTATTGTTTATTGTGTCTGTTATTTGTATTACACATTGCGAAGCTCATAAAAATAGTCAGTCACCACCAGTCATTCCCAAGATTTTACTTATACTCCATGGTTCAAGCCAGTTAAAAGGGAACATTATATTTACGAAGCTTTTGATGGTAGTAATATACAAGAACTATATTCGTTTGATAATTTTTTGCGCAATTTTCTTTTCTCCACCTCGTTGTGATGGGATAAAGTCGTCGTTGTCGTCCATACGAAATTCTCTCAATTCTAAAACTTCCTAATTTTTTATCAATTCGATTCTTAGAAATCTGCGATGATCATGTCGAGTGCATCGAGTACCCAGTCTCGTCTTGCCATCAAGAATGGAAGAAACAAAACTGTCGAAGGAAATGTGCTCTCTGCAAAGGTAAAAATAAACGTTGCCAACTCATTGGGAACTTTACATACCAGCTGTTGTTGTCTAGTGGTTTACTGGTTACCACACATGTCTATGAGCTGGGAGACACAGGTTCAAACCCTGGGTCGGACCACCACTCAGGGTCTTAAAATAATTGACGAGAAGGTGCTGCCTGTGCAACAACACCAGCAAATGGTTAGCCTGTGTACAGTCTGATTCAGTCTGTGAAAACTCGCACGGTAGCTTGTCGACCTCCCGCTGAGCTACTCAGATCTGAGTAGTAGATTCACAACCCTTGACTTATTCCAGTTACAATTGGTTCTCTGGGAATTCTTGTGAGATCAAATAATCCAATCAAATAAACAATTATGAATCATATGAGTATTAAACCACTCAAAATCTACTACTCAGAGCTGAGTAGCTCAGCGGGGAGGTCGACAAGCTATCGTGCGAGTTTTCACAGACTGAATTACAGGTGTATATTCAGGCTGTACACAGGCTACAAATGGTAAGACTTTCGGGTCTTCTCGGAAAACGACCTTAAATCGCAGGCCCTCGGAATCCCTATCAGTTGGGTTTTCCGTTCACCTAAGAGTGATAAACTGAACAGTCGAGCGCTTAAAACATGAGCCTACCTTATCCCGCGTGATCGACTCAAAATAAAAATAAATAAATAAATACGAACTATGTCAGGATAGAAATAGACAGACATCTACATGAACGATTGTCAAAAATCCTGTGGACAGGAATCGAACCTGTAACCTTCTGATTGCCGGTGAGACGCTCTAGCCATTGAGCTACCGATGGAGAGCGAAGGTTACAATAGACCTTACCCATTATGACGCATGAATCTATTAGTGACTACTACGACCAGAATCCTTTTCGGTATATCTTTTTGATGTTAAGTTGAGCAATTGTTTTCCGTCTCCCAGAGGGAGTTTACATTAACATGAGAAAGGAAATCTCGCAAGGAATTATAGTAGTAGTAGTCACTAATAGATTCGTACGTCATAATGGGTAAGGTCTATCATGTACTACCTATGTGGCAGTCATTGTATATCAGTAATACTAACATAAATATATAGTAGGTTACATGTGGCGAAGCTCATAAAATTAAAAATAATAAACCAGCACATTTCTACACTGCCTATATGTGACAGTTTTACTCCGTTTACGCAGAACCACCTAGAGACGTGGAGGCAGCCCACACAATACGTACATCATATGATTACTTTTATTTTATTACATAAATACTTTTTTATTTTATACATAAATACTTTTTTATTTTATTACATAAATACTTTTTTATTTTATTACATAAATACTAGGGCATGGTCCATATTTTATTTATTTTTTATTTTGTATAGTCTCACCCTCTTAAATGGTTCCAATTGGGTTAAAAATGGCGTGTGTAAAATTGTATTAAAAACTATTGATATTTAGGGGTAGCTCAAGGACCATGAAATTTTTACAGGTTCCAATATCCTATAAGTCCTCAGGGGAGTGTCGGATTGGTCTAAAAACCATTAGTGAGTAGTTTAGACCTGGTTTCCTATTTGACTTTAAGACAAACTTATAGCCAAAAATATATATGGTTTCCGAGATATAGGGCTCCAAACTTTTTTAACCAATACAATTTTTAAGAACTTTGGAGCCCTATATCTCGGAAACCATATATATTTTTGGCTGTAAGTTTGTCTTAAAGTCAAATAGGAAACCAGGTCTAAACTACTCACTAATGGATTTTTAGACCAATCCGACACTCCCCTGAGGACTTATAGCATATTGGACAATTTGGCTGATTTTTCTCATAGGGATACTATAGTAAAAATTTCAGGGTCCTTGAGCTACCCCTAAATATCAATAGTTTTTAATACAATTTTACACACACCATTTTTAACCCAATTGGAACCATTTAAGACGGTGAGACTATACAAAATAAAAAAAAGATAAAATATGGGCCACCCTAATAAATACATATGTTCATATGTACATAAATACATTAATATTACACATATGTTCATGGACTACTATATTGTGAATAGATGATGACAACGGTTACAACACAAGGGTCAACAAGGGAGTGGGCAGACGTGAGACATCTGAAAATGTGCCAGGCTGTTCCCAGATACATGTCTAATCCTAGAGTGCTCCAGAGTACCCCAGAGTACCCTAGAGTACCCCAGAGTGCCCCAGAGTACCTATGGTTCAGCAAGCTCATTGTGAGCTTCATATATTTGTAGAGCTCACTGCTCTGGTATTACCTAAACCATAACCGCATGGGTACGAGGCTGTACTACCTCCGCTGCGACTTTGACTTCAATAAGCCCACCACTTATTTTTGTAATTTTGCACAATATCACAACTGCCTTGGATTTCGAGACAGCACTTCCCTTGCTATAGTAACTTCTAGTATTATAGTTTCACTTATTTTACTCCGTTCACCCAGAGCCATCTGGAGACGCGGAGGTAGCCCACACAACACGTGCATGCTATGATTACTTTCATTATCTCGGACAAAACTGGTTTTTATGTTTAGGAATCTTTCAATTACTGATTTGCCAACCTCCTAAACCGCAAAGCACTCGCCTTTCAATTTCTTAATCAAATGCTCAACCCGCAGGCAGATTGTCTATCTTTCTACAAAACCTAATCAATATTCAGCATTCAGTATAGCCAAAAGAACTGAATGTAATATATAAATTACTGCGGGAGGAGATGCGGAAAGAACTTAAAGTGGCTATCCGGGGTTTGGGGATTTTACATATTCGTAATCTTCAGGTTCTACCAAGAAGAAATGTAATATATCTTATCGTTCGAAAATTTCATCTTCATACCTTTTTTCCCTGCTAAAGTTGATTTACTATTCACAGGAAATGAAGTCAAAGCAGAGACACGCGCGAAGTCATTGCACACTAATTCAACAGTGAAATACAAAGGTTTGGCTGTGAACTTTAAACACACCTGTTTAGACAAAATTCGCTCAATTCCCAAACCTTCATTGTATTTCACTGCTGAAGATCTAAGAATTGATTCTACTCACATGTGAGTTCCAAGCTCGCGAATCAACACAAGGTTATTCCAAGATGGTCACCCATCGAAGTACTAACCCCGTCTGACCGGGCTTGACTTAGCGGTGAGTGACAGCACCCTAATAGTACACGCCACCCGTGCTTCATGTGATGGTTGGGGTGTGGCTGCGCTCGCGTCCTGCATGAGCAATAGAGATGTGTGGGTGTGGCGGTTCATGTCAGCCCGAGTTCCTTGCCTTGGTAGTCAGGGCTTTCACTTAGTTCTGAACTAGGTGGCTATAATAATAATAATAATAATGGGGACATTGGCAACAAAAATTAAGTTTGTCTAATATGAAAGAACTGGTAAAATGATAGAGTAACACCTTTTACAACTTTCCTGTACTTTACTTCGTTTTTGAAATATTTCAGTTTGTTTGATATGTAAATGAGATGGTCTCTGCAGACGTCAGGTGCAGGGTAGATAATTTTCACTCATTAAAAAATGTCTTCATATATCTCAGTGATTGCTAAGTTTACAACGTTCATTATCACGAGGAGGTATTATGTAAGAGTTATATATACCGAGGATGGAGGCTTTATGCCAGATACATACCCGAGGGGCCGTAGGACATCCGAGGGAATATACTGGCAGTGGCATACACTCTTTTCTTTTTATAAGAAGAGTGTTTTTCATGCCCAGGCTGGATATTCTTATTTTTCTGTCGACTTTAGACTGAAAATATTCCTGTGAATATTCTTAGATTACAGAGATGTAATATTCTTAGATTACAGAGATTATTAAAACGGATGTGATCATATGTACAGTGTGTATAAAAAAAAAACTGAACCCTTAGAAAACGGTCTTATAACTCCTGGGAAATTAAAAACACGGTCTTAATACACCTGGGAAATTAAGATAACTTGTAATCGTATGAAGGAGCATAACTGCATGAAAGAAACATGTTAAATATATATATTTATATATGTTTCTTTGCAGTTAAGCTCCTTCATACGTTTACAAGTTATCTTAATTTCCCAGGAGTATAAGACCGTTTTCTAAGGGTTCAGTTTTTTTTTATACACACTGTATAGATGTGATGGTTTGGAAGGTCCACAAAAGTCATTGTTCCATGTTGTTGTTCATTTTTACGGTCACTGAACGTATTGTATTTTCTGAATAATGAAGCAGTTATCCAATAACAACGTTCGGAGTTAATTAGTGTAGTCCTTTATCGTCACGTGTTGTGAGTCCTTCGCCGTCACGTGTCCATAGAATTCCCTTTCTCCAACCAATAACAAACACTTTCTCCAATACAATAACATGACCATTGCGGCGTCATCTTGAAAGAAAATTTAGCTTCCAAACCATCCCCTCTACTAACCATGAACTGACTTATTTAATGATTCAGAAGGTTTTCATCAAATAATACATTTGAATTTCAAAAAGAAACTTAATTATTGATGTGAAAAAACACAAAATTTTGCATAATAGTCATAGGAATTTACCACAAATTACGCAGTGGCCATAACACGTTAGGCACATGCACTGTGAGTCGAATATGTATAAAATGCTAGAATTGAGGGTCAGTTTACAAACCATAGTATGCGAGCGCCAAAGGCGACTCGAGGATTAGCCAAGGGTATTGCAGAAAAATTTGTAATGGAACGAACGGGGCATAGCGATACAAGGTCCTTGCAAAGATATCAGAGGCCCGACTTGTCCGATGAAACTACGGATTTCCAAAGCTTTCCAATGTGGAGCTGATCTTTCGCCAAAGCCAGAGGTTAGTGAAAACAATGAAAGGAATCGAGGTTTATTTTCAAAACGAGAAAGGGAAGTCGACAGCGATGTGATGCATAATGCTAGTATACTAGTAGTGTTAAGAAAGTTTCATGACAATCAAGATAGAAATTGTACTAAAGATTGTCGAGGATAGCTAACACGTAATTTATCGTTTCACAAATGCACATTTGTATAACTGAATGTTGTCGGGTATGTAATAATAATAATAATAATAACAACTTTATTTACCGAGGGTAAAACACATAACAGCTTACGCTGACAAACCTGTGGCCCTCATGTATCTAGCTTTCATAGTTTGCGGTATTTGTTAGAGATAAATCCCGAGAACGAGGGATGTATGCTATATCATATACAGCCCCGAGGACGCGTACCGTCCGAGGGCTTTATATAACATACATCCCGACGTTCGAGGGATTTATCTGACTCATTCAATGATTGAGGAGGTTTTCCACAAAGATTTTCCTAGTTTTTTCTTCATTTCTTATCTAATTAGTATTCATATAGGACTGTATGCTATATTATATCAGCATTGGTTCAGTTTCCTTTGTTCTCTAGTGGCCATTATCTATGATATCAACCTCATAAAATTATTCATGAGGTTGATAAGTACTTATCAACCTCATACATACTAAACTTCACCAATGGTGATATAAGGCGGTTATATACCTTAGACATCGGTGTTTAAGCGATATATCAACCCTCGGGCTTCGCCCTCGGGTTGATATATCGCTTAAACACCTCGGTCACGGTATATAACCTATACTAATAACATAGTCACCTCGGTTTCTTTTGTTTTAACAGGGACGTTTACTGTCGTATTTCCCTCATCAATACTGGATGAGGGACATTTAGAGTAAACATCCCTCATTACTATTTATGAATATAAAATCACCGAACTCCTTATTCCTTGCATCTGCCCATTGTTCGTATACGTTGCTACTCCAACTTGTATGTCGTTTTGTTGCTAAAGGCAGTCGATCTTCCTTCCTTGTCGCTCACAAAGGAAAAGCGAAGAGCCATCATTCATTCCGAATAAAAAAATACTGTATTTGCAAACCAAATTTATACCCAGATTCACTGAACCAATTCGATAAAGAGATTTTACAAAACAAAAGCATCCATTGTCTTGTTTATTTCCTCGGTGACAATGTGATTACAAACTAAACACATGGTTTTGAGGGCCATTAAATTAGTGATTAAATGACCCCTCAAGCCTCGGGAGGGTTTTGTGGAAGTCCCTCGGGCCTACGGCCTACTTCCACAAAACCCTCCCTCGGCTTTCGGGGACATTTAATCACTAATATCCCTCAAAACCATGTGTTTACTTATAATTATAAACCAACAGAAAACAAAGAAAACCAACTCAATCATTAAATAAACGCACTTATTTCATGATTGAGTCGGTTTTCTTTGATGTGCCGCGCGATGTATACAGGGTGTCCCAAAAAAAGGCTACCTTTTCAAATTCAAATGAGCGTGTTAATTTAAACAACCTATTGTGTTCAATGTCAAAGGGGTTTTAGTGCATGCACACACGGGTGATTAAGAATAACTTCAAGTCTGCGTTTGGAAAGCGTTCAGAAGCGTTTTGTATTTCAAAAGCGATAATGAATTTCAAAGAACTACAATAGGTTGCTTGAATTAACATGCTAATTTGAATTTGAAAAGGTAGCCTTTTTTTTGGGACACCCTGTACAGGGTGTATAAAAAAAACGCGACCTTTAGAAATTAACCTATTGTTGTTAAGCACAAGATTTTATGCTCCTGGGAATTTAAAATAGCTTCTAATCGTATGAAGAAGCATAACTGCATAACAAATTGTCAAAGTACTAATAATTAGTCATATCATCAGTTCGAATAAAAATGGTTCAACTGACCACAGAGCAACGAGTTTTTACTGTTTTACATTATACCGAGACTCAAAGTACATTGATCATGCAGTTATGCTCCTTCATACGATTAGAAGCTATTTTAAATTCCCAGGAGCATAAAATCTTGTGCTTAACAATAATAGGTTAATTTCTAAAGGTCTCGTTTTTTTATACACCCTGTATAACTAGATATATATCTTGAATATTTAATTAATGTTTGTTATGTATTTATTTCTTATTCAAACCCCACTTTTCCCTGGAGAATATCAAATCCCCCCAGCTTTTGAGAATGTTTAAGCTAGTTATAAACCAACAGAAAACAAAGAAAACTGACTCAATCATAAATAAACGCACTTATTTCATGATTGAGTCGGTTTTCTTTGATGTGGCGCGGGATGTATATAGCATACAACCCTATGAATACTAATTAGATAAGAAATGAAGTAAAAACTAGGGAAATCTTTGTAGAAAACCTCCTCAATCATGAAATATAAGTAAGTTAATTACCTACGCGTCCTCGGGGCTGTATACAGCATACATCCCTCATTCTCGATAATTAACTCTTACATTTTCAAGTAAATTTGTGGAACAAACTTGAAGATGAAACTAATATTCTAATGAGTGAAATTCTCTACCCTGCACCTGACGTCAGAGACCATCTCATTTACATATCAAACAAACTGAAATATTTATAGGACTGTGTGATTAAATAAATCTTGTATTATTATTATTAATATCTTTGAAAAGATATCGTTCTTGCCACGGGGACAGAAAATTCAAATCTTATGTTAACCACCGTGTAATGTTCTTTAGAGGACATTGGCAACAAAAATTAAGTTTGTCTAAGTTTGAAAGAACTCGTAAAATGATAGAGTAACACCTTTTCCGTATTTTACTACCAACCTCGTTCCCAGGGCATTTTTCCTCCACGGTGGAAGGTCGGCAAAAATGGCCCTTGGGATCGGCTGGTCACATGACACCCAGATATTCAGATATTTAGATATGATAATTTTTGTGGTCTTTGTTCCATTGCCTTTGTCTACTTTGTTGACCTGAATAATTGAGAAATATTCAGGTCAACAAAGTTGTTGTTCATGTCGCATTCGTCGGCTTAAAAGCAGCTAACGTACAAGCTTAATAGTCCACGATACATCCATGGTTATCTCTTACAAAAGCTATGAATAAGCATTTATCCTATTTAACGAAAGCTATCACTTCTAATTTGCCGTAAAATTTGAAGACAGCATTCAGATTTAGATGAATAAATTATACTCGGTTGAATTAATTGCGTTTTATGACAAGCCAATCGCATTATAGAATGGACCAGCCGATCCCAGGACCATTTTCACCGACCTTCCGCTGTGGAGGCAAAATGCCCACGTGGACTAATACTAATATAAACATATACCGGGTGGCGCAATAAAATGTTCCCCCTCTTTGACTTATTGTAATTAAAAAACTAAAGAAGCCACCTTATTCAACTAAAGTTTATTGAACGCAGTAATGTATAACTTAAATTTTGATGTATGCCTTAAACATATCCATAAAATATTAGCCGAGATATAGGCGTTTAAACTCGGACGACACTGACAAATATTTGTTCTTACTGTTGCGTGTTTTTACCATTTTATTACCATAATGCAAATTATTAGACCATTTCAGACAATTTTTCGCGTCTTCCAAAAACGCTACATTGAGTGTAAACGCCTATATCTCGGCTAATATTTTATAGAAATGTGCAAGGCATACATCAAAATTTAAGTTAGACATAACTACGTTCAATAATTTTTATTTGTATAAGATAGCTTTTTCAGTTTTTTAATTACAATGAGTCGAAGAGGGGGAACATTTTTTTGCGCCACCCGGTACATAAAGTTTGAAAAATAGAACAAACATAAATTGACTTAATGAAGAGGCGGGTTTGCTATTATTATGGAGACTGTTCCAAAGGACAGCTATCTATAACTAAAGTTTTTCTTACGAGCTTCAGTTAAAGGTCTAGGGACAAACATATGACTGGAACCGCGCAGATTATGTGCATGCACTGAATTTGAATGTTCAAATATATGTATATATGTACTGCCCCAACCGCGAATCGAACCCGAATCAACGCATTGGCGCTCTCAGAACAGTCAAACAGTAGCGTCGAGAGGGGGGGGGTGGGTAGGCGGGGTAATTACCCCGGGGCCCGAGCCAAGAAGGGGCCCGCAAATAATTCGGTCCATGAAGATATCATATCATATATTATATTATATTATTAATTAATTAATTAACAAAACTTGCTGCTGGGGCCCAACAAAACCTTGGTAAGTTGATCATTGCTGGGAAACTTTCTGGTATTCTGGAAACTTTTTAGTATTCGTAATAATAATATAGTATTTTGTCAAAACTAACGGAGTTACAGGCCCCAGTCCCAGCATTGCAAAATGTTTGGGGTCATAAAATTTACGTCAACGGAAATATTTTGTAGCTGTTCATTTCTACAGGCCAAAACATACAGTCGATACACATACCCTACTGCTTTAAGCTTTCTGATAAACTTACTTTTACTTGGACTTAACGTTGAATCATATTAACACAACTCACTGGATTAGCGTTTAAAAGCTTTTCATGAAGATTGCCGCATTCACGCGTCGATACGGACAAACAACTGAAACAAGGGAGCCATAAACAATTCCATCACTAGGTTGTTCTTTGAATTTAAGATACGTTTTAAGTTTTTGAGATTCAACTAAACAAAATTAAAAAAACAACTAGGGAAAACCGGCTGTGTAGTCAGTAGTCTACGTAATTTATTTACTTACACGTAATTAATTCGTCTGCGCTTCCGGTCCCGATGGTTTACGTTTGGTTCAAGCTGGTTCAAAACTAAAAATATCGGGGGGGCCCGCGCGCAAATTATGACCCGGGGTCCGTTCTGGCTCTCGACGGCCCTGCAGTCAAACATCATATACATATATTTATACATCGCCCCCCGACTCTCAAATCAGTCTACAGGAAGACATCCACCTTAGTCATTCCTTCAATAGTCAAATATATGTATATGAAAAATCTGACATATTTATACATCGCCCGACTCTCAAATCAGTCTACAGGAAGACATCTCATCGGCGAAGCCTCTCGCAGGACTTTCTCAAGTAGCGAGCTTATCACCGGCTCTTGTATACAGGAGGATTTAGAGATTTCAGTCCGGCTACTGAGGTATGATAAAGAGGGAGAATAGAAAACAGTACGGTGTCGAAAGCGGTCACGTGGTAACAAATGTGGCATAAAACAAAGCTATTTTCCATACTCCGTAATTTACCATACCTCAGTAGCCGAGCTGAAATCTCAGCCAAGTAGGAACCATATTAATTGTTTTAAACATTAGAATTTTAAGGTGCCTAGAACGTCTTTCCTCAAGACTATAGTCCAATTTAGCTGAGATAATAACTCTGTGGTCTGATATTATAATCAGCCCCTTTAATAATTCGTGCTGCTTTGTTTTGTAATTTTTCTAGTTTAGATGAAAGATTCCCAAATTTCCCCATACACTGTCACAATAATCAAAAGGTATGAGAATTAATGATTTATAAATTTGGATCATATAGTAAATTGTGATTTGCTGGTCAAGTACAATATCGAGAACATAAGATCGTTCTTGCTATACGAGAATATCAAATTCATATCTTTGAAAATTAAATATGTTCTATTAATTCTACCCACGCATCTGAACAGTGATATCATATCATGATCGGCTGTGATATTTCCTCATGATTGTCTTGACGTACATGATTTACTGATAAGTCTATAACAGGCATCTTGCAACATCGTCCAGCGAAGCATAAACAAAGATTGCGCGGCTTAGCAACAATCGCTTAACTCTTTCCTGTCCGGCCCAAGTCAAAATCGGTCGTACAAGACTGGTCGTATTAACAGACGTGTGTCTTTACAAATTGTTTTAGCTCGAACGTGGCGGAGTCGAAGGTATGTCAAAGGCGGCGGAGCACAGCTAAGATCTAAACGTTGATTTTACTGAGGGAGGAAAACCCTCAAAGCACGGGAGAGATCAACTAATAACTCTACTTACATGAGTTCCAAGCTCTCAAATCAACACGAGGTTATTCCCAGATGGTCATCCATCCAAGTACTAACCCCGTCCGACCGGGCTTGACTTAACGGTGAGTGGCAGCGACCTAATAGCACATGCCACTCGTGCTTCCAAAGTCACGAAAAACACGGCACGCGGTAACGCAAGATTAAAAATTGAAACTCGACAAGCGTCAGGCACACGAGATCCACTCACACGCCAATTTTGATTTGATTTCATAAAAAACTCTGCGATTGGTGGCATTTTGAATTTTCATGATGCTACGGCGGGCGTGCAAGATGGCCTTTTCTAGAAAAATGATAATTAATATAATTATGATAATTAATAATAAATTATTAATAATTATAAATTATTAATTAATTAATAATTATTAATTAATTATTAATAATTAATCATTAATTATGCTAATTTATATTAACATGTGTCTTGTTCGGGAAATTAAAAGCACTAGTAAAAGCCGGTTTATTGTGCTTTCAGAAAATGTATAGCTAGCTTAGCTTTCGCAACAGTTATGGTTATTTCCAGAGATATCAATAGAACAAAGAGGTGGTTCAATTTTGGATGTTTTTCAGCCCGACAGGAAAGAGTTAATAATAATAATATTTATTTAATATTTAATCAGGATACCCACGTCACCGGAGTGTTTTGCAGTGGGGTCCTGTAGTACTTCGCGGCATTGCATTGCATTGCATTGCATTACATTAAGTCATTACGTTACATTACATTACATTACATAATACATTACATTACATTATGCTACATTATGCTACATTACATTACAGTACAGTACATTAAGTCATTACATTACATTACATTACATTACATTACATTACATTACATTACATTACATTACATTAAGTAATAAGTCATTACATTACACTACACTACACTACATTACATTTAGTCACATTGCATTAAGTCATTGCATTAAGTCATTACATTACATTACATTACATTTAGTCATGTTACGTGACTCAATGCAATGTAATGTATTTGTAATGACATTACATTACACTACACTAAGTCACGCAACATTACATTACATCACATCACATTACTACACTTTGAAACTAATTAAATTGGTGCCTTTTCAGTTAATTTTTAAATAGTGTTAGTGATTTTGTGCTTCTTGTTTTATTGTCCAAGTTATTAAAATCCATTGATGCGTGATAAATAATAAATAATACTCCTGTAGTACATAAAGTAGGCCGAAATTAAATATTACAAACATTATAAATACAATAATTATAAAACACGGGTGGCATGTGCTGTATGAGTATATGATTTCGATCACGCAGGATAAGGTTGCCCTATTTATTCGAGCTAGAGGCTCATATTTTAAGCGTTCGACTATTCAGTTTATCACTGTTAGGTGAACGGAAGGATTCCGAGGGCCTACGATTTAAGGTCGTTTTCCGAGAAGACCCGAAAGTCTTACCATTTGTTGGTGTTGTTGCAGCACCTTCTCCTCAATTATTTTAAGACCCTGAGTGGTGGTCCGACCCAGGATTTGAACCAGGATTTGAACCTCCCAGCTCATAGACATGTGTGGTAACCACTAGACCACAACAGCTGTTAGGGCGCTGCCACTCGCTGCTAAGTCGAGCCCGGTCGGACGGGTTAGTACTTGGATGGGTAACCATCTGGGAGTAGAGTTATTAGTTGATATCTCCCGTGCTTTGAGGGTTTTCCTCCGGGGTCTCCGGTTTTCTTCCCTCAGTAAAATCAACACTTAGATCTTAGCTGTGCTCCGTGGTCAGACATGGGTCGTATGGCCGGTGTCAGACTGCTGCGCCTTTGACATACCTTCGACTCGGCCACGTTCGAGCTAAATAATTTGTAAAGACAAATTCACATCACATCCGATAACTTTAACAACAAAAAAGTCCATGAAGATGAAATTTTCAGCTGACAAGATATATTATGATTTTGCTCAGGAAGACCCAAATATTACGAATATGTAAAATCCCCAAACGTGAAATAGCCACTTTAAATTAATATTTGTCTATTTTTTTCTCTTTTTCTTTAGCCTTTTGAAATTCATCTCCTTTCGCAACTCTAAGAGGGATAAATAATGAAGTAGATCAAAGGTTAAATGCTGTGTTGATTTCTTGGATCACTATGAATATTTCAAGCTCATTTCAAGGTATATAAAATATGCTGTGCTTAGTCATTCTACATCGCACCCTTTTATTTGTTAAACATCATTACCTAATCTCTTAAAGTGTTTTATTGTCTTGTTTGGAAGAACTTTTAAAATGATAAAGTAACTTCTTTTGAAGATTTTCGTTTCTTTGCTTTCTTTTTGAGATATATCAGTTTGTTTGATATGCAAATGTCTGGAATTTCGTCACACATGCATAATGACTTATTGGAGAAATGTGCACGTGTTATTCACACTTTAGTGTTTTTATTTGATGAACGCAAAGATATATAACATTCTCTGATAACTCATTATGCATGTGTGACGAAATTCCAGACATTTGCATATCAAACAAACTGATATATCTCAAAAAGAAAGCAAAGAAACAAAAATCTTCAAAATAAGTTACTTTATCATTTTAAAAGTTCTTCCAAATAAGACAATAAAACATTTTGAGGTTAGGGGCACTTTAATTATCTCCTCATACCTGCTTAGCTATGCTTAGACCTGCTTAGCTATCGTTAGACCTGCTTTGACCTGTAGACCTGCTTAGCTATGCTGAGATCTGCTTAGCTATGGTTAGCCATGCTTAGCTATGCTTAGACCGGATTAGCTATGCTTAGACCAGATTAGCTATGCTTAGACCAGATTAGCTATGCTTAGACCTATGCTAGACAGATTAGCTATGCTTAGACCAGATTAGCTATGCTTAGACCTGCTTAGGTATGCTTAGACCTGATTAGCTATGCTTAGACCTGCTTAGGTATGCTTAGACCAGATTAGGTATGCTTAGACCAGATTAGCTATGCTTAGACCAGATTAGCTATGCTTAGGTATGCTTAGACCAGATTAGCTATGCTTAGACCGGATTAGCTATGCTTAGACCAGATTAGCTATGCTTAGACCAGATTAGCTATGCTTAGACCGGATTAGCTATGCTTAGACCTGCTTAGGTATGCTTAGACCTGCTTATACCTGATTAGCTATGCTTAGACCGAATTAGCTATGCTTAGACCTGCTTAGCTATGCTTAGACCTGCTTAGGTATGCTTAGACCGGATTAGCTATGCTTAGACCGGATTAGCTATGCTTTGACCTGATTAGCTATGCTTTGACCGGATTAGCTATGCCTTGACCTGATTAGCTATGCTTAGACCAGATTAGCTATGCTTAGACCAGATTAGCTATGCTTAGACCAGATTAGCTATGCTTAGACCAGATTAGCTATGCTTAGACCTGATTAGCTATGCTTAGACCAGATTAGCTATGCTTAGACCAGATTAGCTATGCTTAGACCAGATTAGCTATGCTTAGACCTGCTTAGCTATGCTTAGACCGGATTAGCTATGCTTAGACTTGCTTAGCTATGCTTAGACCAGATTAGCTATGCTTAGACCAGATTAGCTATGTTTACACCGGATTAGCTATGCTTAGACCTGCTTAGCTATGCTTAGACCTGCTTAGCTATGCTTAGACCAGATTAGCTATGCTTAGACCTGATTAGCTATGTTTACACCGGATTAGCTATGCTTAGACCTGCTTAGACCTGATTAGCTATGCTTAGACCAGATTAGCTATGCTTAGACCTGCTTAGCTATGCTTAGACCTGATTAGCTATGCTTAGACCTGCTTAGCTATGCTTAGACCGGATTAGCTATGCTTTGACCTGATTAGCTATGCTTAGACCTGCTTAGCTATGCTTAGACCGGATTAGTTATGCTTAGACCGGATTAGCTATGCTTAGACCAGATTAGCTATGCTTAGACCAGATTAGCTATGCTTAGACCTGCTTAGCTATGCTTGCTATGCTTAGACCAGATTAGCTATGCTTAAACTGTATGGACAGTACACCCTTTTTCACTGGTATTTTCTCTTTATTAAAGTTTTTGAAATTTGTTGTTGTTTTAGTAATAGTTATATAGTATATTAATATAAGTAATTGTACTTATATTAATATACTATATAACTGTTATTATAGTGTACCGTTTGTACAAATATATATTCCTGTATTCGTGGTTAAACGTTAATTTCAACTTATACTTTACACTTGAAGTGTGCGTAGTTAATATACTTTAATACATATATACTTTGCCATTCTTTTGCAGGTCGAGTTGGTGATGAAGTATTGAAACTAACTAAATATTTAAAATGCTACATACGATGTGTAAAAAAGTGAAATTGCTATGTATTAAAGACTTGTATTTATTTATCCGAGTTTTTATTTTTTTATTTTTATGCTAATTAAATTAGGTTAAATAGGAGTTTCGATTAGTAGATTTCAGGCAAAGTTCGGATGGCCGAGCGGTTAAGGCCAGTGTATACCAAGCAAGGAGGCGAGGGTTCAAACTCAGCCAAGGACTTCCTAAAAATTATTAAATGTGGTATAAGAACTAATGAATAATGGATGAGAAATTGGGGGTTGATACCCAATGAGAAAAGAGGGGTTCAGACGACAACAAAAAACAGAGGGGTGAAGACTAAGTAAGAAAAAATCAGAGGGGTTAAGACTAAGTAAGAAAAAATCAGAGAGGGTAAGACTAAGTAAGAAAAAATCAGAGGGGTGAAGACTAAGTAAGAAAAAATCAGAGGGGTGAAGACTAAGTAAAGAAAATAATCAGAGGGGTGAAGACTAAGTAAGAAAAAATCAGAGGGGTGAAGACTAAGTAAGAAAAAATCAGAGAGGTGAAGACTAAGTAAGAAAAAATCAGAGGGGTTAAGACTAAGTAAGAAAAAATCAGAGGGGGTAAGACTAAGTAAGAAAAAATCAGAGGGGTGAAGACTAAGTAAGAAAATAATCAGAGGGGTGAAGACTAAGTAAGAAAAAATCAGAGGGGTGAAGACTAAGTAAGAAAAAATCAGAGAGGTGAAGACTAAGTAAGAAAAAATCAGAGGGGTTAAGACTAAGTAAGAAAAAATCAGAGAGGGTAAGACTAAGTAAGAAAAAAATCAGAGGGGGTAAGACTAAGTAAGAAAAAATCAGAGGGGGTAAGACTAAGTAAGAAAAAATCAGAGGGGTGAAGACTAAGTAAGAAAAAATCAGAGGGGGTAAGACTAAGTAAGAAAAAAACCAGAGGGGTAAGACTAAGTAGGAATAAAAAAAGCAGGGGGTCTTCGCACGGGTCTGGGTGAAACAAAGGGGAAAACCGTTAAGTCTTTTTAAATTGAAAAAAAATTTGAACAGGGGGTACTTCTTTTTTATTTATAAGATTTTTTATTTACAAGATTTTTTATTTACAAGATTTTTTATTTACAAGATTTTTTATTTACAAGATTTTTTATTTACAAGATTTTTTATTTACAAGATTTTTTATTTACAAGATTTTTTATTTACAAGATTTTTTATTTACAAGATTTTTTATTTAATGTACAAGCTTACTTAATGTACAAGCTTACTTAATGTACAAGCTTACTTAACAAACAAGCTTACTTAACAAACTAGCTTACTTAACAAACTAGCTTACTTAACAAACTAGCTTACTTAACAAACAAGCTTACTTAACAAACAAGCTAAACTACAACTAGACTGACTATGACTAGACTATGACTATGACTATGACTATGACTATACTATGACTAGACTATGACTATGACTAGACTATGACTACAACTAGACTATGACTACGACTATGACTACGACTACGACTAGACTATGACTATGACTAGACTATGACTTGTAGACTATGACTACGACTATGACTAGACTATGACTACGACTAGACTATGACTACGACAACGACTACGACTATGACTATGACTATGACTAGACTGACTAATGACTATTAGACTACGACTAGACAAGACTATACTAATGACTAGGCACTATACTAAGACTACGGAAATCTGTGACTATGACTAGAATACGACTATGACTAGACTAACTGACATGATATGACTATACTAGACTGCTATCACTAGACTAAGACTATGACTTTACGACATGACTACGGGAACTATGACTATGACTATGACTATGACTATGACTATGACTAGACTATGACTGACTATGACTAGACTATGACTATGACTATGACTATGACTATGACTATGACTATGACTATGACTAGACTATGACTACGACTGACTATGACTAGGACTATGACTACGACTATGACTATGACTATGACTAGACTATGACTACGACTATGACTATGACTAGACTATGACTATGACTATGACTATGACTATGACTATGACTATGACTACGACTACGACTACGACTATGACTATGACTACTATATGACTATGACTGACTACGCTATGACTATGACTATGACTACGACTACTATGACTATGACTACGACTATGACTATGACTAATACTGACTATGACTATGACTATGACTATGACTACTATGACTTACTACGACTATGACTATATGACTATATGACTATGACTTGACTATGACTATATGACTATGACTATGACTATGACTATATGACTATGACTATGGACTATGACTATGACTACTATGACTATGACTATGACTATGACTATATGACTATGACTATGACTATGACTATATGACTATGACTATGACTATGACTATGACTATGACTATGACTATGACTATGACTATGACTATGACTATGACTATGACTATGACTATGACTATGACTATATGACTATGACTATGACTATGACTATGACTATGACTATGACTATATGACTATGACTATGACTATGACTATGACTATGACTATATGACTATGACTATGACTATGACTATGACTATGACTATGACTATGACTATGACTATGACTATGACTATGACTATGACTACGCTATGACTATGACTATGACTATATGACTATGACTATGACTATGACTATGACTATGACTATGACTATGACTATGACTATGACTATGACTATGACTATGACTATGACTATGACTATGACTATGACTATGACTATGACTATGACTATGACTAGACTATGACTATGACTATGACTATGACTATGACTATGACTAGACTATGACTATGACTATGACTACGACTATGACTATGACTATGACTATGACTATGACTATGACTATGACTATGACTATGACTATGACTATGACTAGACTATGACTATGACTATGACTATGACTATGACTATGACTATGACTATGACTATGACTATGACTACTATGACTATGACTATGACTATGACTATATGACTATGACTATGACTATGACTATGACTATGACTATGACTATGACTATGACTATGACTATATGACTATGACTATGACTATGACTATGACTATGACTATGACTATGACTATGACTATGACTATGACTATGACTATATGACTATGACTATGACTATGACTATGACTATGACTATGACTATGACTATGACTATGACTATGACTATGACTATGACTACTATGACTATGACTATGACTATGACTATGACTATGACTATATGACTATGACTATGACTATGACTATGACTATATGACTATGACTATGACTATGACTATGACTATGACTATGACTATATGACTATGACTATATGACTATGACTATGACTATGACTATGACTATGACTATGACTATATGACTATGACTATATGACTATGACTATGACTATGACTATGACTATGACTATGACTATGACTATGACTATGACTATGACTATGACTATGACTATGACTATGACTATGACTATGACTATGACTATGACTATGACTATGACTATGACTATGACTATGACTATGACTATGACTATGACTATGACTATGACTACGCTATGACTATATGACTATGACTACGACTACGACTATGACTATGACTATGACTATGACTATGACTATGACTACGACTATGACTAGACTATGACTATGACTATGACTACGACTATGACTAGACTATGACTATGACTATGACTACGACAATGACTAGACTATGACTATGACTAGACTATGACTAGACTATGACTATGACTATGACTATGACTATGACTATGACTATGACTATGACTAGACTATGACTATGACTAGACTATGACTATGACAATGACTAGACTATGACTACGACTACGACTACGACTACGACTACGACTATGACTATGACTACGCTATGACTATGACTATGACTATGACTATGACTATGACTATGACTATGACTATGACTATGACTATGACTATATGACTATGACTATGACTATGACTAGACTATGACTATGACTACGACTACGACTATGACTATGACTATGACTATATGACTATATGACTATGACTACGCTATGACTATATGACTATGACTATATGACTATGACTATGACTATGACTATGACTATGACTATGACTATGACTATGACTATGACTATGACTATGACTATGACTATGACTATGACTATGACTATGACTATGACTATGACTATACGACTATGACTATGACTATGACTATGAACTATGACTATGACTATGACTATAACTATATGACTATGACTATGACTATGACTATGACTATGACTATGACTATGACTATGACTATGACTATGACTATATGACTATGACTATGACTATGACTATGACTCTATGACTATGACTATGACTATGACTATGACTATGACTACGACTACGCTATGACTATGACTATGACTACGACTATGACTATGACTAGACTATGACTACGCTATGACTATGACTATGACTACGACTATGACTATGACTATGACTACGACTATGACTACGACTATGACTATGACTATGACTACGCTATGACTATATGACTATGACTATGACTATAACGACTATGACTATGACTATGACTACGACTATGACTATATGACTATGACTATGACTATGACTATATGACTATGACTATGACTATATGACTATGACTGTGACTATATGACTATGACTGTGACTACGACTATGACTATGACTATATGACTATGACTATGACTATATGACTATGACTATGACTATGACTATGACTATGACTACGACTACGACTACGACTACGACTACGACTACGACTACGACTATGACTCTATGACTATGACTATGACTATGACTATATGACTATGACTATGACTATGACTCTATGACTATGACTATGACTATGACTATGACTATGACTACGACTACGCTATGACTATGACTATGACTACGACTATGACTATGACTAGACTATGACTACGCTATGACTATGACTATGACTACGACTATGACTATGACTATGACTACGACTATGACTACGACTATGACTATGACTATGACTACGCTATGACTATATGACTATGACTATGACTACGACTATGACTATGACTATGACTATGACTACGACTATGACTATATGACTATGACTATGACTATGACTATGACTATGACTATATGACTATGACTATGACTATGACTGTGACTATGACTATGACTGTGACTACGACTATGACTATATGACTATGACTATGACTATATGACTATGACTATGACTATGACTATGACTATGACTATGACTATGACTATGACTATGACTATATGACTATGACTATATGACTATGACTATGACTATGACTATGACTATGACTATGACTATGACTATGACTACGACTACGACTACGACTATGACTATGACTATGACTATGACTAGACTATGACTATGACTATGACTATGACTAGACTATGACTATGACTAGACTATGACTATGACAATGACTAGACTATGACTATGACTAATGACTATGACTACGCTATGACTAGACTATGACTATGACTATGACTAGACTATGACTAGACTATGACTATGACTATGACTATGACTAGACTATGACTATGACTAGACTATGACTATGACAATGACTAGGACTATGACTATGACTATGACTATGACTATATGACTATGACTATATGACTATGACTATGACTATATGACTATGACTATGACTATGACTATATGACTATGACTACGACTATATGACTATGACTATATGACTATGACTATGACTATATGACTATGACTATGACTATGACTATATGACTATGACTATGACTATATGACTATGACTATGACTATGACTATGACTATGACTATATGACTATGACTATGACTATGACTATGACTATATGACTATGACTATGACTATGACTATATGACTATGACCATGACTATGACTATGACTATGACTATGACTATGACTATGACTATGACTATATGACTATGACTATATGACTATGACTATGACTATGACTACGCTATGACTATGACTATGACTATATGACTATGACTATGACTACGCTATGACTATGACTATGACTATATGACTATGACTATGACTACGCTATGACTATGACTATGACTATATGACTATGACTATGACTATGACTACGCTATGACTATGACTATGACTATGACTATGACTATGACTAGACTATGACTATGACTAGACTATGACTATGACAATGACTAGGACTATGACTATGACTATGACTATGACTATATGACTATGACTATATGACTATGACTATGACTATATGACTATGACTATGACTATGACTATATGACTATGACTACGACTATATGACTATGACTATATGACTATGACTATGACTATATGACTATGACTATGACTATGACTATATGACTATGACTATGACTATATGACTATGACTATGACTATGACTATGACTATGACTATGACTATATGACTATGACTATGACTATGACTATGACTATATGACTATGACTATGACTATGACTATATGACTATGACTATGACTATGACTATGACTATGACTATGACTATGACTATGACTACGACTATGACTATGACTATATGACTATGACTATGACTATATGACTATGACTATGACTATGACTACGCTATGACTATGACTATGACTATGACTATGACTACGCTATGACTATGACTATGACTATATGACTATGACTATGACTACGCTATGACTATGACTATGACTATATGACTATGACTATGACTATGACTACGCTATGACTATGACTATGACTATGACTATGACTAGACTATGACTAGACTATGACTATGACTATGACTATGACTATGACTATGACTAGACTATGACTATGACTACGACTACGACTATGACTATGACTACGCTATGACTATATGACTATGACTATGACTACGACTATGACTATGACTATATGACTATGACTATGACTATGACTATATGACTATGACTATGACTATGACTATGACTACGCTATGACTATGACTACGCTATGACTATATGACTATGACTATGACTACGACTACGACTATGACTATGACTATATGACTATGACTATGACTATATGACTATGACTATGACTATGACTATGACTATGACTATGACTATGACTATGACTATAACTATATGACTATGACTATATGACTATGACTATGACTATGACTATATGACTATGACTATGACTATGACTATGACTATGACTATGACTATATGATTATGACTATGACTATGACTATGACTATAACTATATGACTATGACTATGACTATGACTATGACTATAACTATATGACTATGACTATGACTATGACTATGACTATGACTATGACTATATGACTATGACTATGACTATGACTATATGACTATGACTATGACTATGACTACGACTATGACTATGACTATATGACTATGACTATGACTATGACTATATGACTATGACTATGACTATGACTATATGACTATGACTATGACTATGACTATGACTATGACTATGACTATGACTAAGACTATATGACTATGACTACGCTATGACTATATGACTATGACTACGACTACGACTATGACTATGACTATGACTATGACTATGACTACGACTATGACTAGACTATGACTATGACTATGACTACGACTATGACTAGACTATGACTATGACTATGACTACGACAATGACTAGACTATGACTATGACTATGACTAGACTATGACTAGACTATGACTATGACTATGACTATGACTATGACTATACTATGACTATGACTAGACTATGACTATGACAATGACTAGACTATGACTATGACTATGACTACGACTACGACTACGACTACGACTATGACTATGACTACGCTATGACTATATGACTATGACTATGACTGCGACTATGACTATGACTATATGACTATGACTATGACTATATGACTATGACTATGACTATGACTATGACTATGACTATATGACTATGACTATGACTATGACTATGACTATGACTATGACTATGACTATGACTATGACTATGACTATATGACTATGACTATGACTATGACTATGACTATGACTATGACTATGACTATGACTATATGACTATGACTATGACTATGACTATGACTATATGACTATGACTATGACAATATGACTATGACTATGACTATGACTATGACTATGACTATGACTATGACTATGACTATGACTATAACTATATGACTATGACTATGACTATGACTATACGACTATGACTATGACTATGACTATGACTATAACTATGACTATGACTATAACTATATGACTATGACTATGACTATAACTATATGACTATGACTATGACTATGACTATGACTATAACTATATGACTATGACTATGACTATGACTATGACTATGACTATGACTATGACTATGACTATATGACTATGACTACGACTACGACTACGACTACGACTACGACTACGACTACGACTACGACTATGACTATGACTATGACTATGACTATGACTATGACTATGACTATGACTATGACTATGACTATGACTACGACTACGCTATGACTATGACTATGACTACGACTATGACTATGACTAGACTATGACTACGCTATGACTATGACTATGACTATGACTATGACTACGACTATGACTATGACTACGACTATGACTACGACTATGACTATGACTATGACTATGACTACGCTATGACTATATGACTATGACTATGACTATAACGACTATGACTATGACTATGACTACGACTATGACTATGACTATATGACTATGACTATGACTATGACTATATGACTATGACTATGACTATATGACTATGACTGTGACTATATGACTATGACTGTGACTACGACTATGACTATGACTATATGACTATGACTATGACTATATGACTATGACTATGACTATGACTATGACTATGACTACGACTATGACTACGACTACGACTACGACTACGACTATGACTATGACTCTATGACTATGACTATGACTATGACTATATGACTATGACTATGACTATGACTCTATGACTATGACTATGACTATGACTATGACTATGACTACGACTACGCTATGACTATGACTATGACTACGACTATGACTATGACTAGACTATGACTACGCTATGACTATGACTATGACTACGACTATGACTATGACTATGACTACGACTATGACTACGACTATGACTATGACTATGACTACGCTATGACTATATGACTATGACTATGACTACGACTATGACTATGACTATGACTATGACTACGACTATGACTATATGACTATGACTATGACTATGACTATGACTATGACTATATGACTATGACTATGACTATGACTGTGACTATGACTGTGACTACGACTATGACTATATGACTATGACTATGACTATATGACTATGACTATGACTATGACTATGACTATGACTATGACTATATGACTATGACTATGACTATGACTATGACTATGACTATGACTATGACTATGACTATGACTATATGACTATGACTACGACTACGACTACGACTACGACTACGACTACGACTACGACTACGACTACGACTACGACTATGACTATGACTATGACTATGACTATGACTCTATGACTATGACTATGACTATGACTATGACTATGACTACGACTACGCTATGACTATGACTATGACTACGACTATGACTATGACTAGACTATGACTACGCTATGACTATGACTATGACTATGACTATGACTACGACTATGACTATGACTATGACTACGACTATGACTACGACTATGACTATGACTATGACTATGACTACGCTATGACTATATGACTATGACTATGACTATAACGACTATGACTATGACTATGACTACGACTATGACTATGACTATATGACTATGACTATGACTATGACTATATGACTATGACTATGACTATATGACTATGACTGTGACTATATGACTATGACTGTGACTACGACTATGACTATGACTATATGACTATGACTATGACTACGACTATGACTATGACTATGACTATGACTACGACTATGACTATATGACTATGACTATGACTATGACTATGACTATGACTATATGACTATGACTATGACTATGACTGTGACTATGACTGTGACTACGACTATGACTATATGACTATGACTATGACTATATGACTATGACTATGACTATGACTATGACTATGACTATGACTATGACTATGACTATGACTATATGACTATGACTATATGACTATGACTATGACTATGACTATGACTATGACTATGACTATGACTATGACTACGACTACGACTACGACTATGACTATGACTATGACTATGACTAGACTATGACTATGACTATGACTATGACTAGACTATGACTATGGCAATGACTAGACTATGACTATGACAATGACTAGACTATGACTATGACAATGACTATGACAATGACTAGACTATGACTATGTTAGACTATGACTATATTTAGACTATGACTAGACTATGACTATGACTAGACTATGACTAGACTATGACTATGACTAGACTATGACTATGACAATGACTATGACTATGACTATGACTAGACTATGACTATATGACTATGACTATATGACTATGACTATGACTATATGACTATGACTATGACTATGACTATATGACTATGACTACGACTATATGACTATGACTATATGACTATGACTATGACTATATGACTATGACTATGACTATGACTATATGACTATGACTATGACTATATGACTATGACTATGACTATGACTATGACTATGACTATATGACTATGACTATGACTATGACTATGACTATATGACTATGACTATGACTATGACTATATGACTATGACCATGACTATGACTATGACTATGACTATGACTATGACTATGACTATGACTATATGACTATGACTATATGACTATGACTATGACTATGACTACGCTATGACTATGACTATGACTATATGACTATGACTATGACTACGCTATGACTATGACTATGACTATATGACTATGACTATGACTACGCTATGACTATGACTATGACTATATGACTATGACTATGACTATGACTACGCTATGACTATGACTATGACTATGACTATGACTATGACTAGACTATGACTATGACTAGACTATGACTATGACAATGACTAGGACTAGGACTATGACTATGACTATGACTATATGACTATGACTATATGACTATGACTATGACTATATGACTATGACTATGACTATGACTATATGACTATGACTACGACTATATGACTATGACTATATGACTATGACTATGACTATATGACTATGACTATGACTATGACTATATGACTATGACTATGACTATATGACTATGACTATGACTATGACTATGACTATGACTATATGACTATGACTATGACTATGACTATGACTATATGACTATGACTATGACTATGACTATATGACTATGACTATGACTATGACTATGACTATGACTATGACTATGACTATGACTACGACTATGACTATGACTATATGACTATGACTATGACTATATGACTATGACTATGACTATGACTACGCTATGACTATGACTATGACTATATGACTATGACTATGACTACGCTATGACTATGACTATGACTATATGACTATGACTATGACTACGCTATGACTATGACTATGACTATATGACTATGACTATGACTATGACTACGCTATGACTATGACTATGACTATGACTATGACTAGACTATGACTAGACTATGACTATGACTATGACTATGACTATGACTATGACTAGACTATGACTATGACTACGACTACGACTATGACTATGACTACGCTATGACTATATGACTATGACTATGACTACGACTATGACTATGACTATATGACTATGACTATGACTATGACTATATGACTATGACTATGACTATGACTATGACTACGCTATGACTATGACTACGCTATGACTATATGACTATGACTATGACTACGACTACGACTATGACTATGACTATATGACTATGACTATGACTATATGACTATGACTATGACTATGACTATGACTATGACTATGACTATGACTATGACTATAACTATATGACTATGACTATATGACTATGACTATGACTATGACTATATGACTATGACTATGACTATGACTATGACTATGACTATGACTATATGATTATGACTATGACTATGACTATGACTATAACTATATGACTATGACTATGACTATGACTATGACTATAACTATATGACTATGACTATGACTATGACTATGACTATGACTATGACTATATGACTATGACTATGACTATGACTATATGACTATGACTATGACTATGACTACGACTATGACTATGACTATATGACTATGACTATGACTATGACTATATGACTATGACTATGACTATGACTATATGACTATGACTATGACTATGACTATGACTATGACTATGACTATGACTATGACTATATGACTATGACTACGCTATGACTATATGACTATGACTACGACTACGACTATGACTATGACTATGACTATGACTATGACTACGACTATGACTAGACTATGACTATGACTATGACTACGACTATGACTAGACTATGACTATGACTATGACTACGACAATGACTAGACTATGACTATGACTATGACTAGACTATGACTAGACTATGACTATGACTATGACTATGACTATGACTATGACTATACTATGACTATGACTAGACTATGACTATGACAATGACTAGACTATGACTATGACTATGACTACGACTACGACTACGACTACGACTATGACTATGACTACGCTATGACTATATGACTATGACTATGACTGCGACTATGACTATGACTATATGACTATGACTATGACTATATGACTATGACTATGACTATGACTATGACTATGACTATATGACTATGACTATGACTATGACTATGACTATGACTATGACTATGACTATGACTATGACTATATGACTATGACTATGACTATGACTATGACTATGACTATGACTATGACTATATGACTATGACTATGACTACGACTATGACTATGACTATATGACTATGACTATGACAATATGACTATGACTATGACTATGACTATATGACTATGACTATGACTATGACTATGACTATGACTATAACTATATGACTATGACTATGACTATGACTATACGACTATGACTATGACTATGACTATGACTATAACTATGACTATGACTATAACTATATGACTATGACTATGACTATAACTATATGACTATGACTATGACTATGACTATGACTATAACTATATGACTATGACTATGACTATGACTATGACTATGACTATGACTATGACTATGACTATATGACTATGACTATGACTACGACTACGACTACGACTACGACTACGACTACGACTACGACTACGACTATGACTATGACTATGACTATGACTATGACTATGACTATGACTATGACTATGACTATGACTATGACTACGACTACGCTATGACTATGACTATGACTACGACTATGACTATGACTAGACTATGACTACGCTATGACTATGACTATGACTATGACTATGACTACGACTATGACTATGACTACGACTATGACTACGACTATGACTATGACTATGACTATGACTACGCTATGACTATATGACTATGACTATGACTATAACGACTATGACTATGACTATGACTACGACTATGACTATGACTATATGACTATGACTATGACTATGACTATATGACTATGACTATGACTATATGACTATGACTGTGACTATATGACTATGACTGTGACTACGACTATGACTATGACTATATGACTATGACTATGACTATATGACTATGACTATGACTATGACTATGACTATGACTACGACTATGACTACGACTACGACTACGACTACGACTATGACTATGACTCTATGACTATGACTATATGACTATGACTATGACTATGACTCTATGACTATGACTATGACTATGACTATGACTATGACTACGACTACGCTATGACTATGACTATGACTACGACTATGACTATGACTAGACTATGACTACGACTATGACTATGACTATGACTATGACTATGACTATGACTACGACTATGACTACGACTATGACTATGACTATGACTACGCTATGACTATATGACTATGACTATGACTACGACTATGACTATGACTATGACTATGACTACGACTATGACTATATGACTATGACTATGACTATGACTATGACTATGACTATATGACTATGACTATGACTATGACTGTGACTATGACTGTGACTACGACTATGACTATATGACTATGACTATGACTATATGACTATGACTATGACTATGACTATGACTATGACTATGACTATGACTATATGACTATGACTATGACTATGACTATGACTATGACTATGACTATGACTATGACTATGACTATATGACTATGACTATGACTACGACTACGACTACGACTACGACTACGACTACGACTACGACTACGACTATGACTATGACTATGACTATGACTATGACTATGACTATGACTCTATGACTATGACTATGACTATGACTATGACTATGACTACGACTACGCTATGACTATGACTATGACTACGACTATGACTATGACTAGACTATGACTACGCTATGACTATGACTATGACTATGACTATGACTACGACTATGACTATGACTATGACTACGACTATGACTACGACTATGACTATGACTATGACTATGACTACGCTATGACTATATGACTATGACTATGACTATAACGACTATGACTATGACTATGACTACGACTATGACTATGACTATATGACTATGACTATGACTATGACTATATGACTATGACTATGACTATATGACTATGACTGTGACTATATGACTATGACTGTGACTACGACTATGACTATGACTATATGACTATGACTATGACTATATGACTATGACTATGACTATGACTATGACTACGACTATGACTACGACTACGACTACGACTACGACTACGACTATGACTATGACTCTATGACTATGACTATGACTATGACTATGACTATATGACTATGACTATGACTATGACTCTATGACTATGACTATGACTATGACTATGACTATGACTACGACTACGCTATGACTATGACTATGACTACGACTATGACTATGACTAGACTATGACTACGCTATGACTATGACTATGACTACGACTATGACTATGACTATGACTACGACTATGACTACGACTATGACTATGACTATGACTACGCTATGACTATATGACTATGACTATGACTACGACTATGACTATGACTATGACTATGACTACGACTATGACTATATGACTATGACTATGACTATGACTATGACTATGACTATATGACTATGACTATGACTATGACTGTGACTATGACTGTGACTACGACTATGACTATATGACTATGACTATGACTATATGACTATGACTATGACTATGACTATGACTATGACTATGACTATGACTATGACTATGACTATATGACTATGACTATATGACTATGACTATGACTATGACTATGACTATGACTATGACTATGACTACGACTACGACTACGACTATGACTATGACTATGACTATGACTATGACTAGACTATGACTATGACTATGACTATGACTAGACTATGACTATGACTAGACTATGACTATGACAATGACTAGACTATGACTATGACTAATGACTATGACTACGCTATGACTAGACTATGACTATGACTATGACTAGACTATGACTAGACTATGACTATGACTATGACTATGACTAGACTATGACAATGACTAGACTATGACTATGACAATGACTAGGACTATGACTATGACTATGACTATGACTATATGACTATGACTATATGACTATGACTATGACTATATGACTATGACTATGACTATGACTATATGACTATGACTACGACTATATGACTATGACTATATGACTATGACTATGACTATATGACTATGACTATGACTATATGACTATGACTATGACTATATGACTATGACTATGACTATGACTATGACTATGACTATATGACTATGACTATGACTATGACTATGACTATATGACTATGACTATGACTATGACTATATGACTATGACTATGACTATGACTATGACTATGACTATGACTATGACTATGACTATGACTATGACTATGACTATATGACTATGACTATGACTATGACTATATGACTATGACTATGACTATGACTATGACTATAACTATATGACTATGACTATGACTATGACTATATGACTATGACTATGACTATGACTATGACTATAACTATATGACTATGACTATGACTATGACTATGACTATGACTATGACTATGACTATGACTATATGACTATGACTATGACTATGACTACGACTATGACTACGCTATGACTATGACTACGACTATGACTAGACTATGACTATGACTATGACTAGACTATGACTACGCTATGACTATGACTATGACTACGACTACGACTATGACTATGACTACGACTATGACTACGACTATGACTATGACTATGACTATGACTACGCTATGACTATATGACTATGACTATGACTACGACTATGACTATGACTATGACTATATGACTATGACTATGACTATATGACTATGACTATGACTATATGACTATGACTATGACTATGACTATGACTATGACTATGACTATGACTATGACTATGACTATGACTATGACTATGACTATGACTATGACTATGACTATGACTATGACTATGACTATGACTACGACTATGACTATGACTATATGACTATGACTATGACTATGGCTACGCTATGACTGTGACTACGACTATGACTATATGACTATGACTATGACTATATGACTATGACTATGACTATGACTACGCTATGACTATGACTATATGACTATGACTATGACTATGACTACGCTATGACTATGACTACGACTATGACTATGACTATATGACTATGACTATATGACTATATGACTATGACTATATGACTATATGACTATGACTATATGACTATGACTATATGACTATGACTATATGACTATGATTATATGACTAGACTATATGACTATATGACTATATGACTATATGACTATATGACTAGACTATATGACTATGACTATATGACTAGACTATATGACTATATGACTAGACTATATCACTATATGACTATGACTATATGACTAGACTATATGACTATGACTATATGACTAGACTATATGACTGTGACTATATGACTAGACTATATGACTATATGACTAGACTATATCACTATATGACTATGACTATATGACTAGACTATATGACTATGACTATATGACTAGACTATATGACTATGACTATGACTATATGACTATGACTATATGACTAGACTATGACTATGACTATATGACTATATGACTATGACTATGACTATATGACTATGACTATATGACTATGACTATGACTATGACTATGACTATGACTATATGACTATGACAATATGACTATGATTATATGACTAGACTATATGACTATGACTATATGACTATATGACTATGACTATATGACTATGATTATATGACTAGACTATATGACTATATGACTATATGACTATATGACTATATGACTATGTGACTATATGACTATGACTATATGACTATGACTATATGACTATGACTATATGACTATATGACTATATGACTATGACTATATGACTATATGACTATATGACTATATGACTATGACTATATGACTATGACTATATGACTATATGACTATGACTATATGACTATGACTATATGACTATATGACTATATGACTATGACTATATGACTATGACTATGACTATGCCTATGACTATGACTATGACTATATGACTATGACTATATGACTAGACTATATGACTATGACTATATGACTAGACTATATGACTATGACTATGACTATATGACTATGACTATGACTATATGACTATGACTATATGACTATGACTATGACTATGACTATGACTATGACTATATGACTATGACTATGACTATATGACTATGACTATATGACTATGACTATATGACTATGACTATGACTATGACTATGACTATATGACTATGACTATATGACTATGACTATGACTATGACTATGACTATGACTATGACTATATGACTATGACTATATGACTATGACTATGACTACGCTATGACTATATGACTATGACTATGACTACGCTATGACTATGACTATGACTATGACTACGCTATGACTATGACTATGACTATGACTATGACTATACATGACTATGACTATGACTATGACTATGACTATGACTATATGACTATGACTATATGACTATATGACTATGACTATGACTACGACTATGACTATGACTATACATGACTATGACTATGACTATGACTATGACTATGACTATATGACTATGACTATATGACTATGACTATGACTATATGACTATGACTATATGACTATGACTATGACTACGACTATGACTATGACTATATGACTATGACATGACTATATGACTATGACTATATGACTATGACTATATGACTATGACTATATGACTATGACTATATGACTAGACTATGACTATATGACTATGACTATATGACTATGACTATATGACTAGACTATGACTATGACTATATGACTATATGACTATATGACTATATGACTATATGACTAGACTATGACTATGACTATATGACTATGACTATATGACTATGACTATATGACTATATGACGACTATGACTATATGACTATTATGACTATGACTATATATGACTATGACTATATGACTATGACTATATGACTATTATGACTATGACTATATGACTATGACTATGACTACGACTAGACTATGCCTAACTACGACTACGACTAGACTATACAACATTATATACAGCACTATAGAGGACCATACAACAATATATACGGTTATATATCCTCTATAATAAATTGTAGATAAACATGCTAAATAAATGAAACTAACAAAAACAACCATGTTCCTCACCTAGAAATTCCTTTCACAATCTGAGCATGAAATATCAATCTTTTCGTTAATCCATCCAAACGTTGGAAATTCGAAAGAGCTAGCCAACTATATAAAAGCTAGGCAACTAAGACCTAAAAACCTAAGGTAGGAAGAAAGTAAAGGTTACAACTCTGCAAAGAAAGATATGGCGTTGTCGTCATGTACAAGCGTACTTCACCATGTGTTGGCTTTTAGTGGAAAAAATTTCACTTAACTATAATATTATATTATATATATAATATAAATATATACATATATATATACATATATAGATACATATACTTATATAACTTTAATATTGTATATACTTTAATCCTTGTATATATAATCCTAGTATATACTTTAACTATAAGTAAAGTATATATTTATAGTATTACATACTTTTTATGTAAAATAAAAGTTGTTTTTTTTGTATTGTAAGCAGGCAGAATCCTAGCCTTTCTCGCAACCTGATTGGCAGCAGCAGCGGGCGGAATTTTGCAATATTTTGACCACGGTCATAGAATCCTAAATGCTAAACATTTTTATCGTGATTGTTGTTTCATTATTAACTGAAAAATGGAAAACTAATACAGAATTTGATTAAATTAAGCTGGAAATAACTATTATACAAAAACTGAAGTGTTCTGGTTTGTTTTTCTTTCCTTATCCAAATAATGCAGTTTTACCAACTAAAGTAACTCAAGTCTAGTATTTTACTTTTACTTGTATTAAAAAAAAGAAGAAAAAAAGTTATTTACCGTTTTTGGTCAGTCCGGATAGAGAAATATTTGCCCTCGGTCTCAAAAACGTTCCTCGGGCCATTCGAGACTTCAGGCAAATATTTCTATATATGGACCGACCGCAAACGGTAAATAACATAATATACATGTACTTTAGTGAATAACTTCTACTACCACTTATACTGGGCACAATTATATTTTAACACAATTTGGCAATCATGATGGCTTCAAAGTTTTGCTTCAGGACCATGTAACATTCCATTCCTACTTGTTGGGCACCAATTTATATATTAAAATGCTTAAACTATATCTTCCAAATTAAAATGGACACAACACTTTCATCAGTAAAATAAATTGATTTTTATTTTAAATTCATACAAGTCAGTACATTGTACCATTAACTACAATGCCAAAAATTAACTTTATTAAAATGGCATATCTTTTAAACAAATATCACTGAATGCTGGACAGAAAATTAGTGAAGTTGCATTCAAGGTCACCACAAAAAGTGCAGCCCAAAAATGTGTCAAGATTTCTTACCACACAAATCAAGAAGCCAAAGACAGCAATGTCAATAATAATTATTGAAAAAGTGTGCTTTATTGGGAAAAAAATCCCAGTTTTGATGCCTTCGTAAGAATTAATCCAATAAAGTAACTAATATGTTTATACATACAAATTGAATACTTAAAAAAGTTGGTGTGCTGCTTAAATGGTGTGTAGAAGGTCTAACATTTCGATTAAAGGCACTTTGTTTGAAATATTAGACCTCATACAATGCTATAATTGGCAGTACACCAACCTTTTAAAGTATTCAATTTGTACTTTACACCACCTCACAGCACAACACTGTTTATAAATACTCTATTTAAGGTTAACAATAATCTAGACTTCACACATTTCATAAAACATTTCTTCCCTCTTGGTTTCTGGAGATTCCATATCATCTTGGCCCATGTATACTTTGCTAAAATAAAACATACAAAACATTAAATATACAAGTCAATTTCCTTGCTCTGTTGCCATTGGTAGACCACTATAACTACAACATGCCTGTATATGTTCCAGGTAACTTTTTGAAAATTAATAAAGTTTATCTAACAAATCACTATTTTAATATGCACTATAATCCTATCCAGTTTGTTAGCACTTTCAACCAAATCGAATATAATAGCCACACAGAATAATTATAATAGCATTTATTTTTGTATTACTGAACTAACCTGTTCAAGTGTACAACTTAGTAGCTCCCAGTGAAAAACTTGGTTACATTTAGTATATTCCTTAATGCTGTTGACAGACAACTTAGTTTTTCAAGCTTGTATACATGTAAAAATTTAAATCTGGTACACTGTGAACCTTTGGTAGTTACAGTAATTGCAATAATTTCTACTTCTTTTGGGATTGCAAATTTTATCTTCTTTTACAGTGTGTGAAACTGTTAATTTTAAGATAATCGTTAATGTAAAAGTTGTTAAACACCACTCAAGTTTAATAAACGGTCCCTAACATTAAGCCAAATCCATTGCCAACATTCTATTAATGTATATCATATTATTGTGACAGTTATATAATCATTCCAGCTCGTTCAAAATTATAATTGATTGTAGTAACAGTTTACAGTTGATAACTTTATCATACATGTATTGAAACTTGGTAAAATCATTATTAAGTAAGTAGTGCAATCATTTATGCAGTGTAATGATCACTGTCTTTCCACAACAGCTAGTCAATCTCATTTTTAAGGTCCACATTCAAAATTAGGAAACGCTGCATGCAAATACCACTCAATAATAAACAAGTAATTATACAATTGGCTTTTGCAATTAAGCATGGACAAATACCCAAAATATTTAGAAATTGTGCCAAAATTTTATGAATATTGCTTGTAGCTAGCTATACGTCATCCAACTAGATAACTGCATGTCCCATCATAAATAATTATTAAACTATTTTGCTTTCCATGGAGCTCAAGTCACCACAACTTATTTCAGATGAATCGTCATGAATATTCAACACCAGATGTCTTATTAAATTTACATAAGTTGCCACCCCACGATGGGATGGGGACCTGGGTAGGGTTAGACACTTTCCATATGCAAATTATCTAATTTGCATACGGAGGGAGGTCCGACCCCACCCGGGTACCCGTCCCATTCGCGGGGTGGCAACTTATGTAAATTTAATAAGACATTTGCATTGTATACAATTAAATTACACAATAGCAAAAATTAAATTTACATAAGCAGGACCGAGGCCAGGGGCCAAATAAACGGAAACCACCCCCTCCTCAAAGGCGCATTGCCATTAAGCACTTTTTATCGCGCGACCAATTTGATCGCTTTCTTTTGAATAACGATAAAAAGCACTGAATGGAAACCCGCCTTAACGGTCCATTTAATGCCAGGTTCCTAATTTGTAATTTGCATGCAATTAACTATTTAACTATTAACTAATTAACTAATTAACTAATTAACTAATTAACTATTTAACTAAAATATCTATTAGCTAAGCTAGGTGCTCCAAATTTAAGATCACTTCATATAGCCAAACATTATGTGACAACTCTTTTTTTTTTATCTGCTGTCGTGCAGATCTTCATGTTTCCAAATTACTTCCTTCCAAGTGATCGTATATTACCTTGCTGCAAATACTTTTTAATTAATTAAAGTATTTTAGCAGCAACTGTTTTGGTGAAAGTGATCTATCAATTTGGAACAACTAACTAAAAACATTTACATGCACATGAAATTTAAATTATAAGAACATTAAAATTAAATAGTCATCACAATTGCAGTAGTAAATTAAATTTGTCCCTAATTTACAATTGCCAGTTGATAGACAATTTTTGGTTTCTTTAGTTTACAAACATTTGTTTGACCACAAACTTTTCAGTGTTCTCATACCAAAAGAAAATTAGTTGGCCTTGTGATAAATCTGGCAGAAGAGCTTAAGTTGAAAACATCTATCATTACATGCAATCCCTTGTAGGCCAAAAACGTTATCCTTGGACATTTAAAAATCAGGTAGTTTCACCAATCTTACTTTCATTAATTTTGTCATATTTTGACATATTTAACCCAACTTAATGATCACCCATTCTTCTGGGAAATGGGAAAGTGTTAATTAGTCCTTAATTATTGCATAGTTGTGATGACCATTTCAGTTTTAATGCATAATTATAAAACCACATCACCAAAGTCACACTAATCTTCAAATTAATACTTGATAATTAATGTAACCTTGGTGATAAGTGGTACAAGTGAAATTGACGATTGATTTAGCAATGTGTGCACGTTAATTTAGTTTCATGCAATATCTCAAAATCAGAGGAAAACTTGTGCCAATTCAGAAATGTCCTTGCCATCAAGGCAAAGTATTGGTAAAAATAAAATTTGAAAAAGCAACACATTATGTAAATCAATCCTGTTATTTCACAAAAGGTACACTGGGCAAATGTTTTTATAATGCTGTTAATAATCTATCATGAAGTTCTGAAATATATAGCTGTATAAACATGCAACTTCTCCTAAACATTTTACTAAAACTTCTACTAAAACTATTATACAACTCGTCGTCGTTATTGTCCCAGAGTGATATTCGACTCGAACTTGGCCCTCAGGCTAGCCCATGGACAACTCGGACTCGATGTCTAATAGTCAACTAATTTGTTTCTACTAAAACTATTATACAACTCGTCGTCGGTATTGTCCCAGTAGACAACTCAGACTCGATGTCTAATAGTCAACTAATTTGTTTCTACTAAAACAATTATACAACTCGTCGTCGTCATTGTCCCAGAGCGAAAAATCTACTCGAACTTGGCCCTCAGGCTAGTCCATAGACAACTCTGACTCGATGTCTAATTGTTATTTATGCATATTGGAATGCTATATAATTATAATATCTTCATGCATGAAATGATTAACTTTGACCAAGTTGAAATTTACTTTTATTTACTTTGAATTTAGTTTATTACTACTACTAATTACTACAAACATCTGCCCAGTATACAATAATTAATTAAAATTATAATTATTGAAGGTAGGTCGATGCACACAGTAGTGTATCAACCTGTAGATCAATAATTAAAATTGATATCACCTTATTTCCTCTACCTTTTCTCCTTGTTGTATTTTGTAGTTTATAATTTCCACCAGAACCATTAACAAACTATAATGCCTGCAACTTCAAAGCAAAAGAAGAAATTAAGTATTTTAACTAATAATTCTATATATTGCAAGTTAATTTCTATAAATAGAAGAAATATTTATCACATATTTCCAATAACTATCTGTCAATTATAATTATTGTACATACCTGAATTATTAAAGCCAATTCAAAATCTAGACTACATTTCCCTTCAACATCTTCATTTGAAATCATTCCAACATCATTCAATGATCAACAATGAGTGACTTGATCTGAAAAAGTAAGGAGCAAAACAATTTAATTTTTTACTAAATACAACATACTATGATAGTGATATCAAAATTTATCTTATTTGACAAGATGATTTATTGTCTCACTTAAGAACCACAAGCAGTATTATCCTGTCTTAAATTTAAATTTAATGTTTATCTTTTAATTATTTAATATATTTAATGTTTAGTACAAACTTTAATGGCTTCAACATTAATTTGGTTTTTAATTTTTTAATTATAAAGCTTGTGATCTTTTGTGACCAAAAAATCATTGTCAAAATCATTGTCACCAGATTATTTTCATAACTTTTAAGAACTAATATAACGTAGCATTTATAATAAATCCATTACCTTTTCGTAGCAACTTTCATCTTGCTTCTGTTCCTTGGACTGATGGCAACAAACAGAAAACCAACGAACTAGCATCAATAATTTTCATGTGACTGTATTAACAATCTATAAATTAAATGAATAAAAAACATTAAAAACCACACCCATAATCTGAGCATGAAATATCAATCTTTTCGTAAAGCCCTCCAAAAGTTAGAAGATTCGAAAGAGCTAGCCAAAACTAAGGGCTAAAAACCTGGCTAAAAACCTTGGCGATCGTGCTTTGCCGTGTTGGTTTTAGTAGGTTAACAAAACAGCAAAAACTTCCTTACCTGAAGCCCTTTATATCTCCAAGCGAGTCTTCAGGAGTCCACCAACGAAACGAAACCAACGCCCAATGTTTTAAACGACTACCAACTACAAAGTAAACTAGTCTAAGACTTCCTCTCTCAGTGTCGACGATTTCGTGCAGCGAACGAAGTCTAAAAATTGAAAAACATAGTCAGACAAATTAGTTATCATTCAGTACAGAATTTGGACCTGGGGCGCTGTTTAATTCTTTAAAAGTACAGAATATGAAAACACAGCAAGGACAAAGTGTTCATTACCAAAAGTTATTTTAGCATTAACATCCTTTTGCAGTAAAGAGACACCTTTCTACACCTTTACTTCGAAGACAAGCTCACCAGGTGCAATGTAGCAATGTGACAGCCAATTCGTGGGCGCTTGTTTTTATTTGCGTGAAGGCGCGCGGGAAAACACGCGGGAAGAAACGCTTCGTTTCATTTCGCCACCGGCGTGGCATCCATCCACGCGCGCGTCTAGCGGAGCACACTGCGCGCAGGCTAGTGGAGCCAACTGGGAGCCCACTGCGCGCAGGCCCACTGTGCGCAGGCTAGTGGAGCCCACTGTGCGCAGGCTAGCGGAGCTCACTGCGCGCAGGCAAGTGGAGCGCACTGCGCGCTGGCTGCCCACTGCGCGCTGGTTAGTGTAGCCCACTGTGCGCAGGCTAGTGGAGCCGAGTGGAGCCGCGCAGGCTAGTGACTGTGCGCTGGCTAGTGGAGCCCACTGCGCGCAGGCTAGTGGCACTGTGCGCAGGCTAGTGGAGCCGCGCAGGCCCCACTGCGCGCAGGCTAGTGGAGCCGCGCAGGCTAGTGGAGCCGCGCAGGCTAGTGGAGCCCACTGTGCGCAGGCTAGTGGAGCCGCGCAGGCTAGTGGAGCCCACTGTGCGCAGGCTAGTGGAGCCGCGTAGGCTAGTGGAGCCCACTGCGCGCAGGCTAGTGGAGCCCACTGTGCGCAGGCTAGTGGAGCCGCGCAGGCTAGTGGAGCCCACTGCGCGCAGGCTAGTGGAGCCGCGCAGGCTAGTGGAGCCGCGCAGGCTAGTGGAGCCCACTGTGCGCAGGCTAGCGGAGCTCACTGCGCGCAGGCAAGTGGAGCGCTCTGCGCGCTGGCTGCCCACTGCGCGCTGGTTAGTGTAGCCCACTGTGCGCAGGCTAGTGGAGCCGAGTGGAGCCGCGCAGGCTAGTGACTGTGCGCTGGCTAGTGGAGCCCACTGCGCGCAGGCTAGTGGAGCCGCGCAGGCTAGTGGAGCCCACTGTGCGCAGGCTAGTGGAGCCGCGCAGGCCCCACTGCGCGCAGGCTAGTGGAGCCGCGCAGGCTAGTGGAGCCCACTGCGCGCAGTGGCTGGAGTTTCATTTGCGCGATTTTCGATCCTGGGATAGAATTCCTATGTAAACGGATTAGAGTTCACGTTCAATTATCCGGAATGAAACTGAATCCGGATTCATGTAAACAGCCCCATACTTGCTCAAAATAATTGCCAGAAATTGCCCGCCAAAAGTACCCCAATTTATTCAAATTTTATTCCGCCTCCTAAGCCAAAGTCAATCATGGAAATTAGAAGCGTTTACCTCCAATAGGTTAAACATGAGAAGGCTTTATAATATCTGGACTACTGCGGTGGTGATAACTTTCTATACGAAATATGGAGTCAAATTCTCCGAATGAATGCTCTGACAACAACGAAAGCAAATAATTGTTACAAGAGTTCGGTGTGACTTCAGTGAGATTATGCAGGAAAACTGTGGTATTACGAATGAAGGTAGGAGGGAAAAGCCAGAAGAGGAGACTTCAGTGCCGAATGACGAACTCGAATCATCAACGATTTCCACAAGTCGAGAGTTTATTAAAACCGGTCAAGATTTAGCGAAAGATGATCCAGGGATGGATACCACTTTGGTGGGCGATAATTTAGAGTTAGTGTCCAGAGCAGAGAAGGATGTTTTGATCAATAACGAACGATTAGAAAGCTTTGTGGGTGAGTTGGATGTAATAGAAACGAAGGAAAATGATCTTGATTGTCTTCAGAAAGCAAAGAAACTCCAAGAAATGCCACAGGATGATGACGATCTGTGTTTCTCACAATCTCACGAGTCTATCTGCACTGAACAGCCAAAAGAGAAGATCTCAGAGACGGCTATTGAGTCGGTGTCGGAGACTACCGGACAGATGATAGCTGAACACGACCCGAAAGACAAGGCGTTGAGATATTTTGAAGAAAGCGGGGTACTTCGAATGTTTCAAGTAAGATTATCAACCATAATGGTGTCTTAGTCGGTCCATCATTGATAGACGTCCGTATTATTTTTAACTGTAAACTCAGAAAACAAAGTCCAAAATCGAAAGTTCTACAAGATTGGTGTACTGCCAAAAGTGTGTACGAAGTCCAATGTTTCGAGCAAGGCCCTTCGTAAGAGACGGAAACGCAAAGTGAAATTGCCAAAAAGTCCAAACCCGAGCACCGATATGTTGACCTTATACAGCGTCGTAAATTGTAATGCTTAGCAACAAAATACAGAGCCAGCGTCGTTAAACGATCGTTAAGACTTAAGTATACACAGTGAAAATGCTTGAGTAAGCCAAAGACACAGCGCTAAGGCCCATTAATTCGTTCTCCGACCGTGAAGTAATAAAAACACTCGAGAAATTGGAAAAGCACGACTCGCCTCGGCGGCTCGTGCTTCTCCCTACACTTCTCTCGTGTTTTTAGTACGTAACTCGGATTTCGATAATAATAATAATAAAGATGTTTTAGGAGCATTATACAATAGTCTCAATGCTCTTACAATAATACATTCTTAAAGTTAATTAACTCTTTCCTGTCCGGCCCAGTCAAAAGGGTCATAGAAGACCCCCGAAGTCGTCAATCGAAAAACAGGGCACACGGTAACGCAAGATTAAAAATTGAAATTCGACAAGCGCCAAGGACATGAGATCCACTCACACGCCAAATTTGATTTGATTTCATAAACAACTCTGCGATTGGTGAGTGAAAATTCTCTACCCTGCAGCTGACGTCAGAGACCATCTCATTTACATATCAAACAAACTGAAATATTTCAAAAACGAAGTAAAATACGGAAAAGGTGTTACTCTAATCATTTTACGAGTTCTTTCATATGAGACAAACTTAATTTGTTGCCAATGTCATCATTTAACGCAAATTCTCATTAGTTACTGACGTCATTCCGGTCCCCATAGCCTGGCTGGAAAAATGGATTTTTCATTGCCAGTCGCTTTCTAAAGTCCTGACATGTTTTTTCTCATATCAGAATTTAGCTGCTGGAATTGTTGACGATCGACCGGAGAATCCACTGCTTTACATGATCAAAACACTACAGCGGGCGCAAGCTGACGAAGAGTGCGAAGAATCGTGACGTAACGAATGGTTCGACCAATCAGGGTACGAAGCTGCAAAGAATCGTGACGTAACGAACGTTTTGACCAATCAGGGTACGGCAATCAGGTGGAAAATGGCGAAGAAACTCCCAAGGGCAAGAATTTGAATAATTTGGACAAGACTAGAACTGTCCGCTGAACTTCACATGACATAGTTTAAGATAAACAAATCTTCAATATTATAAAAAGGTCGATGCCTTGATATATAGTGTCTAAGGTTTAAAATATATTTAAAATATAGAAGTTATAGTTGAGCCTTCTTATGAAGGCCTAGCCTGCGTACAGACGCTCGCGGGCGCAAAAAGGCGGCGCTATGGTTTTCAAAATTTCGCAGACTATGACGTAGGCTAATGAAGGCCCCGTGGCAACGAGATTGGAGGTCTGGTCACTAATTTGCTAAGACTCGACCCCAGGACTAAATGACCAAAATCCAATATGGCGTCCTTTCCTGTTGACAATTCTCGAGTAAAGGTAAAAGTTTGCATATTTATGATCGTTTTTTACAACAGAAGTTCTCCAAACGATAACCTTATAAAGATTTCGTTATTCCTCAGGGCACAGTGATTACAAAATCTATAGTATTTGGTAATTTATCGCAGTACTTTGGCAAAAAACGCGAGTCTGATGGGCATACACATTCATGGACATGTTTCATCAAATCATTTAACAACGAGGTAAATGGTAGCCTGTGTACAGCCTGAATATACACCTGGGCCCGGTTGTTCAAATGGCGATTAACGCTAATCCTAGGTTAAAATTTAATCGGCTCTTTTGTTTGGTATGTTCTCTTTGACAACTTGAGTTCAAACTTTCTAGGATAAAACCTTTCTATATTTGTATGATGTCTGAACAGAAAACTTCAAAAGTCTTTGCCTTCATCTTCATATTTTTTCCCTCGAAGTTTTCACTAATCCTGGGTTAAGCTAATCGCCTTTTGAACAACCCGGCCCTGTAATACAGTCTGTGAAAATTCGCACGATAGCTTGTCGACCCCCCCCCCCCCCCCCCCCCCCCCCCCCCCCCCCGCCTGAGCTCAGATCTAAGAAGTAGATTTTGATTGTCCAAATCACAACTCTTGTCTTATTCCAGTTACAATTAGTTCTCTGGGAATTCTTGTGAGATCAAATAATCCAATCAAATAAACAATTATGAATGATATGAGTATTAAACCGCTCAAAATCTACTTCTCAGTTCTGAGTAGAATTTTCACAGACTGTATTACAGGTGTATATTCAGGCTGTACACAGGCTAGGTAAATGGGTACAGTGTGTTATTTCCTATGCAAGAATGACAGCTATATGAAGGAATATAGCATACTTCAAAAACAAACCTTTGACTTGATTCAACACAACTCTTCTTTGGATTTTGTTGATTTGATCATTATTAAAAAAATAACCTTGTTCAACTGCAGGATATGTCGTCCTATATAAAGAAAGTACAATTCAAACTACACGAAAGTTATGCAAATCCAACTAGAGGTAAGTAGCTAGTGATCATTAGCCTCAAGATTTTGTAGGGTAGCCATAGCCTGATATTATAGACACTTTTAATGTTTAACAGTATTACGAGAAGTAAATGGTTTGACCCTAGGAGTATCATTAGCTTCATGAATGCCGCTGAGGCCGTCGAAATGTCAGTCACCAACAATAGTCTTTCTCAAGACTACAACAACCTGGACGATCAACTATTATGAGATTTGGGAAAAGAACCACGCTGTCCTGACTGTGTACATTAGATCAGAGACCTTGGGTTCGATTCCCTGTTGGGCAGCCAGATAAATTTTCAAAATATTACCCTTAAGTATAGAGAGCATCGCCGTTATTTTCCAACCATGACAACAATACCGTAAATGGTATAATTATAGAATACCCGTCCACTTTATAACTATTTGCATATATATTAAGGGTCAGACTACGGAAAGTTCATCATATAATTGCTTCGTTCTTTAAAAAAACCCTTCAATTTGATAGCAATCAACAAGTACACACAATATAAACCTTCAACATTATATTATTTTAAAGAGACTTTAGAGCAACCTCGTTTGTATTTCTGCCTTTAAATGCACTTTCAAAAGTGGACGGGAATTCCATAATTGCTTCCCGTAAATGAATTTGAAAATAATTCAAAATGTTGAGTTTGACATCAGGTGCGGATTGAAAATTAGGAACAATAGACCTTTCAAAGATGGCAGCTGGCAGCACAAGAAACAAGGCTTATGGGTCAAAATAAACTCGGGGAAAACTTTCACATATCTGCAAGGAAATTACTGTGTTTAGATTAATAGGTAACTTTGAGTAATTTTCCCGAAGTTTGTTTGTTTAGCAATGGCTAAGTTATCAAAATAACTGAATATATTGATATAATAATGAAAAAGAAAAATTCAATATGTCGAAAAGTTCCGTATTACATTTACGTACCCTCTTTAGGTCAAAGATATATAAAAATATATATATTTATAATGCAATAACCTGTTTACTATGTGCATTGTCATTGGTTGTTGGTCATGATCTATTACCGGTAGAGGACAGATGCATGGATCACACCAGCCAACTGCTTTTTTCATGCCCCCAACAATTGCCAAAGAGCTGATAAGCCTTTTGAATGGTTTGTTTTCAATTTTCATTGTATAAAACAAATAGATTCCATTTTGCCATTGTCTGTTCAGTTACAGACTCACAGAGGACGTCAGAACATGGTAAGAACATCAATGACCCACTCAACTATCATCTTGTGGGCCATTGTTCTTACCACGTTCTGACGTCATCTGTGCAACTAAAGACAATGGCAAAATGGAATCTAATTGTTATATATATATATTAATAACAAATCGGTGTTCGGTCAGAACTTCTCAAGCCAAGGAGTTGTTGGCCACAGAGACTGGTAGATTTGCATGTTGTGCGTTGCTTGAAATCCAGATACGGGACCCCCTTTCTTCACGTGACCTGCCTCAATGTCATTGGTTCCTCATACGCAAAGCCCGCCAAAATCTCTGCCCACTAGAAGTGTCATATACGCTACACCTCTTGTATTAATATTATTTATTGCATAAATCCAATTATAGTATCATATAGGTGATGCAATATCAATATATCTTCCAGTGATAACTAAACCTCCGTACGAAGTCAACGAAACTGGATGGGGTGAATTTGAAATTCAAATCAAAGTTCATTTCATGGATCCATTGGAAAGACCAGTAAGAAAATGAACAAATTTTGGGTTAACCCTTTATGCTTCAATAGTGATCAATGTCTAACTTCTCCTAATAATATCAAAGGTTAACAAAGCATAGAAGTAATGAGAATATAGGAAATGATCACCAAAGATAAACTGACATGTTTATATTTTGGACATTGTTTTTATCTTTTTAGATTACTGTTTACCATCTTCTTAAATTATTTCAAACAGAGGCAGCTTTGGCAACAGGGAAGAAAAATTTAGTTTCTGAATACTATGATGAAGTTGTAAGTCAAGACTTTAGATAACTAATTACTTTGGTGTTTTATTGTGTAATAAAGCAAATGGTTTGAACCTAGGAGTATTATTAGATGTGTGAAGTTGATCGGCCAGGTTGTTGTAGTATACGTTTTGACAGCCTCAGCAGCGGTCATGTCCAGACTCAAGTAAAGCGTGTTTGTCAGGTTTGCCTACATACGTTTGGTTCATTACATCATCGTTTGAGTGTGAGTTGCGTCATGTGTTAAGTGTGGGCCAATATTGTTCATCAATATTGTTTGTTGGCCCACGCTTAATGCATGATGCAACACCCACTCACATTAATTATGACACAGAAACAAGCAATGACCTAATGAACCAGACGAATAATAGGCAAACCTGACAAACACGCTTTACTTGACTCTGAAGATGACCGCCGCTGAGGCTGTCGAAACGTCAGTCACCAACAATAATCTTTCTCAAGACTACAACAACCTGGACGATCAACTTCACACATCTAATTATTGTGTAATATAATTGTAAAAATATCCCACAATAATATACACTGAAATTAATACACACATTCAGGAGTTGCTCTGTGTCTAGCCAACCTCTGAACCCATATCATCTATGGTATCTCAGTACCTAGTAGCCTAGCTACCCGCAAACCCATGATCTCCTCTGTTCCTAGCCTGGTACCCCCCCCCCCCCCCAAACCCATGATGTCATACCTCTGTTGTATTTTGATGATTTATTCTACAACTGTGTGGCTTATAAATCTTCCCACAGATATTTCAAGACCCAACACAGATGATGCATCAATGTCTCCTGAGTGCCAGGCAGTTGCCATTTAGCAAGCAAGACACAGACTGTAAGGCTTGGTCTCCATTCGTAGATTTCGGAAAAAGTCCAAGAATATCAATCGCAATTCTTTCCATTGGATAAGCCAGACCTCTTTCATAATGGCATCCAGTTTAAATATTCGTAAATATATATGCATGCAAATTAGCCTTTCTGGCCTTGTTACAAAGCAAAGACAGACACACAAACAAGGTCAAAAAGGCTAGTTTCAATTAAAAGAATATTTAATTTTGGTGCCTTAATGAAAGAGGTCTGTATGTTATATTAATGTAAGATCAAATCTAATTAAATCCATAACAAATTATTGGATAAATATTCAATCAAATCCAGCTAAAGATATAGTTTTAGTTTATGAGAGCGCTATGGGTATCGAAAAGCTATCGAAAGCGAGAGAGGTGTTTATACAATGGGTCTTAAGTTGAATGCAATTAAACTGCAAATTTTTTTTGTTTTTGTAACATTAACCACCATTAATTTCATTGGTTTTGAAACATAACATCAGAAATCTTATGATAAATGCAAGTCACACTTACATCATGTTAAAGTCAAGTAATATCATTCAAGATTGAACACAAGTGCAACCTAAACCAGGGCTATTATTATTTTGTCTTATTTTGAAGAAATAGGCTTGATATGACATTAATAGTGTACAGTACTGGTACGTACAATTTTAATCCAAAATCTTTCGAACTTGCAGGGGCTGAGAAAGAGCGAAAAACACTGGACGCTATTGGTAATGCTCGTCAAAAAGTTAGTCGAGAGATCGGTGAACTACACGAACGTCTAAAAGCAAGTAAGGATGCCATTCAACATTTTAAGAAAGAAATACAAAGAGTTGAGAAGGAGCAGGACGATGAAACTAAAGCCCAATCTGTTAGGGGAAATACAACATGAAGAAGGCAAAACATGGATAGGAATAATATACAGGCCGTGTTATCATCTGATGCTAAAGTATTAACCTACTAGCCTGATTGTCATTGGTTTTCCAGTAACCCTCAAAACAGCCTTCAAAGGCAAGCCCTTAAATGCAAGCCCTAAGAAATGCCTATCCCAGATTAAAGGGTAAAAAACAGTGATGGAAGTCTATAGTTATTTAGACAATGCAAGTTTTAATGTCCTTTTTGCTGATACTGGCCAGGCTAAAAGGAACCTAGCAGTACCAGTAGAACTTTGAAGTAGATTTTCTAGGTTGCTGTAGTCTTGAAAATATTTGATTTGTATTACCAGTACAATACTATCAGAATAAAATTGTAAAGATGCATTACTCATTAGGATTTTGGACAAACAAACCATTATAAAATAGCTGAATAAGCCCATATCATAAAATATTTTAGCATTCAACTACCGTATTTCCTCTAATAAATGCCTAGCCTCAAATAAACGCCTCCCTCTAATAAATGCCACGCACATCAACGGCATTTATTAGAAAAAATACAGAAAGTGCAAAAATGCTAAAATCGACAGATTTATTTATTTTTATGTGCCAACAATGGAACCAAACAAGGAATCTTTTCAATTTCTTCTTCCACAGATGTTGACTGGCTTCATTGTCGAAGTGATGTAAACAACTCAGTTTAAACTAAGCCATTGTTAAAGTTAAATAAAGTTAAATAATAATAAAAGTAAAAACGAAAACGAAAAAAGAACTTGACCACTATCCTTCTTATCCGGACTTCTCTATCGGTCAATAACATATTGTTTAATAAATGCCTCCCTCTAATAAACGCCCCTCTCTAATAAACGTCGCATCAAATTGTTTCAACATTTAATAAACTCCGGGGCATTTATTAGAGGAAATACGGTACTCACTTCTTGTAGATCTATAATAGGTAATATCATATATTTTGGGGTTAGGCCTAAACTTTAAACTCTTGTCAGTATCGTACCCTATTCCACCATCAAATATTAAGGTCGTCATCTGGGTCCTCTTCATCCAAGTCATCGGCTTCGTCAGCTTCATAAAATATCTGACTCTTCTTGCCTAAGTCTAGCTGAGTTCTCATTGTCTTTTCATCCAGAAGGTAAGGTAGTTGAAGACTAGAGCGAACTTTCATTTGTTCTTCTGTTAAACTTAGGTTGAATGTTAAGGAAGATGCAACATCATGCTTAAAAAGAAAATGTTGTATTTTATGATGTATTAGTTAACTAAAGATTACTTGAAAGTGTTAATGTCCTCACAATGTATAAGAATATTTCACCGTCTTTCACCATAGTTAGTAGAAGGGATGGTTTGGAAGGTCTGCAAAAGTCATTGTTCTATGTGTTGTTTAATTTCACGGTCACTGAACAGTATTTTCTGTATAATAAAGCAGTCATCCAATAACAACGTTCAGATTTAATTAGTGTAGTCCGTCGCGTGTCCATAGAATTTCCTTTCTCCAACCAATAACAAACACTTTCTCCAATACAATAACATGACCAATGCATCATCTTGAAAGAGCTTCCAAACCATCCCCTCTACTAACTTATGCTTTCACTCATCCCCTAGATTTTCCATAATAATGTAGTATTTCAATTATACTTACACTTTCTGATGGTAACAAGTCATTTTGTTCATTGTCTTCTTTGACTGGAATGATTTTAAGTTGGGAATCATCTTCAATTTTGTAGCCTTGTTTCTTTAAAAAGAAAACTATTCAATTTGTTTGAGTAATTTAAAGTTAAGTTTGTCACTTTGTCTTATTTGAAAGGACTCTTTAAAATAACGGAGAACATCAATTTACAGCTCTTTCATATTTCACTTGGTTCTCAAGATATTTAGACTTATGCGAGATAATCTACAGGTATGACATCACACGGTTTGCACAACATTTTAACATATTGGAAATTTGAAATCACTTGAAACTTTTCTTCAATGTATTTGTTAAAAATCTCAAAGATATACACAAATTTCCAAATTATGTTAAAATGTTGTGCAAACAGTGTGATGTCATAGATTATCACATAAGTCTAAATATCTTGAGAACCAAGTGAAATATGGAAGAGCTGTAAATTGACGTCTCTGTTATTTTAAGAGTTCTTTCAAATAAGACAAACTTAATTTTTGATTCATTGACACTTTAAAGCTAAGATTCATCTTTAAGACAAACTAATGCTTGCAATCAAAAGTGTATGGATTACCTGTCTATGGATTTTACCAGTTCTTTTACGGTGAGTTATGTTAAAATAACCATTGACAACATCTACATAAGAAAGAATTGCTAGTAAAACAACTAGTGGGTTTCAAAGCTTGTCTATTTGATCTGTAATGTATGTGAAAAGTATTTGCCTAACTAACTAGTTTTTCACTTGGTCTATATGAAAACAGGCAAATGCTTTCCTAATCAACTATACAATTACAACAGTTTATATTTATAACTATACATATTGTACCTTTAATGTTCTTTGTTCTTGATTGAAGTTCTATAATAGTCGAAGCCATGTAGTTCAAAGATAAAACTATTTTATCTTCATGAAGATCAGAATGAACTAAAGCAACTGTCTGAATTGCTTCAAATGCTAAAAGAAGAATTAACCATTACACAGCAAATAAAGGCACTAAGCTAAACTAAACTTGAAATTCAGATTTATGCAAAATAAAAAAAGGTGAGAAATGATTTCATGTTTAGGATACTGGATATCACACTTTATAATAATTTTGTTATCTTATTAATAATTAACAAATAATTTCCCAACGCAACCAGGTGATAAGTCAGACATAGTTTGACGCTACTCTGGCTTTAAAAAGTTTTTTGAACATAACTTAAAAGTTACTGTCCATGACCCAATGTTTCGACACTCCAGTCCAGTGTCTTCATCAGGGTGATTGTTGTAAAGTTAGGGTCTCTATTTATATCCTCATAAGAACCGATGATGACGTTATCTATTAACAAGATGAAGACACTAGACTGGAGTGTCGAAACGTTGGGTCATGGACAGTGCATACCTTTTAAGTTACATTAAAAAAAAACCTTTTTAAAGCCAGAGTAGCGTCAAACTATGTCTTACTGTATTAATATTAATTAGTTATTACAGTATTTGTACAGCAATTTGTTTAATAAAAATGATGTTATACCTTGTGTTCTCCACTGAATGACTTCAAAAAGATCTTGGCATACTAATGAGACATCTTGGTGATTAATAAGACTGCTAAGGGAACTGATTATTATCCCAAGTTTACCTGGCTCATCTGGAAAGAAATCAAGGTCATAATTATGGCCGTCGGAAGGGGGGGGGGGGATTGCCCGGGTTATAGCAAACCCCAACTTTTGTCGGCAAGTCTTTTTTAGGCAAGACAGCAAAATTACTGTTCGAAAATCGAAATCACGAGATATATAGCAGAGGAAGTGAAGTGTGATGTACGCCAGGCCTTTCTATACTATTCTTTTAGTTAAACCCCACTTTCATTGACCCCCTAAGAAGCCAATATACCGATAGTTTCATCTTTCCTGTGAGTCGGAGTTTTTGGTAGTTTGGTCGTTCATGTCTGCGTTTGTTATTTTTGAACGACCACACCCAATGACCACGCCCATTTGTCGGCAAAATTAATTCTCACTCCCCCTGCTCAATACCCTTTGCGACGGCCCTGGTCATAGTCATAAGTTACCCTATCATTAGAAATCTCCCTACTAATTCTTAAATTCAATTTGACTCGAAGCTGTTGCTCTGTCTTGATGCCTAATTTGTAAATATTGATCTGTACTACTTTGTGTATTGGACACAGAATATTACATCAGAGAAATATTTAGTTTAAAGGTGCCGTCCAGTCCGTTCTGCGCATGTCTACGTTTCTGTTTACATCGTTTGTTTACATTGCATTATATAAACATTGAACATGAAGTATTGCGGATTTTTTTCACACGCTTGAGCTTTTCCGCCTAAAAAGCATGTTATAAGAAGCTGTTCTGTTCCTAAATGTGGATAATATATCAAACTACCACTCGTGCCTTCGCCACCTTCAACAAATACTCGCTTTTGAACTGTCGCAAATCTATTCCGTTAACGTTTGTTTACATGTGGGGTCCCCAACGTTTGAAATATCACACATGCGCAGAACGGACTGGACTGCACCTTTAAAAGTAGGGTTAGTATTCCCTTATTTCAGGGTTAGGACTAGAGTTTTTATTTGGGTTATGGTTATGGTTAGGGTTTTTGTTCTTCTAAAGCTTCTGAATCCCGAAAAAAACACCTTGATGTGTCTATGCATGACGTAGTCTGTGTCCATTGTGTGTGCAGTACACAAAGAAGATGCCCAATTTTACCCGAGTATTCCCATAAATAATGACGAGTCCCTAAACCAGAATTGTGCTGCATACATTTAACAATTGCATATATGGAAGAATGATAATTGTAAACAAAAATTGTATTGTACATATTACAGATGAGTGTTATAATCTAAGTAATGTCTAAAATAAATTATTTCACCTGAGGTGTGTGCCAAAAATTCATTTCTTTCAATCACTTGGCCTAAAGTTTTCTTTAAGTAAAATGGTGTGCTTAAAGATTGTGAACATCTATAACAAAGAAAATGACTTATGTATGGCCATATTGGTGTACCAAACAAAAGAAGCTACTTAAAAATCTATTGTTGAGGTACACTAATATGGTGTGACTATGATTTCACATGAAAACGATGCACTGATTATGATTCACTGTTTTGTGGAAAACGTCTACACAAATGTTTATCATCACTGAACTCAATCTCGGGTAAAATGCTACCATTATAACTTACTTATCCGAATTCCAGTTCAAAGGATCAGAGAATCCATCATGACAATGCAACCTGTTTCAAATAATTTATGATTTAAACTTATTAATTAATTTAACATGTGTTAAAGTGCCTGACTCATGTTTGGGAATTTTACATATTCGTAATATTTGGGTCTTTCTGAGCAAAATCATAATATATCTTGTCAGCCGAAAATTTCATCTTCATGGACTTTTTTGCTGTTAAAGTTATCGTATGTGATGTCACAAGAGGCATTTTTGTGGCAAGTAACAAAAGAAAACTGGTTTGGAATGTTTGGAACTCCATGAAGATGACATTTTTAGCTGATGCACTGCAAATGACAGTATATGTGATTTTAATTCTGTTTTATACATTGTACATTACCTGTGTTCATGATTTAACTTTATCTTAAAATTGCTTGGATGATCGTCAAAAAGGAATGCAATCACTGCATCAAATCTACACGGTATATAATAATTAATGAAATAAGTATGTACACAATAATGTAAATAAATAAATAAAATGATCAGTAACTAAATTCTCCTAATCATATTATATAAAACCAAGTCTAAAGGTAACGAGAATTTAAAATTGATCATAATTATTTATGCACAGTCTGGATATACATATAGAAAAATATTTGCCGAGGGTCGTTTATAAGACCGAGGGCAAATATTTTTCTATATGGAATATATAGCAAATTATCGTAAATAACTTGAGTTACTGTACTTGAGTTTGGTAAAACTGTATTATTTGAGTAAGGAAAGGAGAACTAATTGAGGCTTTGTACACCTCCAGCAGCGGCCGCAGAGCAATTTTTAGAGTGGGGGGGGGGAGGGGTGCGGGTTGCAGAAAAAGATGTTGAATTTTGTACCATTTAAATTTTATTTTACAACCTAAATTAATATTAGGAAAAAAGTGGGGGGACAATTGCCCCCTTGTACCCAGGGCCCCTGTCCAAAAGAGAGTCATACAAATTCTAAATTTTACCTGTTTAAAAATCTCTGTGTAATGCAGTGTAGTAAGCCATCCCCCCTATGTTGAATACTATCTATAAGTGTAAAAAGAACAAGCAATCTGAAAAAGTGTGATATATATAAAACATGGGCCCCTATTTGCACGAGGATAATATCCCCCCACCCACCCCTGACAGTACTACATATAATTATAACAAAGCCAAATTTTACCAAAATAAAAATATGCACATTTTATAATGAAATGTAATTAGTTTTATGAGTAACTTAGGTAACTTGTTGTTGTATTAGAGTATTGTTGTAAGAGCATTCGAGACTATTGTATAAATGCTCCTAAAACGTCTGTAAACTTTCAATAAGTCAAAATATAACAAAGTACAAACTAAAGGAACTATTCTATCATATAATCCTGACTCTTTTACGTTGAAAACGTACCATAAACTAAAATAAAGCGACTTTTTTCATATCCATTCAATATGTCCTCCAACATGTTTTTAAAAAAAATAAAAAAGACTGCTCCGGTAAAACCCCAATGTTCCCTATTTACCCTCCCTATCCCTTGGATCCCTTCATTTGCTCGAACTATAAAATAAAGTCGAATTTCCCCTATAACCTCTCAAATATGATCAAAAATTAAGCGAAGGATAATAAATTCTGTTTGTAATTTCGCTATAAACCCCAAAATCATCATTTTCATTGCTTTTCAACCGGAAATAAAACACAACCTCGTACCCAGGCTTTTCACCAAATAAAAACCCCGGAAGTCAATCTCGTTCCCAGAGCCTGCGTTCCCCCTGACCGGAAATAAGCTACCTCGCCCCCGGAAGTAAGCCTTTACGTTTCCAATGACAACAATAAACAATCGCAAAGTTGATGAAATATAAACTCACAATTTATTAGTTTTAGGCGGTTATTCAGAAGGAGAAGAACCAGTTTGAAGCAAGCCATGGCTACGGAAACCGATTCAATGAAATGGAAGCTTCCTGGCTGGCGAATTGAACGAAAGTACAATAATAATGTGCTGATAGGAAATTGGGACGAAGAGCGAAGAAAGGTAGTAGCTTTTAGACAAACTTTGCGATTATTAACTGTAAAGAAAGTGTTGTACTTCATGTGGAAATACAAATTGAATACTTTAAAAGGTTGGTGTACTGCCGAAATAGTGTGCTTCGAGCGAAGCCTCTTTGTCAGAGAGAAACATGAAGTTAAACTGAAATCTCATCCTGTTTTTCACTCTAAAATTTCGTGACTTCCCTTCTCATGTTGTTTCTAACTTTGTAGCTCATGTATACTGATGTATACTGTGACTATGTGTATTATGTAGTCTATGTTATCATTTTTATGGACCTCCGTAATTCGTAATTCGAAAGCTGTTAGTGTTGCAGTTGCCCAGCTGCTAAAAATGTGTCGTTAATACATTTTGGCAAAGCACATAAATACACTTCAGATTTTGAGTTTATGTTGCCTCTAATGCAATCCTGCTTTTATTTATCTTCACTCTTTTAGTTTGAACGTGGAAGGAGTCTTTACAACAGCACACACAGAACAGACTTCAAAAATTATGGAAATTTCACACCAGATACATCAATTCGGAGACAGTGTGTGATTACAAATGATGTAAGAAGTAGCTTGGATTCAGAGCAATCAATAAATAAATTGATAAATATATAAATAAATACTAGATAAATATATAAATAAATACTAGATAAATATATAAATAAATAGATAAATAAATACATAAATAAATAGATAAATAAATTTTAATCTATTTATTTATTTTTATTCATTTACAATAGCAGGGATACCCCATACCGGCACAGAGCTTATTGCTCCAACAGCACATTTTAACAAGAAGAACTAGACAGGGGACGACACAAGTGACATTTTACACATACGGTTTTAAAAGTTTGCGGAATTTCAACATTGTACACATTTTCGGTTGTATAATGATGATGTTTTAACAGTGCAGATTGAAATTACCAATAAAGGTTAACATCTCACAGATGTGATGGTGTTGAATACCCCCTAGGGGTTCTACAATAGAAACTGTTCTGAAAAGTTACGCTATTCGATCACTTTAGGGACATTTAAAACAAATTCATTTGATCAGTTTGAACGTCTCGTTACACGGCTAGAAATGTAAGGGTTACATGAACGATTATTCTATGATTATTCTTATGGTATCTTTTTTCCGCAGGGCGTAGGAAAACATTTCATCTTTTCACACCATGGCAATACCTATGCAGACAATAACATCTCATGGTATGATCAACAAATCAACAAAAGAGAAATCGATGAATCACGTCTTCCACCTCTTCGAACATGGGATGCAAAAAGTCTTGCATATGTGCCAGAGAAATCTGACTACCCAATCCAAGGTAGAATTTCTATGAAATACTCTAGATTGGGAACACTTTTTGCATACAGGGGCTTGTTCAAAGCCTGGATAACTTAAGGCCAGCAAGTTCAGATGTCTAACATCACGTGTGCCGATCATCACAATCAAAAAATATGTGTTATACATACTGTACATTATTATAAACAAGTTTGATTTATTTGATTTGCCACATGTATCAGTATAAGTAACTTTAAGGCCATGGGTACAGGTACGTAGAATATAACAAGGAAGCACACAGTGGCGTAACTAATGGTACCAAGGAGCTTGTGGGCTATAATGACTTGGGGGCCCCTACCCGGGTTGTTAAGAAAACACAAACCCTCCTGAAGCTTAATAATGATGTTACATCACCAAATTTTTGGGGGCCCTAATTAATACCATTTTGCTCAGGGCCCGTGAGGTTTGCCCACCCTTCCCACCCTGTGGTTGCACCACTGGAAGTACACATAAAAACAGACAGACTGTGTCATAGTGATACAAAAGAATAACAACAAAGATAAAGGAGTGCATGTGGCAGGGATACTGCAACAGCTTACACGCATTGATTACTGCGGACTCAGACGATTAGGGAAAATGAGCTAAAAGGAGGGAAATAGGATTATCGAATAGCTAATTATGGCAGTGGGGATATCCAGTCAATCCTCGGGCAGTGTTACACTTAGGGCAGATCGATTTCTATGTGATGGGGTCATCAGGATCGTAACACTTCTCCACTGCTGCATGATATAGTATTTTAGGAGACTGCTTTTAAAAAGTGAAGTGACATCTAATTAAGTCACATTTCCATAGGAAGGACGTTCCATGTCCTACAGGCTCTCACAAAATAGGAACACTGGAAAGTTAGTGATTTGCATTTACGCTCAGGTTAAGCCTGCCAAGCCCGGTGATAGCTGTGTAGCTCAAATTGATACACAAAACCCTGTCTTTTTCTAAAAAAAGTGTTTTTGTACCCTCAGGTCCGCCAACAAACTACGGTCTGTACCAACAACTAAGACAAAAGTGGAAGAAACAGGAAGATTTAGAGAATGTCGGTGATTACTCAACAACGTACAGATTGTCTTTCATTGGTTCACAACCCATGGAACCTCAAGATAGAAGGATGAAGTCTGCACCACAGTTTCTATCAAGTAAACTACATCCACACCAAGTCAATAAGAATCTACATCTCCGAGAGATTCAAAGGAATACACCTCCAGAAAGACAGCCTATTTTAACAATGTAATTTTGAATAAAAGTTAGAATAAAACATGTAATTTTGAATAAAAAGTTTTACAATAAAAAAGCAAGAAATTTTAGTTTTCATGTTGATAATGTATATAGTGGGCATCTGTCTTCATGAAAACCTCTTTACAGAAGGTCGTGGCTTAGATGGTACACTCGCATTTGAGGTGACCGTGAGATACTAGGTCTGAGTTGTCTTCTGGACAATCCTTTTATTAGTAATTTAGTATTAAGGTTAGTATTAGAAAACCATTAGGCGGGGGGTTAAAACCCATTAAGCAGGGGGTTATGGTTAGGATACAAGTTGTTTGGGGGTTAGCAGTTCTATGATGTAGTACAGCACTGCAAATAAACCTTAGCAACTTGTCGGTCATGATGAGCAGGAGAAATTAAAATTCGACGGTCAAGTGCCAAACACTGCCGGTCACACATTACAACAAGTACGCCTCAATTCTGATATGACTAACATAAACAACTGTGTATGAAGAATAGTATATTGTTGTATTTAAACTATTTCATTACACTGTGTCATTAACGTCTTCAAATTGATCTCTAAATTATCTTATCACAGCAGAGCCTTACTATTTTCTGCCACTGCAGAAATATTTGACCAGTCAAAATGGTCATTGAAAACTAGAAAGCGGTGGTCAAGGTGCTAATATCGCCGGTCATTGACCGGTGACCGGCCGTTACCAGGTCCGATTGTAACAATCTCTCATTTCGTCCAACCTCTTACGGATACTAAAAAAGATTGTCCAGAAGACGACTCAGACCGTACATCATGGTCACCTCAATTGCGAGTGTACCATCTACCTGTAGCCACGACTTTTACAGAACAATTATATAAGCCTATTAATATGCCCGAACAGTTTTTTATCAACTTTTTTTATAAATGCTTCCACATTTTAATGAGTATGTATTTGGCAGGAAGTTGGCAAGAACAAAGTCCAAAAGAATGGCGGTGAAACCCCAGATTTTATATGGCTGCTTTGTGAATAATGGCATTATGCCACCATTACGATACTTGGTGTAGGCTTGGTTAGCGGGATTACAGAGATCTTCAATTGAGATAGTGAAAACAGATGAAACCTAAAAGATTAAGATATTCATTTTTGGATTGTGTTCCTAGTATCAACATACATATTCTCCTTATTGGTCTCCAAGCATTTCTTATAGTACTAGTTGGGAGAAGTTGTTTTAAATCAGGTCTGAGTTCACTAACCTCATTGGAGTTAATACTTAGTCTTGACATTTCAAGGTTTGGAACAAAACCAATTATTGGTACAACATTGACAAATTGATCCTAGTGAAAACAGAATAATGTAAATACAATTACATGGACATGTAATATTATTATGAAAAATTTAATTTTAACCCATAATGCATGTATAGCCCCAAATATATAGCCAAAATAATGTGTAGGAGATCAAAGTGTTGTGCTGTGTAGGTAGTGTAGAAATACAAATCAAATACTATAGAAGGTTGGTGTACTACCAAAATAATGTGAAGGAGATCAAAGTGTTGTGCTGTGTAGGTAGTGTAGAAATACAAATCAAATACTATAGAAGGTTGCAGGTGTACTACCAAAATAGTGATAAAATTAAAATCATTTGGGATTAGCTAAAATGTAGGACGTGGAATGTCCTCCTGAACGAAATTTGTTTGAAGGGAGTTACGTTAACTAACTTTAAATTCAACCTCCTGCAATACTATATCAGGGCATTGGACCATTATGATCCAGAAGATCTGTGAACATGGAAAATATGCCCAAAATGCAATTCTGTTCGCAGTCTAATTGGTATCCTATGCTACTGCGTCATAATAGCTCTTGAACAGGAACATTCTTAAAACTACTTAATTTTTACTTTAATTCATTCTGGGACTGCAATAATTGTATGCTGTTGCAGCCACCCTGCTACTCTGCCAGTATATATACTATACAGCTGGTGAAGCCTTATACTGTAAATAAATAAATGAAATTGTGAAAGCCTACTGGCATACTGTAGTTGTTTTGGGAGTGAAATTGGGAAACTATAATGGGGAACTTATCGCATTGGTTACTATTTTGCCAAGATCTTGCTATATAATCTTGGCAGGTTCTTGCAAGAGCTTGCCAAGATCTTTACAAAATTTTCAAACCTGGGTAGGAACAATTATTTATTCCTATGTATGCATGCATGTATGCATATCTTAAACGTACTCTTATAATCATTGGTTTCATGCTTATCCATATTTCAATGTCAGATCTTGGTAATCCAATCTCTTCGTTTGTTTCTCGCAGTGTTGCATCAATGATATCTTTATCAGCAGCATCCATCTTACCACCTGGGAAACTACATGAAATTATTTGGGAAACAAAATAGGAAAATAAATATTTAAATTATAGTCAAATTGAATTGAATATGCCTTATGCAGTTACATTAACTTTCAAGCAATTATAGTCTAAAAATTAGGATCTTCAGAGATAAATGCACACAGACTAATATAATGCCACTACAGAAGCTTTCAGTACACGAACAAAAACCTCAACCATAACCCAAATAAAAACTTTAGTTGTCCTAACACTAAAATAAAACCATACAACCTTGGAACCATAGAACCCTAGAACCATAGATAGAACCCTAGAACCATGGAACCAGATTAGCATATAACAGAGAACTATATGGCATTAGGGACACGCACATTATGCTAAAAAATGTGCCTATTATGCTATTCTCAAATGCTCCTGACTTTATCCTATTATGCCCAAAACTTTTTCCCTATTATGCCCATAATTAAAATCGCCATTACTCATTGGTCCAAAATATTCTACATACACCACGTATTTGCCGAAAGTAACACGTGTACACTACGCCACTGGCCCGCAGACGGTTGGCGCATATGCTTATTACGTTGGCAAAATGACGTCATACCGAAACTTTTGCCTATTATGCTCGCTTTTTGCCTATTAAGCTCAGTTTCAAAAAGGTTCCCTATTATGCTAAAAGAAATGCCGGCATAATGTGCGTGTCCCTATATGGCATCATTTGGAACCAGGAGCATGGAGACTGGTAGCTAATTATATATTCGGTGACTGCTATGTCATGGAAGAATAACCCCCTTTAAACCCAACATCTCAATGAAGTAATACCCTCCTTCCAACACAAGGAGGCTAGGAGCCAGAGATATAACTCACCAAACATCCCCTTTACTTCTCGTAAGTTTGTGTGAACGTTTTGTTAAAAGTACTGAAGGTTTTCCGTCAGCAATACAAAAGGGAATTAAAACTCCAGCAAGGGATCTCTTTTTTGGAATATTTACTGGTTGTTGCGAGGCTAGCTGCTCCATTCTTTTAATGAATTTCATTTTATTCTCTTCAAAGAAAAGATGATCATGGGGAGGTGATGAACACAAGTTGTTGGTCGAGCGAATCCTATATGAAATGCCTAAAATAACGATGAAATGAGATAATCATTTAACATCCTCATTACATAGCTTCTTTCATTTATTCTTACTGTAAGAATACCATAGGCGGATCCCCCCCCTGAAAAATCTGCACCCCTCTATCAGATGAGCATGGATCCACCTGAAGAATACCATATTTTGTTTTTCTGTTCTGGTTTGGGACTTCTTTTGGTTGGTATAGGTATGGAAAATGTGGCTATATTTATTATTATTTGCATTTGAATCAGTTCAAATTTGAGGAGAGTCAATAGACAACGAGCATTTTACAAGAAGTACAAGACTTTCGCTGACTCTCATCCTCGTTTGACATGGAACAATGATCAGGGTCAAGATAATTATCTGTGTCTTGCATTACTCTTATCAACTGCCATCCTCACAAATTAATACCAATCAAATGCAATTAGTTCGTCGATCGCTATTTGTTAAACGATATCAATCAATAAGATCACAAACGATACCAATCAATAAGATTACAATCACTTTCATTGATTGTTCATCGATATTTACAATATCAATTAATTGACAATAAACAATTATTGGATGAGCATGATATCAAGAATTATCCAGACCGAGGTCAATGTTATCTGCCAAAGCGAAAGGCTGATAACATTGACAGAGGTCTGGATAATTCTTGATATCATGTGTACGCCAAATCTAATACAGGTAATTGTTTTATTATACAATTATAAATGTAGATATTGTAGGCTTTCGGGAGTTTTGGAAGTAAGCCTCGCAAAGACAATTACATCACCTACAGACAATTTTTGATATTTTGTAGGTGGCAAGACATCAAGAATTGTCAATCACAACTAATGATAATTGTTATTGGTTCATATCGATTTCTATAGATTATCTATTCTATAGATTATCTATTTCATCGATTGCATAGGCTGAAAAAGTTAATTAGAATTACCCCTAATACTTACCATCATTATAATCATGATTTATCGTAAATCTATAACGTCTTCCAACTCCATAAATCCAGGCATTTTTAAATACAAACCAAGGTCTTTGCCTCAGGCACTGGTTAACAAATACAAGAATCATGGAAACAGCAGCATACTGTACGTATTACACCAGAAAAACCGTCTAAATTGCCACACGATTATTTGTTCTTTTGCATTGCTAAGCTGCCTCACCAGTCGTGATCGAAGTGAAATAAATAAAGCCAGAAAATCAATAATTTCTCAACCTCGTTCCCAGGGCCTTATTTCTCTCCCAGCGACCGTTTGCAAAAAGATAAGTTGTCTCGGAATTTGACGTCGTATTCCGACCGTTTTTCCGTTCTCCGATCGTTACGCGAGCACCCCGGGAAATTTCCCAGGAAATTTCAAAATCTCAAAATTTCCAGAAAATTTCAAAATTTCCAAAAAATTTCAATAAATTTCGAATATATCAAAAACAAAGCGAAGAAACGAAAATCTTCAAAAGCAGTTACTTTAATTTAACAGGCTACTTTAATTTAATCCATATGTTAGACTTATAATGATAATAATGTTTACTATTTATATAGCGCAAATTAGCATGTGTATATGATTATTTTTACAGTTTTTATCATCATTAGTTTTTCTAACTATTTATCCTAACCCGCCCTGTCAACTTCCCTGTGGGAGGAAACCGGAGAACCCGGAGAAAACCCACGACTTTCGGCAGAGTGTTGACCAACTCTTTCCACGTGCGATCAAATGTCCGAACAGGCTTCCAATGCAGTAGAGGGGGGTTAAATGGTTCGGATAAGGAATGCGGTAGAGGGTGGGGATTCGAACTCTTGACCTCAGAGGTGGGAGGCAGTGGCCCTGACCACCAGACCACCGAAGAAGGATGTGATATTTAAATGAGCTGATCTATGAAGTAGCAAGTTGTACACAACATTAGAAAATCATGTATATCTTTCCAATATTATTAAAAGAAATCACTCAAAACTTTGTAATTGCTACAGCTCATGAAACAAAACATTAAAGACAAGCTTCAAGTGATTTCGTTCAATAATCTTTAAATTATACAGGATTTTCCAGTACAACTTCTACGTCATAGATTATCTCATTTGAATATCACCTAAGTCTAAATATCTCAAGAAGTTAAATATGGAAGAGCTGTGAATTGCTATTCCTCACTATTTTAAGAGTGCTTTCAAATACAGTGAAAACCCGCGTATAAGAACCTAGATTTTAAGAACCTATTTTAGGCTAAAATTTAAAAGCAGGTTCTTATTTTATCAAATAGAGTCAAAACTAAAAATTTATAAATCAAAGAAAATAAGCTCTACAAAGTAATGAAAATGAGCCAGAACCAGAAAAATAGTGTATATATGTTTACAGTTGTATACGTTATTTTGTTCCATTGAATTTACACATAGTAATCTGTGAATTACATACAGTGTAGCTTTAGGGTTTGTATTTGCTTAGACTGCAGTCATTTGGAGAAAATGTATGCATAATTTATATAAATAATAGACCACACTTACCAAAACCAAGTCGCTTTTTTCTTAAGAAAATAAGAACCTGTTTACGAACCTAAATAGCCTAATTTTGCAGTAAACACCATTTATATAAGAACCTTTTTATGCTAACTTGGAAAAATCTAGCTTCTTATACGCGGGTTTTTACTGTAAGACAAACGTAATTTTCGATTAATTATTGGTACTTTAAATTGTAACGGCAAAAGAAGTTTGGAATAACAATTGAGTAAGCAAACAAAATACCCTACTTAATATTAAACGATTGTACGACCGGATATCAAAGGGAAATAACATCAATTGGGCTAAAATATATAGTGCAATTATTTTGGATACCCCATGGGGGCTGTGACGCAGGCACACGAACACCCGCTGCTTCCACAGCCTTAGGCTACCAGGGCCTCTGAAAACGTCCAAACCAGGGTTTAAGATCAGGGATAGTTGGTTTGGTTTATTTTCGCCCATATATACATTTTAAACTGAATACATTTGGTATAAAATTATAATAATAAAGGGCTAGGGGCCTACTAGAAACCCTTCAGGCTTTTGATTAAGACCCCTATAGTTCACAGATCACATTATATATTTACATTTAACTTTTGTTATAGCTACCAGATTTTGACCAAAACTTAAGTGATAAATATTTACAACATGAAAAGCTATACAGGGTGTATAAAAAAATACGAGACCTTTAGAAATTAACCTATTGTTGTTAAGCACAAGATTTTATGCTCCTGGCAATTTAAAATAGCTTCTAATCGTATGAAGGAGCATAAACTGCATAACAAATTGTCAAAGTACTAATTATAGTCATATCATCAGTTCGAATAACAATTGGTTCAACTCAACAGAGCAACGAGTTTTTACTGTTTTACATTATACCGAGACTCCAAAAAATACCGAGACTAAAAACGGCGTTGAGATTACTCTTGTGAATAAAAATAATCCATTCTTTTTGTTTCGCATAAAGATTCTTTTGTTTGAACGTCTCCGTCCTAGGTTGCCGTCGTAGATCTTAGCTGGTCTCTAGTTTCTGCTGTGTTTGAGTTGAAGTCAACATCAACGAACAGCTCTCAGCAAGTTCACGTCGTCCTGAAGACGTGAAAATGCTCAGAGTTGCGTTGTAAACAAAACGAGGACGGTGTTGGGAATACTTTTGGGACTATAAATGATTCATTCTCTTTGTTTCGCAAAAAGAATTCTTTGTTTTGAAAGCTGCATCGTACATCTATCACCATCCATACGCGACCCATTTGTCGTTCACGCATACACATAACGGTTCTAATGAATTGAAGTATCTCTCTAAGACAGCTTTTGTGTTCTTTGGACATTTTGTGACGATGTCCATAAAGTTGCATTCCACAAGGGGATAAAAATCGGAGTATTCGTAGGATATTTTGTCTTCATCATCGTAGACTATACCATTGCGTGTTTCGATTGCAAAGACATCCAGATAGTCGTGATGGCGTATGAGACGAGCCATTGGACCAGCAAAAGAACAGAGATCCAACATTTTGTTCACTCGCTGTTTAATAAAAAGAAAATCATGTTGTGATATTTTTTATTACTCGGGTTACCACCTGTGGTGGTAGCCGAGTCTAGGTTTCGCTGGCACTCCTGTATTTTTATTATTATTTGTCGGGTCGACAAATTGTAACAATATAAGTAACAATAATGAACATAAGCTGCACAAACGTTTACCCAAGGAAAACCATTGTAACAAGAACTTGCGAAGTGCTCGGAAATTTCATGTTCCAGTCTGTAAGACTAATCGACTAAAGAACAGTTTTATCTATAGCAATTGTATATAGTACTCTCATATTTTTATACTTATATAATTTTAAAGATAAAGTTTTTATCTAATTCAGCTTTAGTAGGCTGTAATCTTGAAACTTATAATAAACTATCTATCTATCTTATATAAAGTAGCTATGGCTGAAGGTATAAAATCTTGTCTATAGTTGTTAATTTGGGTTTATATTGTGATAAAGACGAAAGTCGAAACGTCAAATGATGTAGTTGTTGACTAAATTATATATATATATATATATATATATATATATATATCGCTATAAACTCACATGACCATCGCAGCTCCATCGTCTCGGTTCGCGTGCCTGCCTCACATTAAACTCAGGTTGAACAACAAAGTGAAACCGATCATCTGCAGCCTCACGAAAGTCCCGTGGCTGTCCGAGCTTTTTCAAATAATAGTAATAGCTAACGTCTACGTAGACGTCAATATCACCATCCCATGGTATCATATCTTCGTTGCGAAACTGTCCCAGAAGCGACCCGCACGCAAGGGCGTACGGGATGTTATGTCTCCGAGCAAATACCGTCCATTGCTGGAGGAGCTTCACGAAGTCCTTGAAACGGCGATGTCTTTGGTGTGAACCACAGGAGGTATCATTGGGGACATTTTGATGTTATATAATATTATAATATAATATTATACTATTTATATAGCGCAAATTAGCATGTGTATATGATTATTTTTACAGTTTTTATCATCATTAGTTTTTCTAACTATTTATCCTAACCCGCCCTGTCAACTTCCCTGTGGGAGGAAACCGGAGAACCCGGAGAAAACCCACGACTTTCGGCAGAGTGTTGACCAACTCTTTCCACGTCGGCGACACTCTCCTGCGCAGAGGCTTCTTGCGCTTTTTTTAGAGTTCGGGCAAATAGTTTGGGCAGGGATTCCGCATCCCCATTCTCTCCACGCGTCCCCAAAACACCCTGTGAGCCTAATACAAGCGAATAGCCCACCTATAGTATATTACATTATTACTACAAATAAAAGCGCAAGAAGCCTCTGCGGGGGAGAGTGCGTCGGCGATCAAATGTCCGAACACAGGATTCGAACTCTTGACCCAAAGGTGGGAGGCAGTGGCCCTGACCACCAGACCACCGAAGACTTATGTGATATTTAAATGAGCTGATCTATGATGTAGCAAGTATTATTAAAAGAAATCACTCAAAACTTTGTAATTGCTACAGCTCATGAAACAAAACATTAAAGACAAGCTTCAAGTGATTTCGTTCAATAATCTTTAAGATATACAGGATTTTCCAATGTTGTGTACAACTTGCTACGTCATAGATTATCTCATTTGAATATCACCTAAGTCTAAATATCTCAAGAAGTAAGTTAAATATGGAACTGGAAGAGCTGTAAATTGTTATTCCTCACTATTTTAAGAGTGCTTTCAAATACAGTAAAAACCCGCGTATAAGAACCTAGATTTTAAGAACCTGTTAGGCTACGATTTTCCATTTAGACCCCCTTATATAAGAACCTGTTTTAGGCTAAAATTTGAAAGCAGGTTCTTATTTTATCAAATAGAGTCAAAACTAAAAATGTATAAATCAAAGAAAATAAGCTCTACAAAGTAATGAAAATGAGCCAGAACCAAACAAATATTGTACTATATGTTTACAGTTGTATACGTTATTTTGTTCCATTGAATTTACACATAGTAAGCTGTAAATTACATGCAGTGTAGCTTTAGGGTTTGTATTTGCTTAGACTGCAGTCATTTGGAGAAAATTTATGCATACTTTATATAAATAATAGACCACACTTACCAAAACCAAGTCGCTTTTTTCTTAAGAAAATAAGAACCTATTTAAGAACCTAAATAGCCTAATTTTGCAGTAAACACCATTTATATAAGAACCTTTTTAGGCTAACTTGGAAAAATCTAGCTTCTTATACGCAGGTTTTTACTGTAAGACAAACGTAATTTTCGATTAATCATTGGTACTTTAAATTATAACGGCAAAAGAAGTTTGGAATAACAATTGGGTAAGCAAACAAAATACCGTACTTAATTAAACGATTGTACGACCAGATATCAAAGGGAAATAACATCAATTGGGCTAAAATATAGTGCAATTATGTTGGATATCCCATGGGGGCTGTGACGCAGGCACACGAACACCCGCTGCTTCCACAGCCTTAGGCTACCAGGGCCTCTGAAAACGTCCAAACCAGAATTTAAGATCAGCGATAGTTGGTTTGGTGCATATATACATTTTAAACTAAATACATTTGGTATAAAATTATAATAATAAAGAGCTAGGGGCCTACTAGAAACCTTTAAGGCTTTGATTAAGATCCCTATAGTTCACAGATAACATTATATATTTACATTTAACTTTTGTTATAGCTACCAGATTTTGACCAAAACTACAATAGAATACAATGGTAGTTAAGTGATAAATATTTACGACATGAAAGCTATACAGAGTGTCCCAAAAAAAGGCTACTTTTCAAATTCAAATGAGCGTGTTAATTCAAACAACCTATTGTGTTTAATATCCCATGTGTATAAAACTGTGTGTTTTTACGCATTCGTATAGTTCAAAAGCGATAATGAATTTCAAAGAAATACAATAGGTTGCTTGAATTAACATGCTACTTTGAATTTGAAAAGGTAGCCTTTTTTTGGGACACCCTGTATAAAAAAATACGAGACCTTTAGAAATTAACCTATTGTTGTTAAGCACAAGATTTTATGCTCCTGAGAATTTAAAATAGCTTCTAATCGTATGAAGGAGCATAAACTGCATAACAAATTGTCAAAGTACTAATTATAGTTATATCATCAGTTCGAATTAATAACAATTGGTTCAACTGACCACAGAGTAACGAGTTTTTACTGTTTTACATTATACCGAGACTCGAAAAAAAACGGTGTTGAGATTACTCTTGGGAATAAAAATAATCCATTCTTTTTGTTTCACATAAAGATTCTTTTGTTTGAACGACGTCTCCGTCCTAGTTTCTACTGTGTTTGAGTTGAAGTCAACATCAACGAACAGCTCTCAGCAAGTTCACGTCGTCCTGAAGACGCGAAAATGCTCAGAGTTGCGTTGTAAACAGAACGAGGACGGTGTTGGGAATACTTTTGGGACTATAAATGATTCATTCTCTTTGTTTCGCAAAAAGAATTCTTTGTTTTGAAAGCTGCGTCGTACATCTATCACCATCCATACGCGACCATTTGTCATTCACGCATACACATAACGGTTCTAATGAATTGAAGTATCTCTCTAATACAGCTTTTGTGTTCTTTGGACATTTTGTGACGATGTCCATAAAGTTGCAGTCCACAAGCGGATAAAAATCGGAGTATTCGTAGGATATTTTGTCTTCATCATCGTAGACTATACCATTGCGTGTTTCGATTGCAAATACATCCAGATAGTCGTGATGGCGTATGAGACGAGCCATAGGACCAGCAAAGGAACAGAGATCCAGCATTTTGTTCACTTGCTGTTTAATAAAAAGAAATTCATGTTGTGATATTTTTTTATTACTCGGGTTACCACCTGTGGTGGTAGCCGAGTCTAGGTTTCGGTGGCACTCCTGTATTTTTATTATTATTTTTCGGGTCGACAAATTGCAATTATTGCATCATCCCGATAGGCTTTGCGAACCAAGCGCTGTGCTCATTTCATCTTCTGCGCCATCTTCTCAAAACTCAATGATTCATAACGAATGTTGCTGGCTAGTAATCTTAATCATAAACAAAATTTGATTGCAAGCATTTGTGATCTTAAAATATTTCGAGCAAAACGTGTGTCACCCGGGGTGAGATTTTGTCTCACATTTCTCCCGAGATTTCGAACGGAAATATAAAGCCAATTGCGTCGGGGTGTAAGGGTATAAAAACGCAGATGTGAACAGGCGGATGGAGGATAAAAGGCGAATGAGAAAAGGAAAGTAGGTATGTGTCTAGAAAGTTAGAATTAATAGTCTCTCACAGACTCTCCACTGCAGGCGAGTGGCGACTCACTGCCTCGCAGACTATAATATTATTCAAACCGCGCTCTAATGTAATTGCTCTGGTTTCCGAACGCATGAGTTTTTGCAGATAATATCAACGATATTGCAGGCGTCATTCTATAAGCAAGAACATCTACAATATAATTAAAATATGAAGTAAATTAAGATGGAAGTTCACCACGAGTAACTCGACTCAGGTAGACTATTATAATAATGCTCTATTATCCTGTTACAATGTTGACGATCCTCGAACTTGGAAAACTGTCTGCCTAAAGTGTAACACATCGCGAAGCCTCACTTAACCCATATGTTATTAGTTATTATTTTATTTTTGTAAGGGCCCACTGTAATTGGTGTTTAACTATTGTGGTGACCCTGCTTCTTCTATGTATTTTTAAGAGGCGAAGCTAAATAAATTAATTAAAAAAAGACTAAACTGCTTATTTATAAACACATTTACCAAAATCTAATAATGGCGTAATGTTGGAGCAAAGGATGAGAAAGAATCAGAGAACTGAGTTCTTAGAAGAACTGTTTAAGATTTCTTCTGCAGAAGACGAAAAAACACCTAAAACTACCATATAAAATAATCAAGAGGTAGCCTTTCACCATGATATAAGCAAAAATTTATATAATTTAGTCAACAACTACATCATTTGACGTTTCGATTTTCGTCTTTATCACAATATAAACCCAAATTACAAAATAGACAAGATTTTATACCTTCAGCCATGGCTACTTTACATAACGCGAATATTAACCTAGTTTAATTAAAATAAAATGCCATAGAAATAGGCAATACTAAACACCATCTGTTCAATTAAGTCCCAAAGGAAAAAGCGTTTTTAACTGGCGTATCAAAAAGAGTTCCCTCCTAGTGGGATCATTAGCGTCGGTCTTGTCAATAAAAGTAATATAACAATCGTTTAATAATCCATTGTGAAATTCATGAATAATTAATGAGGCTAAGCCACAATCACAGCGTGGTATTTTGGTCACATGTATAAGGTAAAGCTCAATAAAGATTGAATACTGGTTAGGACGATCTTTAATAAAGTTATGAATGCTTATTAGGACGATCTTTAACAAAGTTATGAATACTAATTAAGCCTATAGCATCGTTCATTGGTTCATTTCACAAGTACGATAAAATACTCGCGTCAGATCTGGATGCGATTTACAATGGCTCGTCACTCGTGCTGCCACTCGTATTTTACTATTACTTATGACACTTCGCCTTGGAAATAAAGATGTAGTTCTTTCTGTGGCGGATCGCCACCCTCGAGAGCTTTCTTGTTGCATGACCTGTAATTATTCCACCCCAATCTAAACTTGTTAACGGAATTTGCCCAACATATTGTATACCACACGGACTATCACAACAAAGGTCATGATTAATCTTGTATTTCTTTTTATCAACAAAACCATCAAAGGTACTAGTTTCACAGACATTAAGACATGTCTTACAAGCTATTTTTCCGCACTTAGACGAACCCCTTTCTCGTTCTATGGGATATACGTTAGCCCTCACCAAACGATTATGTAAATTATAGCTCGACTTAATAGAACAGATGATGTTTAGTATTGCCTATTGACTATTTCTATGGCATCTGTTATTTTATTTTAATTAAACTAGGTTAATATTCGGTTATGATATCGACACTAGCAATACGGAGCTTTGGAAATACTGTTAGAAATGGGTCTTAAGAAGACCTTGCGCGTTCCAACATTTCACAAATATAGGAAAAAGGTTTTTATTCACACATCACAGTGTTCGCTCGCTCTCGTTTCACTAAGGAAATTCGTCTCAATATTCGCGAATCTTATTACATTCTTTCTACTTACGGCTTGAGTATATCTGTCATCACGTTCTAAATTACTACAATATGTTGGTTATATTCACGCTATTATCTATTTATGCTATCTAATGCTTTGGCTGACACAATTCCCAACATACTCCCCTATTCGGCTCCATATAGGAGACGAATACACTATTTATTGTGCCTACCCTAATCTAAACAAAACGATAAAAGTAATGAGTTATTAATACTAAGTCAATTTAAATTGGTCTCTCATAGTTTATATATGATGATAAGTTCGTAATGTTCTATCCATCTACTTCGTCTTCTTCGTCGACTGCGATTGCAGTTATGCGATTACTAGCTTCAGTAGCTGCAGCACGTCTTGCTCGCGGCGTGAACTCGGCGGCTTCGGCGTTCAGGTCTGCGTTCGGCTCTTTCTCCTTCAAGTCGCAGCTCAGCTCAAGAGGATACAGGTGTTGTATTGCTCTCTCCAAACGATTGTTGCTAGTTCGCACTTTCACCACCCGCACCACGCCATCTCTACCCGGGACCATCTCTTCAACTACACCAACTTTCCACGTTCCACGATTCTTCGCGTCTGATTTGATCATAACAACTTCTCCCACTTGAAGCTCGGATGATTTGTCGGAATGCTTCAAGCGGTGGCGTTCTCGTAGTCCTCGGAGGTATTCTGTTGTCCAACGCTTCCACACGGTTTCTTTGCATCGTCGTAGATGTTTTGCTCGCTTTCTCAACTCTCGGTCTTCGTAGCGGTGTGGCTCGAGCTCAGGTAGTGCGTTGGATTGGTCGAACAGGAAGGTGTTGGGCGTTAGGACAGTTTGTTGTATGTCATCTTCCACGTAGCTGAGCGGTCTGTTGTTTAAGGCGATTTCAACGTCGAGTATCACCTCTGCTAGCTCCTTCCACGACAGGAACCCGTTGCCGATGGTTTTGAACAAGGCTTGCTTGACCAGCCCCACCATTCGCTCAAACTGCCCTCCCCACCAGGGAGCACGGCTTAGGTTGAACTGCCAGATGATGTTCTGATGGGCGAGGAAGTTGTTCATGAGTCGTTCGTCTTCCATCACTCTCTTCATCCAGTTGGCTGCTCCAACAAAGGTACCACCCTTGTCGGAGTAAATCTTCTCCGGTCTCCCACGTCTTCCGATTAGACGCTTCAGGCAGCTGATGAACTCTGTCATCTCCATGTTCGGCAGCAGCTCGAGATACAGGGCACGGGTCACGCTGCAGCTGAAAAGCACCAGGTATGCTTTCCCTGCTCCATTTTTGCTCTTCTTGTATCTCAGCGGACCAGCGTAGTCCACCCCGACCACTTTGAAAGGTGCGCTGGCAACTGTTCGATCTCTCGGTAAGTTTCCAGGCGGTGGATTCTGCAAGGCCCTAGCTTGAAATCTCCGGCATCCGTGGCAAGCTCTCACGACTTTCTTGGTCAATCTTCTTAGTCGGGGCACCCAGTAGCGATCACGTACCTTGGCCATGGTTAACCCCACTCCTCCATGAAGTGTATCTTCGTGTGCTTGTTGGACCACCTTACCCACGTAGGTCGTCTTGTCATTGAGGTAAACGGGGTAGTGCAGTGTTGGGCTGCAGGTTGAGTTGTAACTGATCCTCTGCATAATGTTCTTCTCTCTCACCTTCACTTCGAGCACGACGTTCCCAGAACTTTCTTTGTGCTTCCAACTCCTCGGTCGTCAAAGCGTGCTTCTTCCTCTCGTTGGCTGCCACTCTGCAGTTGGCCGCGAATCTTGCCACCCACGCGCAGATCCTCAATGCTTTCCAGCGATCCCACTTCTCAAGAATTTCATCGAATACATCTCGCTCCTGGACTGCCATGTTGAAGAGGGTCTTGGTTGCTCTCGTTTCCGCTAACGTATCTTCATTCGCAGTAGCCACGATGTCTTTCGGCCAGTGTTCTGGGGACTCAAGCCACGTCGGACCACTCCACCACAGTTGTCATCGACGTTTCCACTTCGGCTGCCTAGGTCGGCCGGGTTGTCTTTCGTCCCAACGTGACGCCATGTTGTCTCACCTCGCTCACGGATCTTTCGAACACGGTTGCGCACGAACTGCTTATGATCACCGGGGTTACGAATCCAGTGTAGGGCCACTGTACTGTCGGACCAACAGCACACTCGAGACACCGGCGACCCCTCTAGAGCTTCTCTAACGTTATGCGCCAAGTTGACAGCCATATGCGCGGAGACCAACTCGAGTCGTGGGATAGTTAGACCCTTCTTGGCCAACCTGGCTCTGGCGGTCACCAACCCCTTGCTGATTCCGGAAGGTTGCTGTACGACGGCGTACACCTGCTGCCACTCCCTTACCACTAGCGTCGCCAAAGGCGTGCAACGTGATATCGTTGATCTCTTCGCGATATTTCGGGATGGATCTCGGCGCGGCAGTCAATGTTGGGAGATTGCTTTCCCAGCGTTTCCATCGTTTGGTCAGTTCGTTCGACAAACGCGAATCCCAAGCAGTTTTCTCATCACACGCATCGCGGTATAGGAGCTTCCCGCCAAAGGTGACGGGCGCTACGATGCCAAGTGGATCAAAGATTCGAGCCACTTTTGCTAGGATCCCTCTCTTTGTTGGCTCAGCTGGTTCTTTCGGGAATGTCACTCCGATGGTATCACTTGCTTTGTCCCATGTGAGACCAAGCAGACTACTTTCTCCCCACGCCGTCCCGAGTTGCTGCTTCGCGTAACTGCTTTCGTCTTCTTTGCCTTCTCCGGCTGTTCCTTCCAACTCTCGGTCATTCGACGCCCATTTATGCAGTTCGAACTTTGCGTCTTCGAACACCTCTACGGCTGATTCTTTCAGTTTCTTTGCCTTCTCGACTGTGCACTCTCCCATGATGAGATCGTCCACGTACAGGCTCCGTTCAATCTCGTTAACAACCCCTGGCTTGTCAGCACGATGGAGTTCGAGGTGTTGCTGGATCACTCCCCCTAAGAGGAAAGGAGAGGGAGCAAGACCGAACAGGGCTCTCGAAAACCGCAGTGTTTCGATTTCCTTGCTCTCGATATCGGCGTACCAGTGAAACCGGAGGGCGTCGCGGTCTTCTGATTTTATTCTCACCTGCAGGAAGGCTTGTTTCAAGTCTCCGGCCACCGCGACCGGACGGAAACGATTACGTACGAGGACCTCCCACAGCTGGTTCTGGAGAGGGGGGCCCACCTCCAGGCACTCGTTGAGAGACGGCGCTTGTTGATGTTCTCTGGCTGAGGCGTCGTAGACGACCCGCAGTTTGGTGGATGCTGCGGTCTCGCGCGTCACGGGTTTGTGGGGGATGTAGAAAGTCACACCCACGGCTGGCTCGGTCGCTTTCTCTACGATGCCGTTCTCCTTCTGCGTCTTGATGATCTCATCGTACTGCTTCATCATGTCGGCTTTCTCGAGCTTGGTAGTCAGGGTCTTGAGTCTGCGGAGGCTCCCTGTCTCGTTACACGGTAGCGGCGGGTGGTCGCCCTTCCAAGGAAGGCCCGTCTCATACCAACCCTGGTTGTCACGCTTCAGCTGCTCGCGAAACTCGTCATACACCATGTGTTGGTCTCCAGTCGGCACGTCTTCCAGACCCAGCACGTCTAGACGACACAGCTCGTCGTAATCTACGGCAGACGTCTGCGCAAGAAACATGTTCGATTCGTCTGCTCCTTCGACGCCTGGCGACATAATGCTCCACCCCAGCTTCGTTTTCTCGGCCACTGGATCACCGACTCGCCCCACTCTCTGGCCACTTCCGGTCTTGATTCTCGCGTACTCGCTCGCGCCGAGAATTACATGCACGGGTAACTGCTCTCGACTATCAACGTCATCCATGACCACGCCTCGTAAGTGGGAAAATCGTTTAATCAGGTCGCCATACTTCGGATTGTTCACCGTCAGTAGCTCTTTCCGGTCGACTTTCGTCACTTCTGCTTCGAACCGGAAGTCTCCTTTCACACTTGATATTGGCAAATTATAGATCTCCACTCGTTTCGTCACGGCTCCGATCATCATCTCGATACGTCTCACTTCTGCGCGCTCTTGTTTCAATCGTAGCTTGTCTAGGAACGCCGCTGACGCGTATGAACTGCCGGCTCCGGTGTCCAGCAGCGCTCGACACTTGACACCGTTCACTTCAATGACGACCAGCGGGTGACAAACTGCGCTCACGTCATGCCTGGCGCCTTTAAACGGATCTTTTAGCACTTTGTCGCAAATTGAAGTATGATGCTTTCGCTTACATACTTGGCATACCGATCTACTTTTACAGTCCGCCGCTCGATGTTTACTCCCCGTGCAATTGAAGCATAACCGTTTCTCGCTTAGTTTGCCTCTGCGGTCTGCCACCGAGGCGATAATGTCACAGTTTATCGATTTATGTCCTTCGCTTTCACAATATACGCATACCTTTGGATGTTGCTGATCTTGATCTTTCGCGTAAAAACTTCGATTGCGTCCAGGAGTATACCGGGGGGCTCTTGTCGTCTGCTGTCTCCTTCTCTTCGACCGGATGAATGTCTTTCCACTTCTTCAAGGACTCCAGCAGTTGCAAAAAATCCCAATCTTGCCAATTCACTTCACCTCGTACCAGGTCGGCCTTAATGCCCTTCAGCTTGTCAAGAACAGTTCGAACGTTTCCTTTCACATCTTGTAACTTCCCGAGCGTCTCCAATGATTGGACATTGTACATTAGTAGTATAGTAAGTAGGGCTGCGAGCTCAATCGACCTCAACTGTGAATATAAACACCAAAACGTCACCAAATTTGGCCAAGTCGCGACTCGACAAATTTGGCGATGTTTTGGTGTTTATATTAACGTTTGAGGTCGAATAAGCTCGCAGCCCTACTTACTATACTACTACAACGATCGTTAGTCAATCTAGACACCCTTCACACGTTTTCTACTAAATTGATGTCAAACACATGCGAGATTAGCGAAACAATACCAAATTTATACTAAATAGCGACTCTCACTAAATTTGGCACCATTTCAGCCATATTTAAAAAAAATAGAGAGTGTCGTTTCAAAATTCTCACAAATTACATTTAGAAAAAATAGAAAGTGCCATTTCAACATTTTCGCGTGTTAAAAAAATAAAATGTGGTACGAGCCCACTCTCACATATTAAAAAATAGTCGTTTCAACATTTTCACAAATTTGTCGAATCACATTTAAAAAATAATCGTTTCAACATTTTCACAAATTTGTCAAATCACATTTAAAAAATAGTCGTTTCAACATTTTCATAAATTTGTCAAATCACATTTAAAAAATAGAAAGTGCCGTTTCAACATTTTCACAAATTTGTCAAATTACATTTAAAAAAATAGTCGTTTAAACATTTTTACAAATTTATGTATCGTAAAAGTGTCTCACGCGTGATAAAATTGCCACCTGTTATGCAAATTAGGTTATTGCCACCTGTTAATAATAGATTAGTCCGTTTGTTCACTATTTTCAGCGTTTGTCGCCTCTTTTCTAAAATGGTGATCGTACACATATTTCGACGTTGTGATCCCTCCCGACAGCAAGCCTAAGAAAGGCACGTACGGCGTCACAATCGCGACAATGCTCTCAACGTCTTTCTTTAGTAACGGGTCTTTTTGTAGTTCGTCATTTAGTTCCTCAGGGTTCTCGATAGCGTTCAACCCATCTAGTAAGCTGGCGAATTTGCTGATTAGCAAGTCAGTGAGAAAAGCGTTTGCGATTTCCATTCTCTTCAACTCGTATTGACGCCATATCTTATCAATAACTTTTGCGGACGCTTTTTTAATGTACGCTTCGGACTGACTCACCGCACCATCACCAGACAGTCTAATAAGTTCAGATCTCCTAACGTCAATATTGTCTTCCACAGTTGAGGTGTCATCAGTCTCCTCAACTAATTCCTCAATCGTAGGATTTTCCTCACTTTTGCGTTTCACCATCGCGTTATTACTTATACCCATATTTTATTGCGGAATAACAACTTCGTGACTGTATGGGTAGCGCAGTGAGATTTCAAGTCTAGCGTACTTATTATTTTTTAATGCGGTCACAATCGCCGACACTTCTTCTTTGCTAATGTGCCCAAGATAATCGTCAATAACGACCTTCATATCACTCCTACTCGGGCAGTAGAAGCAAACGAGCTTACTAATATTTTCTCTGTACGGTTTTGCGATCGACGTCAGTTGTTGTGTGATGACAATAACGCTCAACATAAAATGTCGCGCACTAAAAGCTAAGTTGACCAATTGACTAGTCCTATTCTTAACATCTTGAGAGCTCGCACAGTCGTCCAACACAATCAGAGTGTTAGTGCCTTTAAAAACATTTGTTACACACTTGAGAACAGCGTCGACACTGTCCTGTGTGCAGTCTATCGCTAGCACGTCAGGGTCGCGCACATATTTCCAATCTTGATACGCTTTATTCCACTCGAAAGTAGGACAAATCAACACAATGTAGTCAAATTTGTTACAATACTCAGATTCCAATGTTTCCAGCAAATAATGCGTCTTACCACAGGCTGTCATACCAACAATTAACATATTAAACGGAGTCTCCATTAACCCACGTTTGATTTAATACTGGATTGATTGCAACCCATTATTCATAAAGTTGACCAACCCATCGCTTACCACAAACACCCTACACATGACGTTCGCAGTCGTCGCTTTCTTAGTGATCTCAAGAAGCACGCCAGATTGTGTGTTCACAATATTTTTACCAGTGGCGACATTGCGATTATCTTGAACGCTCCTCAAGTCAATGACCAACGCGAAGCCATCTTTATAGAACTTCTGTATGGTCATGAACTGAGCGTGTTCTTCACCCAAACCAAACAGTCGTTTCGCTTCTGCGTAGAACTTCGACTTTGGGATGCCTTGTGAGTACACACTATTTGGCACACCTTCGATTGTGACTCTAATATTCTCAATATTTGGGTAAAGAAACTCCTCACTGTCTGTTCGCACCTTATTTGTGAATAGCAACACAATCGCCTTCATGCTTTTTCTTGGAAGATTAATGTTTTCATTCACAATGGTTGTACCTTTGTCCCATTCGGTGGTTTTCATCAACGTAACGTGCTCATATGACAAACTACGACCACTTGCATAGCCTGACACTATTTCATCAGCAAGCTCCTGGTTATCGATCGTTTCATACTCAAGCTCGAGATTCTCCAGAGTGTATCCACCCACAGCGCTACCGGATTGCGCCACCATAATGTCTGTGGCCTTCGGAAGTGTGATGACATACTGCAAGTTGTTGTTCATGCTAAAAGGAGCGTACAACCCGTGGTCATTCATGATTTTACCAAGTTTTATTCGCTGCTTTGTTCCAATCACACCAAACATTAACGCGTCACTAACTTTAGTAACATTCCCACTCGTCGCACCACTGTCATCCTTAGAAATTAACTTTCTCAAGTTCTCACCACCAACACCATAGTCAATCATTTGGTCTCGCGCAGTGACACTCTCCCAAAGGTCGCGATAGACACCAGTGTAATTTTCCCCATTGTTGTCATACACAGTTTCCCCAGCTAGTCTCACAACAAGTTTCTCAACCAACAACTTGCTAACATTATTCAAGAACCAGCTTTTAGCGTTTGTGTTCTTAAAGTCGAACACTAGACCCAACGATCCAGGCACCAAACAGCTACTAACCTTAAGCTTCGGTATATCAATGTAAAGTTCCTCGCCAGGACTGACCTTATTAGGGTTCAACGTGATTACGTGTTGCGTTCTCACCCCTTTTATGACGCCCATGGTCGCTCGTCTAAAACCAGGGCTCAACTCTGCTGACGTGGCGTTCATATACTTTACATATGTTTTATCACTACCGTTTTAGCTTGTAATAATCATAAGCGAACCACGCAAGTACCACCGCGAGTACCCACAGATTTTGAGCCAACCATGCGAGACCCTTCGCACCCAACGTCAACGCATTGTAAACTAAATTAGCCAACCCAACAGCCCATGGACCCATCTTCATTATCGCGTTCTTAACAGCCTGTGCAAATGACCTCGTAGCCATAGCACCCCTCATAACAGCGGATCTACCAGCGATAATAATAGTTGTTATAATCCCAGCCACTGAAATTGCTACAGCGCTCAACCCGACTACATTTTCTTTAGCCCATTCCTTAAATCTCTGAAACCTGTCAATGTCGACTTCCTGCTGCTCTCTAACCTCTTCTATTTCCCGCTGCTCGATAGTTCTGTCTCTGGCTTGCTTGAGTCCTGACTCTCTTTCAAACAAACCAGCGCGCTCTCGCCCTTCGTCAGGCGTGAGGCCAGTTTGGTTAGTTTTTTTATCAAGCTTTGCCAATCTCCCACTCGTCTCATCTATCGTCTCTTGAAAGTGGTCTACCTGCGCTTGCAACGCACCATCGTCACCTGTTCTTGACTCAGGCACCACACTATCGCTTGGATTAACCACACCACTCAGATCACGGTTCTCGTCTGGTGATAACCCAGGTATGTCGTCGTGATCCACTCTTGTCTCAATCACTGGGAGGTCGTCTGAGGTCACTTCTGTTGTGACAACTGTTGTCTCTGCGCTCTTGGGGATTTGTTTAACTAACTCTCTGAACTGATCAATAGCTCTTTTACTATTGCTATCTTTACTGTAGATCAAATCATCTCCTTTAGATTTTAGAATTAGCCTGGGCCCTCCATACTTACCATGTGTACCTATTGGTTTGAAAAGAATGGCCCCTGTGTCCGTGACCTGTGACCTGTTAACTATTTCCCTTGACGCGACGTCGTGGCCAAGCGCTTTTTTGTACAACTCATTTATTTTCTTATTCATTAGCTTGATTCTTTCCACTTCATTTTTTATTAGCTCTTTGTTGAATGCTTTTAGTCCACCCAGTCTTCTCTCAATTTCTCCCGACTCTTCAAAAGCTATACTGAAGCTTACGTCATCGACGTTACCATATGACTCCTGATCAACAAACTCTACTGCGGGGACTTCTGTGTTGGCTCCCCTTATTGTCACCGTCTTACCATCATCAGTGTCGATAAACGACGTCTCTGTTTCTCGAGACCTTCTATCCAGTTCGCCCTGCAATCTATTCGCTCTCTCATTCAATTTCTCATACTCGACACGTTCGATGTGTGGTATATCGTCGTCGGTGTATATTTTCTCAATTGAATTTATACGTTTAGTGAGTTCTTCAAGTTCGACGTTTATTTGATCATCAGTGTAAGCTCTACCAAGGTTCTCCATCTCAATCTCGTCAAAAACTTCCCCACCTTCAGCCATATTACATTAGCTCACATTTTGAATATCACTCTCTGACTCCCACGAATCACATTTTCTCTCTAGTTTAGATAATTGTACGCAAGCCACGCGAATGTCACCGCAAACACCCACAGATTTTGAGCTAGCCAAGCGAGACCCTTCGCACCTACCACCAGCGCGTCATAAACTAAATTAGCCAATCCAACAGCCCATGGACCCGTCTTCGTTATCGCGTTTTTAACAGCCTGTGCAAATGACCTCGTGGTCATAGCGCCTTTCATAACGTTAGTCCTCCCAGCGATAATAATAGTTGTTATAATCGCAGCTACTGAAATCGCTAAAGCACTCATCCCAACCATATTTTCTCTAACCCATTTCTTGAACCTCTGCAACCTGTCAATGTCGACTTCCTGCTGCTCCCTAACTTCCTCCGTTTCTCGCTGCTCAATAAGCGTGTCTCTAGCTTTTTTAAGTCCAATCACTCTTTCAGCTAGATCGACGAACTCTTTATCCTCCACAGCCGTGAGGTCTTTTACTGCAAGCTCCGCTATTCTTTTGTTCACCTCATTTATCAAGTTTTGATAACGGTCCGCTCGTATTTGCAATGCGCCAGTGTCGCCTATTCTAGACTCACGCGACACATTCTCGCTTGGATTGAGTAGCGCGCTCAACTCACGGTTCTCGATTGGTGTTAGTTCAGGTATGTTGACGTACTCTACGTGTGTGGTGTCTAACAATGGCGCGCTCCTCACAATGTCTTCACGATCTCTCACATTGTCAATAGTCTGCGTTGCGAGATCACTAAAAACCCTCTCCACATGTTGATACACTCCTCCACCACTCCGCGTTACGAGATCGCTAGTAGTCTCCCCCATGTGTTGACGAAGTCTTATGTCGTGTTCGCGCCTCAGTCCACTCTCCACTCTAGCTAGCCTAATTTCCCCATCGGCTGTGACGCCTAGATCGCCCCGAGCTAGCTCGAGATCTTGAGTGGCTCTTTCGAGACTGCGATCTAGTTCATCATTACTCATATCTTTGTATTCATCAAAGCCCTCCGTCTCGAGGTCGTCGAAGCCACTCTTAGCCATGTTACATTAGCTCACATTTTGAATGTCGCTTTCTGGTATCCACGAATTATGTTTGCTCTCATAACCCAACCATTTGACCAGCGTCATCTTCTTCCCTCTGACTTTCTTTCTTTTCAACACCTTCTCAACTCTGTACACATCGTCGCTATGTTTCTTATTGACCAGCGATAATTCCTGTTCATAAAATTTACCAATAATCTGTTCACCGCTCACGTCCTCAATTTCATACACATTCGGATCACCACGAATAACCTTTACCACTTTAAACAGCTCTTCAGTGAAGTTGGCTTCATAGCCCTTTGTGAACACACTCTTGTATTTACTAATTCTCACTGACTCACCAACTCTAAACTTTGGCAATGGATTGTCTGCAAATTGGTGACCAAACAAAGTGGTCCACACTTCGCTTTCATTTGACTTATTGACATCCTTCGGCTTCATCATAATGCTTCGATTCACATTGCTATTGTAATTGTCCACAAATTTATCCAAAGCGTCAATCCACTTGTATGTCCCACGAGTGTAAAAGTACTTCCACATAATGCTCTTGAGGCTTCTATTGAAACGCTCAACAACAGCAGCCTTTTTATCGCTCTTAGTGCTGAAATATTCAACACCATGTTTTTTCAGCAAACTCTTCACACCAACATTGTAGAACTCAAGTCCATCGTCAAATTGTGCTAACTTAGGCGTGGTTCCAAACCGATCTTTGAAGTCAACCAACAATTTTCCAACAGCCTTAGTCATGTTCTTAGTGTCTTTTCTGTAAACCGCAATACCAAAAGCGTATCTACTCAATATTTCAATGCCTGTCAATATCCAATAATAACCACCATTCTGTTTTGAGTACTTGCTCATGTCCACTAGATCCATTTGAAGCTCTTCACCAAGAAACCCAACAAAAGTCGCGCGGAATTTGTGTCTTCTCACAATGGGTTTGTACCTAGTGTAAGTGTCCTGCGCTGTCAACCATTCTTTCACTGTTTCTCTAGTTACTTTCAATCCGTCTCCCAACGCACTTTGATACAACCTCTCTACACCACTGAACCCCGTCTTAGGATTGTAGTAAATGTCTCTCAACCCCTGCTCTGTCTCCACACCAAGCTCCATATAATTCACACAATATACAGTTCCAATAGCACCGCGCCAACGTCAGCGTCACCATTGTTTGGTTTGACACGAAACGTCATACTTGAGTAAACACCTTTTTTAATTTTCACCTTGGAGTCAACGTATGCGTAACGTTGTATCCCTCCATCAAGAGACTGCTCGGTGGGTATTGGCAATGTTGTGATCACATTACTACGCTTCCCATCAGTGCCCACGTTGCTCTCCGTCTTGACAGCGTCACACGATACCTCTACATACTTTAGACCTCTGTTCATGTCAATCTTGTTTGGACTGTCGTGCCACTTAGCATCTGGTGAAATTCCTGCGTCCTTCGCAAAACCAAGCAAAAGCCCAATGTCACCTAACCTAAGTTTGTATACAGTGGTGGCACCAAACCTCAAAGGCAGAACTTTGACCCTACTTTTACCTGTGGCTATCAGTTTCTCCACCACGAAGTCTACATAAACCACCCTGAGCGCGTGTCGTAGAGCTCTAACCAACGCGTCGAAGTCGTAGTGGCCCTTACCCACTCGAGTTGGCCCGGCTATCGACGATGGTCCTCCTGTGGCAGCGAGTACGAATTGAATATCGACATCACTCGTCACGTTATTGTAGCTCCAAAACACAGTGGCTGTCTTGACTACGATGTGTGGGTTATCGTGTGTGGCTACTACACTGTAGTCAAAAGTTACAACTTTCTCCACACCTTCAATGAGTACCGTCAACTTTTGAGGACCGTCGTCTACACGTCGCTTCTCAGTGTAACCACCAGAGTCATACCCGTAGTTTAGACTCATTACTTTAGCATGCGTTTAGCTACTCAAGCGTCGCATACAAGTCCAACAATATGTCACCAACGTTGACACCACTACCATCTTGGTCAGTCACATTAAACACCAGCTGCGTAAAAACGCCTTTGTTTATCGACACCTTCGACTCAATGTTGAAGAAGTGTTGAACGGAGCTCTTCAGTGGTTGGGTGGTGGTCAATGGTAGCTCGACGATAACCTCGCTTTTGCTACCATTAACAATATTCTCAGGTCTGTTCACAATGCTACAACCTACTTGTACGTACTTCAACCCTTTGTTAACATCCACAACGTTAGGGCTGACCAAACCACTACTACTTATCGTTGTGTTATCATTGAACCCTAAGAGTTCTCCAAATTTAAACAACTCTAATTGTTGGTCAGTTCTTATCGCACACTTTGAATTGTGTTTGTTGGCTACTAGCTCGATAGCCCCTAATCCTCTCAATTCGTCGGCGATCATTTTAAAAGTGTGGTACCCAGACCCAAAAACGTGTTTGTTGCTGTTGTAACTTATTTCATCATTCACGCCAGTCTCCACGTTAACGTAGTCCCAAAAGATGGTCGCTTTTTTCACTAGTAAGTGGGGGTCTGAGCCAAACGTTAAAAGTGCTTCTGGTAGATCCACAGTTTCCGTTGGACCTCTAATCAATACTACAACCCTGACCATATATAATGTAGCATGTGTTATGTGTAACATATGGTGTATTATATATGCAGAAAGCCCTTCGTGAGTACTATGGAAAGTACTACAAACTAGCGATGGCTAACACATCAAAGGCTGCACACGACGCAAAGGCAGACCTCATCAAAAAGTACCCTCACGCCACTTTAAGCAAATTTGAGTTCTATCCAAATATTTTGCAAGATGGTGAGATCATGAGTGTCGACATATATTTCAAAAACAACGACATCCTCAGCACGGACATAACCAGCACAACCTTCAAAAATGATAAAAGCATGTGGAAGTGGCTACACAATAGTAAGTTCCCAATAATATGGCAAGGTGGTGGGACTATCCAACCACTACCAAAAGGTCACAAAAACCACTGGGGGCTTTGGGATGGTTATCCAACAGAAAACGTGTTGAATTATCCAGTGAACAACTTCAAAGTTTTTGTTAACCAGAGTAGCTACTTCATGTCAAAGCTGTCAGTCTTGCGAGTCACCACGTCAAAGACAAAATCAGAGTGGGATGACAACGAATCTTACTACCGCGTTGTGTTTGCTACGTATTGTGCGAGTTTCTGTTGTGGGGTGTCACTGCAACATTTATCAGTGTCACAAGAAGTTCACCCCGTGGTCACAAGTGTGATGAGATTTCATTTGTACTTCACCATTAGAAGACTTCTCAGAAGAATGGAAGGTGGTGAGACCATGAAATCAATAAGTAGAGAATTTAACGCTTATGAATTGTATGGTGAGATTTCCAAGATTCCTAGAAGGCACTACTACCAGAATAAAGTCCTGAGCGATGGCACAACAGGCGAATCCAGAGTGTTCACACTCAACGACGTTCAGAACGATTACAAACGATACGTCGCACGACTCTCAGACGGCTTTACCAACATTGGACTGCAATATCTAAATCAGAGCATAGAAGCCTTTGTGTACTCCACACTTGGTGCGCAAGCGAGAACACGTGTATCTGTCGTTGGTGGTTCTGCAGGAAGTCTAGAGACCCAACAAGAGTTCCGAAAGTTGTTCGCTGACAGTGTTATTCAGTATGACGTGTCGACATGGATCCTCAACATGAACAAATCAATTAGAGACACCAACGTTGTCCAAAATCTTGCAGTGTCGCCAAGTACATGGTTGATGCCGAGCAATGTAGTAATTCTCAAGAATAAAATCGCTGGGTACAACAACTTATTAAAGATTGCCACAGAGTCCATGAGATTTGGAGTGAACACTCGCTTGAATGCAACAACACCGACGACTGTGGCTAAAAAAGTCCACCAAGAAAATGTGGTGACTAACTTAGTAGCGCCAACAATCGTGAAGAAAAAAGCTCACCAAGAAAATGTGACGGCGTCAACTAATCTCATGGCTAAAAAAGTTTACCAAGAAAGTGCGGCACCACTTCCTGTGAGAAAAACAGTGGTCACTACCACAAGTAAGTCAGACACGACAACGCTGGCGATAATCTTAGGGTTCTCAGCAGTCTCTGGCTACCTACTAACCAAATACACCTTGAAGTAGTAATGAGTCTAAACTATGGGTATGAGTCTGACGACCCTCACGATAAAATACTAAAGAGAACGAAAAGGCATCTGGACGAAGATCCTAAATTAAGCGCGACCGGTGGAAGGATGTCTGGACTAATAGACATGCAAGGCTCAGCAATAAAAAACGTAGCAGACCCAGTCGATGACTCAGATGCTGCGAATAAAAGAGCTCTAGAGCAATTGCTGTCAGGCTACCTCAAGAGTCAGTCGTACAATGTTGTGCTCGACTTCAACGTTAGCACACACGCCTTGAAAAACGTGGAATTTCACACCAATGGTTCAAACAAAGTGAAAGCCATTGGTGAAACAAGTAAATTAGTGCAAAACAACCCGGCTTATGGTCCCATTATCGGCATCAGCGGTGTAAGCCAAAGTTTTCTATCCCCTGTGTTAACACCAATCCCACTTGAGTCAGGTCTCCATTTTAACTGCCCCAGTATGCAATGGTGTGATCTTTCCATTTTTGTTGTGGTGAGGTTACCTACTCGCACCGCTGGATCAAATTGGGAGACAATTATATCAAACGACGACGGTCAGTGGGATAAGTTCATAGGGTACAAGACTGGTATGACTAATGGACTCGCGTATGGTGGTAGCATCCCAGCGATGGAGAGCATATGCACTATTCCAAGTGGTGTTGACATAAGTAAAATGCATATGATATCAATACACTGGCAAATGGACAATTCACATGTCAGGGTCAACAACGTTAAGTCAACCGATTCAGACTTCGTAGCGAATATGAAAAAGATAGGCACACCCTATGGAACAATTTTTGGAATACATCGACCAAGAATACCACTCGCACCTTATGCATACCCATCGTTGATAGAATTCTACGGTGTGAAAATTGTGAGTGGTTACATGACGAACCGAGACATCATAATCATGGGTGGAAAAATGATGAAGGAATATGGTGTAAAGTAAATGGGAGCATGTATTTCAAGACCTCGTGAAATATATAAGATAAATAAGACGACTGACCACATGTTCAAAGCTGGTGGATCGTTTGGTCGCGGTGACGTTACTCTCGAGCTCCACGCTGAGATTGGTATGAGGTCTAAAAAGACTTACGGCGAACCTATTGTGTTACCAGAGTTAGACAAAGTAGGAGTGGTAGGAGACGTGACCTAAGTTATGTAATGGGTTGGCTTAGAAAACTGGCTCGTAGCATTAGAAACTTTTTCAGACGACGTAGAAAACTGAGGGCTAATAAAACGCACCTGATGCATTGGTACACAACAAACCAGATCTATAAAAAACCCAACACCCACGTCGAATAGTTTTTTTGTGGGAGACTATAATATAGTGATGACTTCCGCGATACCTCGATTATTCGATTTCGACGGTCACCAAATCACAACGGTTAATCACAACGGTGACATATGGTTCAAAGCAAAAGAGGTCGCGAGCGCTCTAGGCTATGCTAGACCAAAAGATGCAGTCAACGACCACGTCGAACCTGATTGCAAAATGAAGATGGAACAGGCCTCGTTTATCAACGAACTTGGAGTCTACTCATTGACGTTCTCGAGTAAAATGGAGCGTGCGAAACACTTTGGAAGGTGGGTGCACTCAGAAGTCTTACCAAGCGTTAGAAAAAGTTTAGCCGACGTTGGTCTCAAACACAATCAATTTAAAATGATCACCGAGTTCGACCTTCACACGAAAGTTGTTGGTTTTCTTAGGAAATATTATCCAGAGGCTATTTTGGTGGCCGCTTGTGGTGAGAATCATGACACCTCGAGTAAAAGAATAAATTCGTGGAAAAAAGGTTACCAACGTGGAACACCTGACTTGATTATCGCCAATGCAAACCGACAGCACAGCGGGCTCGTGATTGAGTTCAAGAATCCAGGTGGCACAGGTAAGACGTCCAAAGAGCAGGAGTCTCTGTTGCTCAGATATAAATCCGCTGGTTATCTAACACTCTTGTGTGACTCGTACGACGACGCTATTACCGCGGTAATAAAATATTTCTTTGACGTTGGGTTTCAGTGCTCTCAGTGTCTTCGTAAATTTAAAAATAAATCAGCGTTGAGCAACCATGAGAGACGCTATTGTAAAGAGACTTTTTAGACAGTGAGTAATAAGTCGAATTAGCACTCGTTCTCATTGTTGAGACGACGCTCGAAGCGACAACTGCTCTAGCATTTTTAAAGATGTTTTTAACTCAGTAAAAAATATCTGCGAAACTTTCTCTCTTTATTTCACAAACCTTCTGACCACTGTGTGAAAAAACGTTTCTATGACATTGGACGCTTCATGTGACCAATGTCTAAATTTAAAAAGTGGGGTGTCTGAGAACACCCTTAATTTTGTGTGGAAGGATGATGACGTCTGCACACTGCGCGATATTGCTCAGCACCACCAACGAATGATGGTCTTGGGTTGTATCTCCAATTGAATGGCGCCTCGACAGTCGTTCCGTAAGTGTCGCGACAAACGACGCAATACGCTTTTAGAAATGTGATGTCGTCTGCCATTGGAAAGAGTGTGTCGAGCTCACCAAGTTTTTTTAAGTGCTCCGTTGTTATGAGACCACAAATAATGACGTGAATGCCAGCTTTAATGTATTCGTGGGTAACTGGAAGTAACCCAGAGTACCAATGGCCTTCATCAATTCCTATGACGTCGTAATCGGCTATCTCGGAAGAACTCGGAAGGTTGGTGATTAACTTCGCAGGTAAACTGTCTGATCCAACAACAATGGTCTGACGATGTGTGGAGAACGCGTGGTCAGTTCGCCTGGTGTCACCTGTGTTGTTCATGTAAAGGACTTTGAGCCCTGACTTACTTAACGTGATTAACCTACGAAGAGTCTCTGTTGTTTTTCCCGCGAACATGGGACCAATCACGATTTCTAGTTTACCGACTTTCTTCATGGTTACTATACCTCCAGAGAAATGTTCTCTCCTGTTGCGGCAACTGTTGCTCGTTGTTAAATATCCGCTGGAGCTCTAAGTTTTCAAGATGGGACTTCGAGCTCTCGTGTCTCAAGCGATGCAGTGGGTCGTTGGTGGCCACACCGCATGGGTGACAGGTGTACGCGTTTTCATCTCTCGCAAAGTGTCTGTGGGCGGGCGAGAGTACGTGGTCCCTGATATCATCCGCACCCAGTATCTCATTACACCCCACCTTGCAAACGTGAACGTCGCGGTTCGCAGCGAGCTCTAGCCACGCTTTGGCTTTGGTTGGGCATGGTTTCCACATAAGGGTCGCTAAGAACACTTGGAGGAAATTACCGAGTAATGTGGCTGTGGACTCACAAGGGTTGTTCAAGTAGACGTCACTCGCTAACATAAGGTACTTGAATGATGAGTAACACCACACAGGGATTATGCTAGCTAACACACCAGCGAGCTCGTTGGCTCTGTCTTCTCGAAGATCGATCCAAGCGTCGAGAAGATACCTCGTATGGCGGACCTGAGAGCCAAGCCGTTTTGGTGGTCCTTCAGGGTCGGGGTCGAACATTGTGTATGTTGAGAAGTACTCGTTTAAGACGATAGGTCCAGAGGCGCCTTGTAGGGTGGGCACACTGATAAAGGCTGTTCTCAACATGTTGGCAATATCTTCTTCGCTGATTTCTCTGGCTTGAGTCATTATGTTATACTCTCAGAAAAAATCCTAATTTTTTTAGTGCGTTTGGTCTGGAACTGTGAGATACCTGTGAGGTCATCTGTGAGGCACCTGTGAGGTCAACTGTGAGTAAGATAACACGTGATAGTGTATTAGATGGTTGAGGACTCACAGACGGCTGTTGACGCTAAGATCACGGCTGACGTGAAAAGTGTTAAGGTAAAGGACCCAAAGCGCGTCGCCGCTGGTAAAAAGTTGGCTGAGATATCGAAAGCTGCGAAAGAAAAGAAAATGCGTGAAATGATAGTCAACGAAGAACAGGGTGGTGAGTGGAGCTATGGTTATATTGTTGGAACACTTGGTGTTATCATCGCTGGTGCTTCGTTGTGGTACACAATTAGCAGTGAAAAAGAACCTGTGAGTACTGCACCAGCTAGTGTGTCAGAAAGTCATAGAGCTCGTCGTCCAGCGTTAGACACATTTGATTCTTAAACAAAACACACGACAATGTATATATGTCCGCGATCGATCGAAAAGAACTTATGAACGATGTACGACGCGCTACTTGTCACGACTGGTGCTGTGGCAGTGAGTATGATTTCTAAAAAGGCTTTGGGAGAACCATTGGGAACACCAGAGACAGTTAAAGGCACAGTGAAACTTGCTGCAGCTGTTGGCGCAGGAACGTTGTTAGTAAAATGGGTACAATCGAAAAAGTGGATACCGACAGATCCATTCAAATCAATGTAAGTTAATGGTGAGTGTTGTGGCTGGAGGGATATTTAACGCAGTGGCTTTTGCAGGCGCTGGCTTTATGTTTTCAAAGTTTAATCATTCAGGTTATGAAGCTGAGATGAAAAGGCACAACCATGCGTTGGAACAGTTAGCCAGTGCGAAAGAAGTGTGGTATGAGAATGAAGTCGCTAAGAAAGATAAGATCCAGCGTTTACGACAACGGCTCTCTGACGCTAACGCTGACATCAACGACACAAACCACGCGTTGGAAGAACTTAGAAGCGTAATGACCATACAGTACAGCGGACGAGTGTTCACTGACCTCCCGAGGGTTGCGGATTACTACCAACCGAGTGCGGAAATGAAGGAATACCAATTATTGTTTGTTGGTGCGTTAGGTTTGGGTAGTGGAATAGCGCTACGGGTACTAGTTCGGTGAAAAAAATGTTGGAGTAGTATAAGCGATGGACAAACTTATGAGGCAGATGAGGTATGGCTTAACAATTGACGAGATCGCGAGCGAGATGCAAACTGAGTGTGGAGACACCTTCAGAATTCACTACTGCTCGGATTGTGACGTTGTGAAAAATGTGACTGACTGTGGTGGGTACGCGTGTCCAAAGTGTGGCGACACCGAATGGGGTTACACTCAGAGTTACAGCGACATGAGACTCACGCGACTAAAAAGCGTTCACAAACGGTCTTGGTGGATGGGAAGGAGACTACGGAACGTTGTGAAGGGTGAGCACCTTGAGTTGATAAAAGAGGACTTCCTGAAAGTTGTCAATGCGTTGTACTCATGCAATTTGGTAAAGGGTAGAAATGTCAGCAGATATGGATACTACATTATTAGGTTGTGCCATAGAAGACGAGTCGAGACACTCAAGAGGGTGTCAGACCTCAAAGACGGGAAGGTGAAAGACTTGTTTGACAACAATCTGTTTGGGGTGGTGTACCCAAAGCTAGGATGGTGTGAAAGTGGCGACAATTATTACAATGAGTGGGCTAAGAAAAAAAGTGTAGTGTAAGTATAAGCCAATGAGTCGGACTGTGAGAAATTCAGTGACAAAAAGACGGGCGCATAAGACGAGTGCAGCCGTTGTCAATTCACTAACAGACGAAGCGACCAACGTTCACGGCTTCTCTAGAGATCGAGAAACACAACCTGTAGAAGACTTAGCACCGCCAACACATCTGTTGGATCGAGCACTGAGAGGGTTCACAAGGTCCTATGGAGTCGAAGTAATTGACGACAGAGACATCAATCAGGTAAGTGGTAGTAGAAGCGCTGTCACTAACCTTTTGAGACGTGAACTAGGTGAGACCAACGGAATGAAAGTGGTGGAGACAGTCAAGGTCACTTTTGAAAAAGTTTTAGAACTCAATAAGACCACATACAAAACTGCCTACTTTAACAGCGAAACGTTCGTCGTCATTAACGAGCATGACATCGAGGGTGTTGCCAATCGTGGGTCGGAGCAGATTTTGACGCGGATAGCTGGGTGGTTATCTGAGGGGTCTGGATGGACTATCGACAAAATAGATGCACACTACGTCAATGTCGCTATTTACAGACCTTTGCATGGGAGTAGCTACATTGCGTTGCCAAAGGAGCTGTGCAACAGTATGAAGGGTCTGATAAACGTAAATAACGATGATGACAACGAGTGCTTTAGATGGTGTCACCTTGCACATAAGTTTCCTGTTGGAAAAAACTCTGACAGAACGTCAAAATACGTCAGACATGTCAGTAAGCTGAATTATGACGGAATCGACTTCCCAGTATCAGTCAAAGACTACAACAAGATCGAAAAGGCGAACGATATTAGCGTAAATGTTTTTGGGTATGAAGATAAGCAGCCATTCCCTGTGTACGTTTCTAAGGAGACGTATCCTGACCATATGGACCTACTGTTGATAACTAATGACGTGGGCAACAAGCATTATGTGTACATTCGCGATTTCGACAAATTCATGTACCGTCAGACAAAGTACAAGGCGAGAAAGCACTTTTGCAGGTATTGTTTGCAGTGTTTCACCCGCGCGGACGTGCTTGAAAGTCATATTGAAGTGTGTTTGGTCATCAATGGGAAGCAAGCTATTAAAATGCCGCAAAAAGGTGCGAAAGTGAAATACGAGAATTTTAGTAGACAGCTAAACGTGCCATTTGTGGTGTATGCAGACTTCGAGGCTATCACACAGAAGGTGCACACAACAAAGCTGTCAAGCGAGAGTAGCTACACAAATGCTTACCAGAGGCATGTCGACTGTGGTTATGGGTATAAACTGGTTTGTTGTTATGACAACGAGTATAGTAAGCCAGTGGAAGTGTATCGCGGTGAAAACGCAGTCAACAAGTTCATTGGGGAGATGTTAGAAATTGTTGAATATTGTAAAAAGACATCTGAGAGTCACTTTAACAAAGAAATGATACTGACTGATGACGATAAGAAGAATTTCGACGAGGCCAAGAGTTGTCATATTTGTAGCGTTGAGTACACTAGCGCTGACGTTAGAGTGAGAGACCACTGTCACGTGTCAGGTAAGTACAGAGGGTCCGCGCATCGCGAATGTAACGTGAACTTTAAGTTGACTGATAAAATTCCTGTGATCCTCCATAACCTGCGTGGTTACGATAGTCATTTCATCATGCAGGAGATTGGTAAGTTTGGTCAAGACATAAATGTGATACCGAACAACATGGAGAAGTACATGGCGTTCATGCTTGGAAAAAACTTGGTGTTCTTGGACAGCTTTCAGTTCATGGGTAGTGGTCTAGACAACTTGGTGAAGAACCTACCAAGGGACGCTTTCAAATACACGTCAGAAGTGTTTCGCGACGATGGGTTGGCACTCATGACAAGAAAGGGGGTCTATCCCTATGATTATATGGACTCCTTTGATAAATTCGATGAAAGCGAGTTACCCTCCAAAAAGGACTTTTACAGCGTTCTGAATGACGAGCACATTACGGAAGAAATGCACGAGCGCGCCATCGATGTGTGGGACTACTTTGACGTTGAGAGTATGGGTGGGTACCACGACCTGTATTTGAAAAGTGACGTGCTCTTGCTTGCCGACGTTTTTGAGAACTTTAGAAAGACATGTCATCGCGAGTATAAATTAGACCCTTGCCATTATTTCACATCGCCTGGATTGGCTTGGGATGCTATGCTGAAGATGACTGGAGTGGAGCTTGAGTTATTGTCCGACATCGACATGTTCCAGTTCGTAGAACTAGGTATGCGTGGTGGTGTGAGCTACATATGCAACAGACATGGCGTGGCGAATAATAAGTACATGGAAGGGTATGACAAAGAGCAAGAGTCGAAGTATTTGATGTACCTTGACGCCAACAACTTGTATGGATGGGCAATGAGTCGAAGTCTACCCACGGGCGGCTTCAAGTGGTTGACTGAGAAAGAAATAGAAAAAGTTAATCTGCACGACTATCACAACAATAGTAAAAAAGGTTTACTGCTCGAGGTCGACTTGGGGTACCCAGCCCATTTGCATGACCTACACAACGATTACCCGTTGGCTCCCGAGAAGATGGAGATAACCGTTGACATGTTGTCGGAGTACTGCACGAAAATCAAAAATAAGTTTAACGTGAGTGTTGGTGGTGTGAAGAAGCTGGTGACTAATTTGATGGACAAAAAAAAGTATGTGTGTCACTACGGAAATCTGCAGTTGTACATGGATCTTGGATTAAAAATCAATAAGATTCACAGGGTCCTGCAGTTTGACCAGTCCAAGTGGCTAGGCAAGTACATCGACTTTAACACAGTCAAAAGAACTGCGGCTAAGAACGCTTTTGAGAAGGACTTCTTCAAGTTGATGAACAACAGTGTGTTCGGAAAAACGATGGAAAACTTGAGGAAGCGTGTGGACGTAAGATTAGTGACCACTGCGGAGAAATTTAAAAAGCTTGTCTCAAAGCCAACGTTTGTGTCTTGCAAAATATTTAGCGAGAATTTAGTCGCTGTCCACAAAGTCAAAGAGACGCTGACACTAAATAGACCTGCATATGTGGGTATGTGCATACTAGACTTGAGTAAAACGCTGATGTACAATTTTCACTACAATTATATTATGAAAAAGTACTCTAGCGACACCTGCAGATTACACTTCACCGACACTGACAGTCTGCTGTACTCAATCAAAACCGATGACGTTTATTCCGACTTTATGATGGAGTGCGAAAAGTTTGACAATAGCGACTACCCTGCAGACAGCCCATTCGCTTTTAAAGAAAACAAGAAAGTTATTGGGAAGATGAAAGACGAGTGCGCTGGAACGCCAATAATTGAGTTCGTTGGGTTGCGCAGTAAGATGTATAGTTATTTGAAAGAGGATGGAGGTGGTGGGAAAACTGCTAAAGGTATTAGAAAGAATATAATTAAAAAGGTAATCAGACACGAAGATTATAAAAGTGTGTTACTTGAGCAGAAACAATTGCGACACACAATGAAGACCATAAGAAGTGTCAAGCATCAGCTTGGTAGTTATGAAATTAATAAAGTATCGCTATCCTGTTTTGATGATAAGCGATACCTTTTAGAAAATGGTATTGACTCCTATGCGTATGGTCACAAAAACATTGTAGTGAGAGACACCACTGAAAACAGTGAGCAAACGGACTAATTCGCAAAACGACTGGCTATTTGTTAGCCAATGTTGTTAGCCAATCAAAAGAGCGCCATTTCGCTATCCACTTGGATAAAACATCACCACTAGAGTCAAAATCTAGTGGTTTTTTTTTCGCGCGTGAATTGAGACAACAGCAGAACGCGTCGGTTGAAATGACACTCTCTATTTTTTAATATGTGAGAGTGAGCTCGTACCACATTTTATTTTTTTAACACGCGAAAATGTTGAAATGACACTTTCTATTTTTTCCTAAATGTAATTTGTGAGAATTTTGAAACGACGCTCTCTATTTTTTTTAAATATGGCTGAAATGGTGCCAAATTTAGTGAGAGTCGCTATTTAGTATAAATTTGGTATTGTTTCGCTAATCTCGCATGTGTTTGACATCAATTTAGTAGAAAACGTGTGAAGGGTGTCTAGATTGACTAACGATCGTTGTAGTAGTATAGTAAGTAGGGCTGCGAGCTTATTCGACCTCAAACGTTAATATAAACACCAAAACATCGCCAAATTTGTCGAGTCGCGACTTGGCCAAATTTGGTGACGTTTTGGTGTTTATATTCACAGTTGAGGTCGATTGAGCTCGCAGCCCTACTTACTATACTACTTACATTAGCGTTTTGTAAAATTGGTTGATCTTCGCTGGGTTTGACCCCGTTATGATAGGAAGTGCCATCACATTTCGCACGTACGCATGGACTATCTCGCTTGTTTTCCCGTATTCGTCGGCGAGAATCTTCTTCGCGCGTTCGTACCCGGTCTCAGTGAATGGTAGACCGTCGATTTCTACTCTCACGTGAGGCTCGAGGAATTCTTGTAGATGCGCGAACTTGGTAATTGTCGGCATGTTCGCCTCGTCGATCTCCGTTTTAAATTTGTTCCAGAAGGGAAGCCACTGTTCAACCGTCCATTTAGTTATTTCAAGCTTTGGCAATCTCACTTGCGGTTTTGACGCTGCGTTTCCTGGCGATGTCTGCGTTGTTAATTCCCTTTGAAGCTCTAGTTTCGTGCGTTCAAATTTTAACTGTTCCTCTCTCTCCATGGTTCTTAGTTCACTGTCTCGTTCTCGCTTCCTTCGTTGCTCGTCTTCCTCGATTTCGCTGATAGTTTTGGATATTCGCTCAATTTCGCAATCGGCTTCTTCGATTTGTTCTTCGATTTTCACGGCCCATTCTGCCACATCATCCGCGCTTTCTTCGTTTATCAGTTTCGCTTGTTCAACTTCACGTTTCAGATAGTCCGTTTCTTTTACGATGTTCGTAAGCGCGTCCTTGTGGCGCAAAATTGCTCGCACGTTTCGTTTCTCCAAGATAGTTGTTGTTTTGCTTTGCGTTAGTTTGAACAGCTCAAGTTTCTTGCTCAGCAGTTTGATTTTATCATCCATTTCACAGTTATTTTCGCTTATCGCATCCCGTCGGAGGTGCCACTATGTTAGAAATGGGTCTTAAGAAGACCTTGCGCGTTCCAACATTTCACAAATATAAGAAAAAGGTTTTTATTCACACATCACAGTGTTCGCTCGCTCTCGTTTCACTAAGGAAATTCGTCTCAATATTCGCGAATCTTATTACATTCTTTCTACTTACGGCTTGAGTATATCTGTCATCACGTTCTAAATTACTACAATATGTTGGTTATATTCACGCTATTATCTATTTATGCTATCTAATGCTTTGGCTGACACAATTCCCAACAATACGTGGACGACACAACAATTGCCGAGCCTGTAGCAAAAAATAAAACAAGCATGATCCAAAGCGATGTCAATGAGCAACTAAATCAGGAAAAATGCCGCAAGGAGCTCAGAATTTCTTTCGCTAAGAACAAACCCGACTTCGCTCCCATTTTGATCAATGGAAAAGCAATAGAGGTTGTGCCGAATGTCAAGCTACTAAGTTTGAATATTTCTAACGATCTGAGATGGAACTGTCATGTTACTGAAATCTGTAAGAAGGTGTCAGTTCGCTTGTATTTTCTGAGGCAATTAAAAAGAGCGAATATTGCAGCAAAAGAACTTCTAATGGAATATGCTTGTCCAGTTTTCCATAACGCTCTGCCGCTGTATATCTTTCCGAGGCCGTTATCTTCCCTTTTGTCGCCTATAACGATGCTCTGATAGCTTGTAATTTAGATAGTCTATCTGAGCGCAGGAGAATCATAACTACTAAACTATTTGAGGAAATAAGTAACAATAATGAATATAAGCTGCACAAACTTTTACCCAAGGAAAACCATTGTAACAAGAACTTGCGAAGTGCTCGGAAATTTCACGTGAGTCTGTAAGACTAATCGACTAAAGAACTTTAGTAGGCTGTAATTTTGAAACCTATAATAAACTATCTATCTATCTTATGTAAAGTAGCTATGGCTGAAGGTATAAAATCTTGTCTATAGTTGTAATTTGGGTTTATATTGTGATAAAGACGAAAGTCGAAACGTCAAATGATGTAGTTGTTGACTAAATTATATATATATATAACAGATTTGTAATGTTACAAAGTTGGCGGATGGTTCAAGAGTGCTCGATACCATTAGAGGTACTGTACATTAGAGGTACTGAACTGTCAGTTGCCTGAAGATCGCATTACGCGTGAAACTCAGAGTAGTGACGAAAACATTCTAACTCTTTTATATATATATATATATATATATATATAGAATAGATAAAACAAAGGTGTTCACTAGATCTCGAGTGCTCAATACAAATAAAATATACATATATATACATATATATATATATAAACTCACATGACCATCGCAGCTCCATCGTCTCGGTTCGCGTGCCTGCCTCACATTAAACTCAGGTTGAACAACAAAGTGAAACCGATCATCTGCAGCCTCACGAAAGTCCCGTGGCTGTGCGAGCTTTTTCAAATCATAGTAATAGCTAACGTCTACGTAGACGTCAATATCACCATCCCATGGTATCATATCTTCATTGCGATACTGTCCCAGAAGCGACCCGCACGCAAGCACGTACGGGATGTTATGTCTCTGAGCAAATACCGTCCATTGCTGGAGGAGCTTCACGAAGTCCTTGAAACGGCGATGTCTTTGGTGTGAGCCACAGGAGGTATCATTGGGGACATTTTGATGGTCACAAAGCCGAATGTTGTGCTGGTATCTCTCGTAGGACCTGCGGAGTTTGTGGAGGGAATAGAATGCGCCAACGCTGAGGAAAAAGACTGCTGCTAACGTACGGAATGGTGGTTGACCATTCATGACGGTAGCATGCACTTTTACACGAACCTTCGCAGGAAGTGATATCTTTGCTATATCGCTGGAGGCTATTTCTAATTAGTAGAAATGTACTCGAGTTGATGGGAGTACTGTAATCTGATTGGCTAAGGTTCTCGCTATTTTTAATTATCGGATATGGCTATGACCAAAAATGATCTTTCTGTTTTTCTTTAGTCTTTAGTTTTGGTTAGGTTATCAATACAAGTCGATATACAGCTAATTCAATTACAGCTAATATTATGGTTGTCCTCTGAAGGTCAAAACTCAAAACCACAAAACCTCAACCTCTAAGCCCGAAAAGCACAATGGACTCGAGTATATATATATATATATACACATACATATATATATATATATATATATATATACATACATATATACATACAGTCTCTCTCAATGAGACGTTTATTGTTTGCATTATGCATTGCTCACTGCTCGCAGTTTGAGCACTTTGGTGACTCCACAATGCAATCCAACAATGTGTAGCCGTACATAGTGGGTCCCAAGTCCACAGTTACCATAAAGCGATTATGGTGATAGCCGGTAGGGCACATTGTATACTTTCATGTATATATTACGCTCACCGCTCATGTGGTTTGAGCACTCTCATGGATTGGGCGGAGAGTCTCTCTCAACGAGACGTTTACTGTTTGCATTATGCATTGCTCACTGCTCGCAGTTTGAGCACTTTGGTGACTCCACAATGCAATCCAACAATGTGTAGCCGTACATAGTGGGTCCCAAGTCCACAGTTACCATAAAGCGATTATGGTGATAGCCGGTAGGGCACATTGTATACTTTCATGTATATACATACATATATATATATATATACAGACGGTACCGTTTCGGCCTTTTGGGCCTCATCAGTGTAGTGCTGATGAGCAGGATGAAGATAACTGCTATTTACAGTCATCCTTGATGCACACAAAATGTGGGACATCAAAAACCATGCCAGAGCGCTCAAACTGCAAGCAGTGAGCGTGCGCATAATGCGTAAGCGACAATGGTTTTCATCCTGTAGAGCGCTCAATATGACCTAAAGGTCATAGAGCGATATCTAACTACAGACGGTACTGTTTCGGCCTTTTGGGCCTCATCAGTGTAGTGCTGATGAGCAGGATGAAGATAACTGCTATTTACAGTCATCCTTGATGCACACAAAATGTGGGACATCAAAAACCATGCCAGAGCGCTCAAACTGCAAGCAGTGAGCGTGCGCATAATGCGTAAGCGACAATGGTTTTCATCCTGTAGAGCGCTCAATATGACCTAAAGGTCATAGAGCGATATCTATATCTATATATATATATCTATATATATATATATATATATATATATATATATATATATATATATATATATATATATATATATATATATATATATATATATATATATATATATATATATATATATATATATAATATATATATATATATATATATATATATATATATATATATATATATATATATATATATATATATACGAAAGTATACAAATGTGCCCTACCGGCTATCACCATATGGCTTTATGGTAACTGTGGACTTGGGACCCACTATGTACGGCTACACATTGTAGGATTGCATTGTGGAGTTACCACAAATATATATATATATGGATATATATATGGATATATATATATATATATATATATATATATATATATTATATATATATATATATATATATATATATATATATATATATATATATATATATATATATATATATATATATATATATATATATATATATATATATATATATATATATATATATATATATATAGTGAAAGTGGTCTTACCTCAAAATGATAAAAGCCGCAACTGTCAGTTTCACAAAAGGCGATTCGCAAGGAGATTCGCCTGAAGATCGCCTTGCGTGAAACTGACAGTTGCGGCTTTTATCATTTTGAGGTAAGACCACTTTCACTATATTCGCTCTACCTTTATGGTATTGAGCACTTTCAACGTTCCGTGAACAACATCACATTCGTTTTAGTATATATATATATATATATATATATATATATATATATATATATATATATATATATATATATATATATATATATATATATATATATATATATATATATATATATATATATATATATATATATATATATATATATATATATATATATATATATATATATAATTACGCGATCGTCAGACAGACTTTAATCCAAGACATTAAAGTCTGTCTGACGATCGCGTAAGCGTGAAACTCGGAGTAACAGCAAAGTGATGTCTTGTCTTTCATTTATCTACAATTTATTACGCTCTGCAAATTAATGCATTGAGCACTCTACCGACAGTATAAACTCAATTCACCAGATTTATATATATATATATATATATATATAATTCGATGATTTGTCTACGCTGTTGCGAAAGTGCTCGATGCGTTGTATAGCAGAGCGTGATACTATATATTGTAAGAAATCAAAGACAAGACATGCTTTTCTGTAACTCTGAGTTTCACGCTGATGCGATCTTCAGACAGACTTTATTACAATGTAAATATACCGTAGGTGCAGAGTCTTATTTATAGTGACAGGGATAATGTATGCGGGTCATGACACGATGTTTTACGCGAATTTCGGTTTGTGGTTCTATTGTTTTCTCTATGTTATGTGGTCTTTAAAGTTCATCAGGTAGTACTTATTTTCGTTTGAATATCAGTTCTGATCTCTTGTTTAGGGTGTTGGACTTGTCGGATTTGATTATATAAAATTTTTCAGTTAGGCAGAGATGGATGCACGTAGGTAGGTAGGTTGGTTGGATGCACGTAGGTACGTAGGTTGGTTGGATGCACGTAGGGTAGGTTGGTTGGATGCACGTAGGTAGGTTGGTTGGATGCAGGTAGGTAGGTAGGTTGGTTGGATGCACGTAGGTAGGTAGGTTGGTTGGATGCACGTAGGTAGGTAGGTTGGTTGGATGCACGTAGGTAGGTAGGTTGGTTGGATGCACGTAGGTAGGTAGGTTGGTTGGATGCACGTAGGTAGGTAGGTTGGTTGGATGCACGTAGGTAGGTAGGTTGGTTGGATGCACGTAGGTAGGTAGGTTGGTTGGATGCACGTAGGTAGGTAGGTTGGTTGGATGCACGTAGGTAGGTAGGTTGGTTGGATGCACGTAGGTAGGTAGGTAGGTAGGTAGGTAGGTAGGTTGGATGCACGTAGGTAGGTAGGTTGGTTGGATGCACGTAGGTAGGTAGGTAGGTTGGTTGGATGCACGTAGGTAGGTAGGTTGGTTGGATGCACGTAGGTAGGTTGGTTGCATGCACGTAGGTAGTGAAAAATGCTCTCAGTAACGTTGCAAACTGAACAAGGACGACGTCAGGAATTCTCTTGGGATTGTAAATTATTCATTCCAAACCAAAAGTTCTATTGTCTGGACGGGGCCGCGTTGTCGTAAATCAGTTAAAGTTCCTAAGATCTCGTTTAAGGAAAGTAGAAAACTTGCCTTGAATTGCTTGCAAATCCCATTGGGCATTGGGAATTTTGCATGCGAGCTTTTATATTATGCATTCTAAATAATAATAATTCTTGTTAGAAAGTGCTTGTTGAATGACAGTAAATTTTCGCTATATGCTCGTGGCATTTTCATCGCACAACCTTGATCGGTCTGACAGTTCAAACCAACCTACACTAATAAAATATCCCATTGTGCTTTTCGCGCTTAGGACAACCTTAATTGAATTAGCTGTATATTATAAGTTATAAGTCGTCGATTATATACAGTAAAAACCCGCGTATAAGAACCAGCATTTTTCGAGTTAGCCTAAAAAGGTTCTTATATAAGTGGTATTTACTAGTAGGATTTTAGGCTATTTAGGTTCTTAAATAGGTTCTTATTTTTTTCGAGGAAAGGGTGCTTGCTCTTGGTCCAACAACTTGCTCAAAATGGGTGTGGTCACTTGCTTCTGTACTAATATGACCACATAATACAAAATAACCTTACCCTGCTCTGATTTATGTCCAGTTCCTTTAGGTAACAATTAAACTGCAGTGATGCATGCTGGAAAATAAAATTTGAACTGTTTTGCAGTGTTACTGGGATTTTAAAAATAATTTAACATGTCATTACCAAAAATACAAAATGTGCAAAATTTCGTGTTTTTATTTTCAGTTATTTATTTTTATTTATTTTTTTCAAGTATAAAGCACCTGTTACAATTCTTTGGCTTAAAAGGTTCTTATAAAATGGGGGTCTAAAAGGCAAATTTTAGCCTGAAGGTTCTTAATTCACAGGTTCTTATACGCGAGTTTTTCCGTAATATATGAACAACGAGTTTGAGTGTTTCATCAGGGGATCCAAACACGAGAAAACATGATGAAAACACGAGCGCGAAACGCGAGTGTTTTTATTGTTTTCGAGTGTTTGGATCCCCTGATGAAACACGATAAACGAGTTGTTTATATGGCTTCTCAATCGAACACGGATTTAATTGGATGTTTACTTAAAACGCATTTGAGAACAAACCCTCATGGGACTGAACTCACGAGGGTGTGTAAAATTTATTCAGAAAATTAACAGACTCTGTTCAGTTGAGGATGAGCGAAGACGGAGGCAGGTCGTTTCGTTCTCCAAAAAATGAATTATTAATTAAGATCTCAGATAACTGTGGTGGTATATGATTTTTACGTGTTTTACAAGAGTATCCAGCCTCAGTCATGTGATAAAATAAAGTGATTTCATTGGCTCATGAATTATTAATGATTTGAGAATGTATTTATAAGTGGGCCTCGGAGACTGCATTCCTCCGCCAGCGGGTTATTTATTGAAGATATTTTATAGGGTAAATTTAGCACATATTTAAGGTTGGTCCTGGTGCATGACCATGAATACACTTTTTCATAATTACAATAAAATATTGTTGTTGTTCAATGTACGATCTACACGTCTATAAACTTCTATTATCTAGAGTGAATAAAATGCTTCATTGCACTCATTTCTACTCAAATATTTTGCAAAATTATATGTTGTTCCTTAGGCCATGACCGCACTTTTGTATAAACAATGGAACTGACAAGTGCATTGTTTTTTTGTGAATTCAGCTTGTTTGCAAATATTAAAGATTTGAATAATATAAAGGGATAATGAGCGCAATCAAGCATTTTCATTCATTTCTTCTACGTGGAGAAGCTTACAAACAGATTTTTATCAATATTTCATCCAATTGTCATCGAAATTGAACCAAAATTTAATGGAATGGTACTTGGAGTATGACCATACTTTCGTGAAAATATGTTCATTAATTTTTGAGATATCCTGCTTACAGACAGACAGACAGACAGACAGACAGACGGACGGACGGACGGACGGACAGACAGACAGACAGACAGACAGACAGACAGACAGACGGACGGACGGACGGACGGACGGACGGACGGACGGACGGACGGACGGACGGACGGACGGACGGACGGACAGACAGACAGACAGACAGACAGACAGACAGACAGACAGACAGACAGACAGACAGACAGACAGACAGACAGACAGACAGACAGACAGACAAACTGAGGTAAAAATATAACCTCCTGGTTGAGGTAATAAACTGAAATATTTCAAAAACAAAGCGAAGAAGCAAAAATCTTCAAAAGAAGTTACTTTATCATTTTTAAAGTTCTTCCAAATAAGACAATAAAAATTGTTCACGTCATAGGCACTTTAAAGAAATAATTCCCACTCATCTTGACTGATCAGAGAATGCAGTAATTTTGTTATGCATCCATAAAAATGTAAACGAAAAACCCAACACAAAGTCACAAACCTGATTATTATTGCAATATCAACTCAATGATGAACTTCAATGCACGGTCAAGGATCCCACCAAACCACCCTCCACTCGCCATCAACACACGAGCACGGTCGACGCAACGCGTGGAAATACGTTTCCAAAACAGTCTTGGAATTCCTAGGACATTTCGTCAGAATATCCATAAAATGACAGTCCACAGCAGGAAATAGATCAGATACTCTGAAATATTTTTTCTCATACGCTTCGTAAGCCCAATTGTCTTTTATGCTGACGCCAAAAATGTCGACGAAGTCATAGCCCTTGATGAGACGTGCCAATGGTCCGATGAAGGAACAATGGTCAGGTTGGCTGTTTACCACCTGGAAACAAGGTTGTCGTGTCACTAAAGTTGGGTTTTAGTTATTCAAGATATTTATTGGTTCTGACATAGTCAATCGAGATATGGTCTGGAAACTCGGCAAACTTCAAAGCGACTATAATGAGCTACGTTTTGATGTTGAACCGTACCTTACACCGTGCACATCCTTTGTTTTAGGTTTATTAATATTTAAACAACACGGTTGAGCGATTAAACCCAAACGATTCTATTGGATGATTGCTTCATTATACTAAAATACAATAGGTTCAGTGACCGTGCACCGTGCACAAAATTGCATAAAGACGAACAAAAAGATAGAACAAAGACTTTAGCTGAGTTTCCAGACCATATATCTCGATTGACTATGGTTCTCACGCGATATACCATAAGATAAACCGGTATCACGACTATCATCAGTTTATCTTTTTATTTAAACTACAAGAAAAGTTCACAAATGACAAACAAACACACACAATGTGTGTGTGCGCGCGAAATAATATATAGATTACGCTGAGTTCATTTTTGACTTTTGAGCAATCGTACTCATCGTAGCGATCACATATCAAGACCATGCATGAGGCTCTAGTAAAACACTGATTTATCAATCTTGGCAGTTCACCACCTTTTCACTTTGCTATATATCCAAAACACTGTCTACGCAGCACTCTACAGTCTACTTTTTAAATTTTAGATCATTTAACTAAACAAAAATTTTCCTTGAATGTTTGGATTATGTAACGTGTCATAAAGCTCGTTAGGTTAGAAAACTCGTTAGGCGGTTAGGGTTAGGACCTTTGTTGTTTTGGGGTCGGTTACAATCCAATAATTTACTGCTTACAATGCCTTAAAGTGCCACTACGATCAAATTTTTACCTATCGATATTTTTACGTATTTATAAAGCAGAGCTGCTAAATATTACTTGGTCGAAACCGTTTTGCGATTCGACGATGGCAAGTATTATTTTTCTTACTCCGAATCTGGAGTTATGTCCGCCATTAATCGTTCATGTTCTTGACCAGCGTAACGAAGTGACGTCAGATTCTCAACGCGAAGACTCCACGTGGCTAATTCTTCAAGTAAATCAAGGTCGTTTTTTCAAATTCTTCGTCTGAAAGGCTGGACATTTCATCTACTTCTTGGGAAAAACAAGAAAACAAATAACCTCGACCGAAATTCAGGCGTAGCATTGAGAATCTGACGTCACAAATAATATTACCTTTTGAAATTGCGGGCTCACTTGGAACACGTTTTTACCACTAATCTCTAAATAAAGACTGGATTGAGCTTTCTATTGTATCTGATGAGCTGATTTTGAAGCTTGCATATTTGCATAATGTAAATTAACGAGAGATCATTAGAAGCTCCGCGTTTGCAAGCAAATCAAACTGTGACGCTCGCGAAATAGGTTTAGTATCTGGCCAATATAGTTTCTTTGTTAACATTAAATGCATAAAATCTTCAACCTAATTTGACGTCTCATATCAGGCTTCTCTCACTGGATAATTAGAGCCAACGGCGGCCATTGCTAAGGGAGCAAAGTCGCAGTAAATCTGTAGGTAGGCGATGAATCGTTTTACTCAGTAATTTGAAAAATATTTTCTGGTCCTCTTTATAGTAATATTATTTTATTTTGTCGATGGTAAGAGCACACAAACCATCAAAAAACCTCATAGGATTCTCAGTTGGTCCCTTAGTAATGGCGGACTTCCGGCTTCATTTTCTGAACAATAGTTGCTCGATCCAGTCTTTATTTAGAGATCAGTGGTTTTTACTAATAGTGGCCTAAATAATAGTGATTTCAGAGCTCAAAATACTTACTTCAAAATACCATTTTTTAGTTGTTTTTTTACATCGATGATCACTTTCGATCCTGAAATACTATTCTATGCTAAGAAAATCTGAAAGACGGGGGTGAATTTTCATCGTAGTGCCACTTAAAGTCCATAAATATCACCATCCATACGTGACCCATTTATCATTCACACATACACATAACGGTTCTAATGAATTGAAGTATTTCTCTTCTAAGACAGCTCTTGTGTTCTTTGGACACTTTGTGACGATGTCCATAAAGTTGCAGTCCTCAAGGGGATAAAATTCTGAGTACTCGTAGGATATTTTGTATTCATCATCGTAGACTATACCATTGCGTGTTTCGATTGCAAATACATCCAGATAGTCGTGATGGCGTATGAGACGAGCCATTGGACCAGAAAAAGAACAGAGATCCAGCATTTTGTTCACTTGCTGTGTTTAATAAAAAGAAATTGATATTTATTTATTTACATATAAAATAGTGACTTTATCGTGGTGACAAATTTAAATTTAAGAAATAGAAAACGTTTTCCGTGTTTACATACAGTTATAGAAACACGAGTGGAAGTTTGAGAGAACGAGAAATTAGTGGGAACACGAGCCCGCAGGGCGAGTGTTTCCACGCTATTTCGAGTTCTCCCAAACTTTTACGAGTGTTTCTATAACTGTATGTAAACACGGAAAGATGTTTTCTATTTCTTTTATAAAATAACACTGAGGAAATAAGTAATAAGACTCTTTTATTAAAATGATGAAAATATACATTCTCCTTACTCGCGCTAGACAACGTCGTCGGCTGTACAAATGAACACAAACGCTCTTAACTGTGAAGAAAAGCATTCAATCATCTCGTTTTTCTTCTTATTGGCTGTCACAGAACATATTTATCGACATTTGAGCTGTTTGTGAGAAAGGTTCGTCTTACAGTCCATTTTATAAAAATGGCGGGAAAAAACCAAGTTTACATACAGTTATATAAACCTGGTTTTTAGCCAATCACCGCTTGCGTTTACGAAATGTTATTTTATAAATCGCTTTATAAAACGTACTGACCATGGTGATTGGTAATAAGTTTAGAACGTTCTGAAGAACTTACTTTCAATAATAAGAAGTTACTTTCAATCGCTCATTTCTTATTAGAACTAGGACTTGGAACTCTTGGATTAATTCATATATATATATATATATATATATATATAATCTTGGAGCTCCAAGAGAGCGAAACAGCAATCCACAGTTGCTGATGATAGCCAGACACTGCAATTATGTTTTGTCATTTCAGCCAGTAAAAGTGCGCAATGCACACTGAGTTGTTATAGACTATAGCATTATTGATGGTTTATAATTTATGCAGTGTGGTATATCCCACATCAAGTCTTTGACTGTGATGAGTATATATATATGTATATATCGCTATAAACTCACATGACCATCGCAGCTCCATCGTCTCGGTTTGCGTTCGCGCCTCACATTAAACTCAGGTTGAACAACAAAGTGAAACCGATCATCTGTAGCCTCACGAAAGTCCCGTGGCTGTGCGAGCGTTTTCAAATAATAGTAATAGCTAACGTCTACGTAGACGTCAATATCACCATCCCATGGAATCATATCTTCGTTGCGATACTGTCCCAGAAGCGACCCGCACGCAAGGGCGTACGGGATGTTATGTCTCTGAGCGAATACCGTCCATTGCTGCAGGAGCTCCACGAAGTGCTTGAAACGTCGATGTCTTTGGTGTGAGCCACAGGAGGTATCATTGGGGACATTTTGATGGTCACACAGCCGAATGTTATGCTGGTGTGTCTCGTAGGACCTGTGGAGTTTGTGGAGGGAATAGAATGCGACAACGCTGAGGAAAAAGACGGCTGCTAACGTACGGAATGGCATGGTTGACCATTCATGACGGTAGCATGCACTTTTACACGAAGCTTCGCAGGAAGTGATATCTTTGGTGTATCGCTGGAGGCTATTTCTAATTGGTAGAAATGTACTTGAGTTGATGCGAGTACTGTTAATAGGTTCTCGCTATTTTTGTTTAGTCTTTAGTTTTGGTTAGGTTATGGGTAGCTATGGTTAGGATTAGGTTTAAAGTGCCTATATCACTTGTGGGATCTTTACATATTTATAGTAATTGGAACATTCTAAGAAGATTTGTACTATATCTTCTCAGGCGAAAATTTCATCTTCATGGACTTTTTTGCAGTTAAAGTTACCGGATATGACATCAAAGGAGGAATTGCAAATCAGTTTTCTTTTGTTTCTTGCTTCAAAAATTCCTCCTTTGATGTCATATCCGGTAACTTTAACTGCAAAAAAGTCCATGAAGATGAAATTTTCGCCTGAGAAGATATATTACAAATCTTCTTAGAATGTTCCAATTACTATAAATATGTAAAGATCCCACAAGTGATATAGGCACTTTAAAGTTAGGGTTACAACTGGATGTAATATGAAAATGAGAGATATTTGAATTTGAATTTATTAGACTTATCAGAATCCCCACAGGCTAGAAGCCCAATTATAGGGGTTCCGAGGGCCTACGATTTAAGGTCGTTATCCGAGAACACCCGAAAGTCTTACCATTTGCTGATATTATTGCAAAGGCAGCACTTTCTCCTCAATTATTTTTAAGACCCTGAGTGGAGGTCCGACCCAGGATTTGAACCTGTGTCTCCCAGCTCATAGACATATGTGGTAAACACTAGATATGCTGTCTTAGGCGTAGAACGCAGTAAAACCATTTTTAGAGACACAGCTGGTCCACAGACCACAACAGCTGGTCCACTGAGGACTTCAATGTGTCGAAAAATACTTAAGTGAGAGACGATGTGTCTTTCTTCAGAAATGAATATATTATATACGTAAGTACTCTTAAAGGAACACTCGGTTTGGTCTTAAAATGTATATATTCCAACACTCGAAATTTTCCTTCACCATAAATCGTTAGAACCTATATATATATATATATATATATAAATACTAACTAATATACAATAACCTAACTAAAATACAAATATTAACAAATTTAACAAATATTACAGTATAAAAAGTCTTTTTTAAAAATTCTAAAAACATCTTAACAATATTGCAGTTCAAACTTCAAAGTCTATAAATATTTTCCTCTTCAGGCAGGGCATTCCTGATTACGGAACCTCTATATCCAAAACTTTTTTCAAGATTCTTAAAGTGTGTATGAAATGAAAATTTCGTTTGTCTTATTTGAAATAACTCTTGAAATGATAAAGGAACTCCATCTATCGTTTTTTCATATCGCTCTTCGTTCTTGAGATATTGCGATTTGCCGGTTTGATATGTAAATAACACACTGCATACATCACATTAAATAATGAGTTGTTGTAAAAGTAGAAATATCGTTGAAGTTATCAAACAAAGTCACACTAAACTGCGCATGTAGGGGGTATTTGTCTTATGACACCTAATAATGAAAGTTTCGATTGATTTAACAGAATAATTTCAATAATATACATGGTTTCTCAACAACTCAGTATACAGTGTGTTATTTATATATCAAACAAATCGCAATATCTCAAGAACGAAGAGCGATATCGAAAAAACTATAGATGGAGTTCCTTTATCATTTCAAGAGTTCTTTCAAATAAGACAAACTGAGAGAAGACCCGTTTATAACAGAAGAATTAATAAATTAGAGACTGCAGTAATTTTGTCATGCACGCATAAAAACAACACAAAGTCACAAACCTGCACGATGCACGGTCAAGGATCCCACCAAACCACCCTCCACTCGCCATCAACACACGAGCACGGTCGACGCAACGCGTGGAAATACGTTTCCAAAACAGTCTTGGAATTCCTAGGACATTTCGTCAGAATATCCATAAAATGACAGTCCACAGCAGGAAATAGATCAGACACTCTGAAATATTTTTTCTCATACGCTTCGTAAGCCCAATTATCTTTTACGCTGACGCCAAAAATGTCGACGAAGTCATAGCGCTTGATGAGACGTGCCAATGGTCCGATGAAGGAACAATGGTCAGGTTGGCCGTTTACCACCTGGAAACAAGGTTGTCATGTCACTATAACGTTGGACGGTATATAACGTGGGTCGGACCTCCACTCAGGGTCTTAAAATAATTGAGGAGAAAGTGCTGCCTTTGCAATAATATCAGCAAATGGTAAGACTTTCGGGTCTTCTCGGAAAACGACCTTAAATCGTAGGCCCTCGGAATCCCTATCAGTTGGGTTTTCCGTTCACCTAAGAGTGATAAACTGAATAGTCGAACGCTTAAAACATGAGCCTCTGGCTTGGATAAATAGGGCAACCTTATCCTGCGTGATCGACTCAAAATAACTCATACTCATACCGATATTTTTAGTTATTCATGATCCCATCGCAAGCGGGGCAGGGGTCCATTTCTCACGAATAGTTTGTATATATATATTTATATATTTAAGCGGAGCATGGTAGTACCAACTCCTTATAAGAGAGTAAAAAGTCATTTTGGGTGATCCGTTTGAATCGGACAATATTTTTGCAACGCGAAGGGCGGCCATTAGCGAGTGGTGATCATACGAACTATATAAAGAGGTTTTTACGATGGGTATACACGTTTGCGTAATATAAATAGGTACGAGGAGCCTACGGTTTCAACACCATATTCAAAAGCCTGGTCTTCATATATGATCGCTACAATGAGTACGATCGCCACGATTGCTCAAAAGTCGAAAATGAACTCAGCGATCAAACGGAAACTACGACGCTTCGTCGTATATTTTGAACGTTATCTCGATCAATATTTAACCGTTTCCAATTCTGAAAACAGATTTGGAATTAGCGAGTCTAAATACATAACACACGTACCCAGATCTCTTTGCGGACCAAGACGACTAAGATAGTTTATGTGTACATAATTTTTCTTGTTAAACGCTCACCAAACGGAAATATGGCTCAGTGACTGCGAGGTATCTGCGATTTCTTACCATCACAATCATGATATATCAAATTGTTTTGTTTGTGAATACAGTTTTCCTTCTATTTTAGGTGTATATTGTTGTGACTTTATTATTTCTCACAGGAGCCATTGTGTGCGCGCTGATCAGTATTCCGATCAGACATTATCTGCGTGTGGGTTATCACAGCGCAACTCAAATTAAACGAAGCCATTGTGCATCAACAGAAATGGATTATCACTTCTTTCAACACGGAAACTAAAAAAGACATGTTCTTTTACTGTTTACCATATGGTCATATGGATACATCATCTCCTCGACCTGTGGCACTACATCTATGCTATGATCACATAGGTAAGGTAAGGTAAGGTAAGGTAAGGTAAGGTAAGGTAAGGTAAGGTAAGGTAAGGTAAGGTAAGGTAAGTAGGTGCTAGTCATATGTTAGTGGTAACCTTACCTTACCTTACCTTACCTTACCTTACCTTACCTTACCTTACCTTACCTTACCTAACCTACATGGCTACCTACCTTGTTATTACAACTCCAGCGTTTATGTTTAGAACGCGGTTTCAACGCGTACTCTGGCTGCACGACAAAATGAAAATAATTGTCTCGACCTTCGACGAAATTTCTTGGCGTTGTCATCCGTTGAATCGATGTAAACGAGGTATCTTTAACAAGCACATCAAGATCATAATCCCAGGGAATAATGTCCTGTTGTCTGTACTGGCCGAGCAGCGATCCAGATGACAACACATAGGTTACGTTGGATTCATTCGCAAGCGAAACCCATTTCTTCAACAGCTCTTGGAATACACCACGCTTTGGATTGATAGGTAATTTCGCTTCACAATTCCTTCCGTTGTATTTCTCGTTTAAGCTGCGACATATCGGTGTGAATTCTTTATACGTGAGGACAAGCAGGTAAACGTGATACGCCAAGTATGACACGACAAAAATAGCACCGAAAACAAGGACAAGGGTCGCTTTTGGCCGGTGGAAAGCAGAACGAAATATTTTCAAAACCACCGCCATTTTGAAATGCGCGAGAAGACCCTGGGAACGAGAATAGTTCTTCGATTTCTGATTGGCTCCTCTACAATACCTCGAAATCTGATTGGTTTACCGAAGCAATTACATCACTCTAGGTTCTAGGTTTAGTTCTAAGTACTACTTTCAGAAAATATACAATACATCCTCCTCTTTTGTGGGCATATATTTTTTGAATTTATAATTTTTTTTATATTTAATAATGAAAAACAATATAAGATTTTTTATTGATTATTAGGTCGTTTCTTCGCTTTGTTTTTTTATATATTTCAGTTTTTTTGATATGCAAATGTATGGAATTTCGTCACACATGCATAATGACTTATCAGAGAATGTTATATATATTTGTCTTCGTGAAATGAAAACACTAAAGTGTGAATAACATGTGCGCGTGTTTCTCCCACAAAACCAAACGTTTCAGAATGAAAGTGATACACAAGCTTCTCCAGTAAGTCATTAGACGAAATTGAAACAAACAGAAATAGTTCAAAAACAAAGTGAAAATCTTCAAAAGAAGTTACTTTTGACGTTATAGGCACTTTCAGTGCATTTTGCCGCATATATATCATGAATTTTCTATTTAAAAATACTTGTATGGAAATTTCTATATTTTTAACCCAAATCTTCAAATTCCATACTGTTAATATGAGTCCTGATGTACCCAATTTCAATCGTTTAAAGTGCCCCTGACTTTTTTATTGTCTTATTTGGAAGAACTTTTAAAATGATAAAGTAACTTCTTTTGAAGATTTTCGTTTCTTCGCTTTCTTTTGGAGATATATCAGTTTGTTTGATATGCAAATGTACGGAATTTACGTCACACATGCATAATGACTTATTGGAGAAATGTGTGTATCTCTTCATTCTCGAACGAAATCCTTTAAAATCAAGAAGTTTGGTGTGGTGGGAGAAACACGCACACGTGTTATTCACACTTTAGTGTTTTCATTTGATGAAGGCAAAGATATCATAACATTCTCCATAACTCATTTGCATGTGTGACGTAAATTCCGGACATTTGCATATCAAACAATTACTGATATATCTCAAAAAGAAAGCGAAGAAACGAAAATCTTCAAAAGAAGTTACTTTATCATTTTAAAAGTTCTTCCAAACAAGACAATAAAACATTTTGATGTCAGGGGCACTTTAAAGTGCTTATTAACCCAAAATGGGTTTTTGGTGATTCGGATAGAGCATAAAAAGTTAGTCAATAAGTTCTAGATTAGTTTTTGCGTTAAACTTTTAGTTTCGGAGATATAAGGGCTCAAAGTCACAATTTGTGAAAAAAGTAGCGCAGGCCGGGAGACTGGATCCGAGGAACGTGTTATGTTTCAATACTTATAAAAATATATTACAATTCGAGTAGACAAGGTAACATCGTAAAGACACATCGTTTGGGCATTTTTCAATAAAAACTCTTAAGATAGCTGTCTTCTCCTATACAACAGCCTAGTTATTGTTGAAGATGGGTTCCTCGGATCCAGGACCCTGTGTGTTATTTTGCAGTGGCGCTACTTTTTTCCAAAAAATGGCACAATTTGCATGTTTGAGCCGTTATATCTCCGAAACTAAAAGTTTAACGCAAAAACTAATCCAGAACTTATTAACTAACTTTTTATGCTCTATCCGAATCACCAAAAACCCATTTTGGGTTTATAAGCACTTTAAGCTCTAGTATCGGATGCTGATCACTCCTGGGGTTAAAGTTACAGCGAATTCAAAATACAGGCAAGGTTTAAAAAATAGGTACGCTCAGGCATACATATATCTGCGCTAATAATTTTAAAACAGATACCCGCCCCTAAAGTTTCATCCAAACCCCTGCGGGATTTTCCCCATCCATGGTCCACAAATTGCAAAAAGCCGTTCGTCGTAAATTTTGAGCGTTACCTGATTACCTCGGCCAATATTTAACCGATTTTAATTCGGAAAACAGAATTGGAATTACCGAATTCAAATACATAACATACATGTCTATTATGTTACACAAAGACCCTTCGTAAAAAAACTGCTTATATACTTAGAAATGAATCGGCAATCAGTGGCCGCTTCGTCGTATTGAACGTTATCTCGGTCAATATTTAACCGTTTTCAATTCTGAAAACAGATTTGGAATTACCGAGTCTAAATACATAACACTTGTGTCTATTATATTACGTAAACGTGTATACCCTTCATAAAAACCTACTTATGTACTTAGCAATTAATCGGCCATTCCCGCAATGTGCCAAACAGACATCTCAAGGATCCGATTACGCGTGCTGATCACTGATTGGTTATAAGCTAACACACAAACCTAACTGCTACGCTTCGCGCAGATACAAAAATTGTTGAATATACTGAGGTCCATGTTCTTTCATACATTTAAAAAGTAAAACTAGTGATTGGAAATATTTTCGGTTGGTGAGACATTTAATTTTCGCTTGATCAAGAAGGCTTTCATAGGAATGGGTCTTGGTTAGAAATAACCAACATCTTGTTTTTTTCCACGTTGTTGCAAATGAGCTACAGTAATTACTAGCTGCAGTAATTGAGTAGAATGGTGCCAATTGCAAAGTTGGTATGTGGCGAGGGAGCAGTTTATGTTATGCACTAGTCAATTGAAACCCCGGCCCCCAGGACATGCCGGGGAATTAACAGGGAAATGGCGGTGGATTAACGTTGCATTTCTCCGGGTGAACGGGATAATTAACGAGTTATAAAATCACGAGGCATTGTAAGCCGGGACTTTAACGCTCGGCCAGAGAGTACTGGGAATGAGGGTCACTTGCTCCGTTTTCGATGGTAATTACTAATTTCATAATTTGTCTCTCGTAACCTTCACAGTTTGTGTATTAAGTCACGGCACATTTCAAGTCTGTTGAGAACAAGGTGGTGACAGCAAAGTCATGAAAAATACTGCACTAGCTACCGAACAAAATATTGGAGTTATTTACACGTGGCCATTTTCGAATTACGCTCTATATAATTGTTAAATTTTTCGACCTCGTCCACGACCTGAAACTATTGTTTGCAGAAAGTGAACTATATAAATTTGGAAATGACTTATTCAATTCAATTCAAAATGGAGATTTTAATAAGTAACGCGGCCATAGAGGCCGGGACTTTAACAGGCAATTTCCCCCGATGACAGGAAAAATGTTGAACTTTAACACTCACCAATATTAATTTTCCCCGCCCTGTCCCGGGGGTCGGGGGGCCGGGGTGAAAAGGTGGTGGACTGAATTTAGGAACGAAATACTGACGTTACGAGCAGAGCCCTTATTGGTGAAAGGCTCCGCTCGAAACGTCAGTATTTCGTTCCAAAAGGATGCCAAATCAAAAACAAACTTGCCTAACTTGCAAGAATTAATGTTGAACTTTGCCAGATAAAAAAACAGCGAAGTGTTGGTCGACGCTTTGTCTTTTCAGCCTTAACTTCGCTGTCAGGATTTCCTGTTTTTTCTTCAGTGAAATGGCTATGTATGTCTGAGGATCAAAAGTTTAGGGTCGGGTGGAGAAATCACGGTCGGTCTGGAAACCGGAACCCACACTGGCCCTAGAGAAATATCCAAAATAAGTGAGAAAAATGTCAAAGCCTTTATTGTTAAGAGTGGTTTGGGGATTTTACATATCCGTAATATTTGGGTCTTCCTGAGCAAAATCATAATATATCTTGTCAGGAGAGAAATATACAAGGAGAGAAAACTCTACTATGACCCGTCTGGGATTCAAAGCCGATAGAGTGCTGAAACATTGATTCGGAGACCAGGGTTCGATTCCCGGTTGGGGCAGTCACTTTTACATTTTTATATATAATGATGTAAATGGCTACTCCGAGTCATCAATATCTTGACAAATAGTCTTAGTTTATACATATAGATTTTAATGTTATGAGGATTATGAACTATCGCATAGCAACAAACCTATTTTTGATGTTTTTATATCTGCTATTGATTTTACTAGTGCCCACCTAGGCGAATATCGACGGTTTTCTCCACTCGGTCCATTCTTTCAAGATCTGAGGAAAATAATTTCCTAAAATCCAACAGACAAAAAAATAGGTATATGTAGATACCTGTACGAAATGTATAATATAATAGATACAAAACAACAAACAACAACAGGCGTTTTACGGCCGTTTTCCCCGCTTACGCAGGGGTTGGCCGGTGGTTCCCCATGACAGTTTCCTCCACTTTCCACGATCATGTGCATCTTCCCTCTTCAGCCCACTCTCTCTCATATCCCTCTCCACTACCTGGCTCCATGTCATCCTTGGCCTTCCTCTTCCTCTTGCACCATCAACCTCAAGCGACATACACCTCTTCACCCAGTCACCATCATCTTTCCGCAGCACATGTCACAGCCACCTTAATCGGCTCCTCTTTACCACGTCAGACACCGATTCAATACCCATTCTTTCCCTCAGCTCTTCACTAGACACTATCCCTCAGCGATACGCCACAATATAATATAATAGATACATTTATATATAATAGATACATGTACATAAATAGGTGCAAAATAGGTGCGAAATAGGTGCGAAATAGGTGCGAGATAGGTGCGAGATAGGTGCGAGATAGGTGCGAGATAGGTGCGAAATAGGTGCAAAATAGGTGCGAAATAGGTGCGAAATAGGTGCGAAATAGGTGCGAAATAGGTGCGAAATAGGTGCGAAATAGGTGCAAGATAGGTGCGAGATAGGTGCGAGATAGGTGCGAGATAGGTGCGAGATAGGTGCGACATAGGTGCGACATAGGTGCGACATAGGTGCGAAATAGGTGCGAGATAGGTGCGAAATAGGTGCGAAATAGGTGCGACATAGGTGCGACATAGGTGCGAAATAGGTGCGAGATAGGTGCGAAATAGGTGCGAAATAGGTGCGAAATAGGTGCGAAATAGGTGCGAAATAGGTGCGAAATAGGTGCGAGATAGGTGCGAAATAGGTGCGAGATAGGTGCGAGATAGGTGCGAGATAGGTGCGAGATAGGTGCGACATAGGTGCGAGATAGGTGCGAGATAGGTGCGAGATAGGTGCGAGATAGGTGCGAAATAGGTGCGAAATAGGTGCGAGATAGGTGCGAAATAGGTGCGAAATAGGTGCGAAATAGGTGCGAAATAGGTGCGAGATAGGTGCGAGATAGGTGCGAGATAGGTGCGAGATAGGTGCGACATAGGTGCGAAATAGGTGCGAAATAGGTGCGAGATAGGTGCGAGATAGGTGCGAAATAGGTGCGAAATAGGTGCGAGATAGGTGCGAGATAGGTGCGAAATAGGTGCGAGATAGGTGCGAAATAGGTGCGAAATAGGTGCGAGATAGGTGCGAAATAGGTGCGAGATAGGTGCGAGATAGGTGCGACATAGGTGCGAGATAGGTGCGACATAGGTGCGACATAGGTGCGACATAGGTGCGAAATAGGTGCGAAATAGGTGCGAGATAGGTGCGAAATAGGTGCGAAATAGGTGCGAGATAGGTGCGAAATAGGTGCGAAATAGGTGCGAGATAGGTGCGAGATAGGTGCGAGATAGGTGCGAGATAGGTGCGAGATAGGTGCGAGATAGGTGCGAGATAGGTGCGACATAGGTGCGAGATAGGTGCGAAATAGGTGCGAAATAGGTGCGAGATAGGTGCGAAATAGGTGCGAAATAGGTGCGAAATAGGTGCGAAATAGGTGCGAGATAGGTGCGAGATAGGTGCGAGATAGGTGCGAGATAGGTGCGAAATAGGTGCGAGATAGGTGCGACATAGGTGCGAAATAGGTGCGAAATAGGTGCGAGATAGGTGCGAAATAGGTGCGAAATAGGTGCGAGATAGGTGCGAGATAGGTGCGAAATAGGTGCGAAATAGGTGCGAGATAGGTGCGAGATAGGTGCGAAATAGGTGCGAAATAGGTGCGAAATAGGTGCGAAATAGGTGCGAGATAGGTGCGAGATAGGTGCGAGATAGGTGCGAGATAGGTGCGAAATAGGTGCGAAATAGGTGCGAGATAGGTGCGAAATAGGTGCGAAATAGGTGCGAGATAGGTGCGAAATAGGTGCGAAATAGGTGCGAGATAGGTGCGAGATAGGTGCGAGATAGGTGCGAGATAGGTGCGAGATAGGTGCGAAATAGGTGCGAGATAGGTGCGAGATAGGTGCGAGATAGGTGCGAGATAGGTGCGAGATAGGTGCGAGATAGGTGCGAGATAGGTGCGAGATAGGTGCGAGATAGGTGCGACATAGGTGCGAGATAGGTGCGAAATAGGTGCGAGATAGGTGCGAAATAGGTGCGAAATAGGTGCGAAATAGGTGCGAAATAGGTGCGAAATAGGTGCGAGATAGGTGCGAGATAGGTGCGAGATAGGTGCGAGATAGGTGCGAAATAGGTGCGAGATAGGTGCGAAATAGGTGCGAGATAGGTGCGAGATAGGTGCGAAATAGGTGCGAAATAGGTGCGAAATAGGTGCGAGATAGGTGCGAGATAGGTGCGAGATAGGTGCGAGATAGGTGCGAGATAGGTGCGAAATAGGTGCGAGATAGGTGCGAAATAGGTGCGAGATAGGTGCGAAATAGGTGGGAAATAGGTGCGAGATAGGTGCAAGATAGGTGCGAGATAGGTGCGAAATAGGTGCGAAATAGGTGCGAGATAGGTGCGAAATAGGAGCGAGATAGGTGCGAAATAGGTGCGAGATAGGTGCGAGATAGGTGCGAAATAGGTGCGAAATAGGTGCGAAATAGGTGCGAGATAGGTGCGAGATAGGTGCGAAATAGGTGCGAGATAAAAAATTATAATGTTCAAATATTAGAATAATTTAACACAGGTCCTAAAAACGTGCCTGCACGCGTTCTTTTGTGGTCCGCGTTTCAATGAAAGAAACCGTACTTCATGTATGCCCCTCGTATAGGAACTTAATCGTGCATTATTAACTTCATTTTAAGGCTGAATACCCAAATTCTGCCACAAGTTTTATTTTACAGTTTATCTGCTGCAAAATCCTGGCGCATCAGTTAATTTTACAGTTTATCTGCCGCAAAATCCTGCCGCATAAGCAATTTTCGGTATGAGCCTCCGCGGGTGAATATTTTGATTTTAACGAGGCTTTAATAATCTTTTGGCGTCATATCGATGACTCCGTACAACCTACGAAAACTGTTGTAGATCACACTTGCAAATTTATTGTAGTTCATATTAAAAATACTTACCGAATTGTAAACAATTCTTCTTGAATATATTCTTGAAAGTTGAAACAATGGCGACGAAACTCGAAATATATCAAAGTCGGAAGTCATCGACATCTACTCGGAGCGCGCTGATCCCTGATTGGCTATAAGCTAACACATGTTCTGATTAGTGAGATCAAGGATTGTTTTTAAGATACTAATAATTACTTTCAAAGCTTTACATGGCCAGGGGGAGCCAAAATCCAAAACGGTGACTCATGGAGACAGAACATTCTCAGTTCCCACACCAAAACTGTGGAATTCATTACCACAGGAAATTCGAAGCATTGATATTTTAAGTAGTTTTAAGCCAGCACTTAAGACTTTTCTTTTTTTAAATTAATAGTTTTTTGTTCATAGTGGTAATATATGTAGTAGGCTTTATCTTATAATGAAACTGTAATTATTTTTATAAGTAACATTAAGAATATATTGTTGTAAGAGCATTGAGACTATTGTATAATGCTCCTAATACATCTTTATTATTATTATTTGTTTTGTGTTTCACGGTAAAGGTATACCGGTACTTAATCCTCACAGACAGGTTTCTTCAACTTAAGCCAGTGATTCTTCTGACGTTCTTCACTCCATCGCTAGTACCTTTCGGAGGATGTTGGCTGTGCCTAGTAGTACTGAGTGTTGTAAGATATTCAAATCATTATTATTATTATTATTATTAAAGGCCATACAAATTCTCACTGTCAAATTTCCGAACAAAATTTGGTGCAAACAAGAAGGAAAACACATTAATGTATTGTTTATCACAATTTTATTTATTGCACCAGACACAAGAGATTGAAGTCTTAAGTTTCCTCTTCTGCTTCTTCGTCTTCCTCTTCATTATTGATCTGGAAGTATCGCAACTCGTACGCTGTTGGACTTGATGCCACAACACGTAACCAATCCCGAAGGTTGTTCTTTTTCAAAAACTTCTTTGTGAGGTACTTCAAGTATCTGAGAAAAAAACAAGAAGAAATATAAAGTAAATGGTTTGAACCTAGAAGTATCATTAGATGTGTGTGAAGTTGATCGTCCAGGATGTTGTAGTCTTGAGAAAGACTATTGTTGGTGACTGACATTTTGACAGCTACAGCGCCGGTCATCTTCAGAGGCCGTTGAAAGGTCAGTCACCAACAATAGTCTTTCTCAAGACTACAACAACCTGGACGATCAACTTCACACAAGAAGAAATATAGTTAAAGTGACGAAGTCGCCCAAATTTTGTCCGCCATTGCTCAAAACTTGTTCCAGATGAGCACACGATTCCACAGCAGAGTATGTGATTGTGACATCAGAGACTCAACACATGACAAAGCTTTATGGAAATTATACGACAAGTTACAATAGAAAGTTTTCCCCAAGTAGCTTTATATTCATACATAACTAGCCACGTGTTGACTGTTGAGTCTTTGACATCACTTCCTCAAATTGCAACCAAAGCATCCGGAACATGTTCGAGTAATGGTGGCCGTATAATCTCGTATAAAAACAGTCTGAAAAGGCAACTTCCCATGCTCGCAATTGCTTGAAATTTGGAAAGTTAAGTAAGAACACAATGCTCTTTACAAATATTATGTAAAAATTCGGGGGCACTTGACATACAAAGAAATCACCCATTTATCCATGCATCTACCATCCAGCCATCTTACTAATTAATTTATTATATATGTATAACAAAATTAATCCCATATACTTTTAAGAAACTAAAAGGTTACTAAGTAGAATGTCATAAATGTACAAACCTCTTAGAGAATGGTATATCAGATGTAACAGTGACGGTCGTTTTAACGCATTCTACAGTCACATTGTTTTCAAGATTACTTGTTTTGCCATTAACCTTTATTCTTCCAATAAGATAGTCTTTCTGGTTAAAGAAAGAAATTTCAAAACTTAGGGAAGGTGACCCTAAGTAGCCAAAAGTTAATAAGGAACATGATGACAAAATGTTGACAGTGCACAAATGAATAATTAATACAATTAAGTGGAGTAATCAGAAACCGTAGTAATAAATCATTATGATCATTATATGGAATGGTCTCATCATATTACTCCAATCAAAACCTTTTACAACCCAACATAGTTTGATGCTAATCTGGGTTTTAAAAGTTTTTTGAATGTAACTTAAAAATTTACTGTCCATGACCCAACATTTCAACACTCCAATCTAGTGTCATCAGGGGTGATCATTGTAAAGTTAGGATCCCTATTTATACCCTCATAGAACCGATGATGACGTTAATAAACCACCATCATTGCGATTCATTCTGGTGCCAAGCCCCCAGACAACGTCTCTGATGGTATCGCGGATTAGTGGTAATAGTTTTGGAATTTTCCCACGCAATCTCATGGTTGGTTATGCATACGTGCTCCGACAAAGCAGAATTTTCCTTTTTTGAAAAGAAAGCAGTCTGATGTTTAGTCTGACCGATGTACTCCTGATACCCATCTGAAATCCATCTCCTGTAACCAATTATCCCATGTATTATCCTACAGTTTATTTTCCAAAGCAATATTTAACTTACAAGCTCTGGTGCCTTCATGATGTCATCTTCAACAGGATTAGTACATTCAATGGTAAACTTCAATTGAAGCTTCTTCTTTTGCTGCTTCTTTTTCTATAAAAAACATCATCATAATAACTTATGGATAAGCAGTTTTAGAAAAGGAAAAAGTCAGGGAAGCAAAAATTGTGTATGTTAAATACACTTTACATTTTGCTTTGAGGTACAGCTTAGCTACATTTAACAATTATACCATGAGACGACTTGTCGTAGATGAGCTCATAGCCAACAAGGCACCTCGTTGGCTATTAGTTCATATACAATGAGAGCAAATGGTAATAATTGTTTTATTAAATAGCCAAACACTTAGTCAGTTCAGGGTTTCTTAAAAAACCCATCGATTTCAGCTTTTTTCGGCCTAAAAAAACATGCTGCCATCTTGTTTTTTCTCTACTGCTAGGGTACGAAGTGATAGTCTAGTAGTAGAAAAGAGCCAATCAAATTACGAGATAACTCATAACCTACTAGTAGCTATATAATCCTTTTAGAGTATTCAATCTGTAATGCCACATAACATTAATATATGTACAAGTATACTATGACCACCTGTCATTTACAACCACTTTTACATGGCAATATGTGTGGTTGTAAAACTCAGGTTCTATTGTATATTTAACAATTAGATTACGGGCTTTAAATCTCTACGAAGTGCTAGTTAAGAGGGTGAATCCCAAGTTAAGTATCACCTTATAGAAATTGGGAGCAAATAATCGAATTGTTTTAGTAGAAACTATAAACTTATGTTTTTGAGCAATATAAATTTCGTAGTAGAATAAATCAAATTATTTATGTTCAGCAATAATTTCCTGCCAAACTAGACATCTTTGATAGCTAATTATAACCAGCTAAAACAGTATATTACTTGGGAGTTGGGTCGACATTTATATATATATTTAAAATTAATAAGAAACAAGTGGAAGAACCACATTTATTAAAAGCTATCACAAGAACTTAAATATCGACCGTGGGTTATGTTCGGTATATTGACTAAAATTGCCCACATTTGGTGAACAAATAGAGTCTTAAACAGAGTTTTACTGAGACATGGGGTTCGACCGCCATTTTGAATTTCCAACTTGACGTGGCTTTGATTTCAATGACAATTGGGAAGTATATAGCCGTTCCTCTTTTAGAGAAACAGTTAAAGGTACTGTCCACGAGAATTGGGTACCAAAGTATAGTTTAAAAGATTAAAATATCGAGTTTAAATCGTAAACGTACCTGAACCATTTTAAAACCAAAAAGGACCTCGTGAAACTTTGCTGGGGGTCTTATGGAGTTCACCAACCTCGTACCCAGGCTTTTCCCACGCTCGGGTCGGCCGAGCGTGGGAAAAGCCTGGGTACGAGTTCACCAGGGGGGGTTAGGCAGGTGGAGATTTCACTTTGTTTTTTATCTCAATTTTACATTATAATTCCTTTCATTTTGTTTTATTCCTCTGTTTCTCCAATTTATTTTCAAATTTCAAGGTTTCATTAATGTATTGGCTTACTAGGATTGCTTCAACTATGCCAAACCTAACTATGCAAATTGATTATTGATGGCATATTTTACATAAAGTCAAAAGACTCTAAACTTTTCGATTTTGAGAAACGTTAGACTCTAGTCTTCGTACAGAATAACAATGGCATTGGTTTTGTTCGTGAAATTCCAGGGGAAGGAAATTTCTAGGCAGGGGGGAGAAGACTTGACTTTGAGGAAAATTCCAATATGGCGCCCCAAATAGCAAGCGAAGATGTTTTAGGACGAAAATGGGACCGTTGCTTGGCTGATACGACGATAAAAATAGGCAAGAAATGTAGGGGGAAATTATTAAGTATTTTCCAGCAATGTAAACACGTTTTTCTCTTCATATTTTGCAGGAACTGGAGCGGCTGTAGGACTTGTTGTGTCTCTCATATTCTTTAAAAGTAAGTTAGATGTTAGTTGTTGTATTGATATAAACATGATCGCACATAACATTTATTGAGGTTGTTGTGTGATCAAGATTAAAAGTTGAGGAGTATTTTTGAGAAAAGTCTGACTCGTAAATTTTGTCAAAGTTCATAAACCACTGTCAATTTGATTTTTATGCCATTCAAATTATACAGGGTGGGGGGCGGTCAACCCCCCGGGAATTTGCCATTTTTGGGAAGTCTTTCTTTGCCCTCCCCAGGGCAAATAACATGAACTGTTTTGACGTAACCAGCCATCTTTTCGCCAGCTGCAGCGACAGAAAGAACAACAGCGCTCGCGTTGGCCATTGTTAGTTCCCAGTCTTTTCCATTTTTCAAGATGGCGGCTATGTCAAATTTCCCCACCCTGGGGTCCCCAGTATTGTCAAAATCCCGACCGGTTGCTGCCCCCCACCCTGGGGCTTAACATCGATTGGTGCATTGGTCTTTCAAGCACGTTCTTGTATTTATAATCCTTGGTGGGTGATGGGTCGCTTGAGGTTGATGGTGCAAGAGGAAGAGGAAGGCCAAGGATGACATGGAGCCAGGTAGTGGAGAGGGATATGAGAGAGAGTGGGCTGAAGAGGGAAGATGCACATGATCGTGGAAAGTGGAGGAAACTGTCGTGGGGAACCACCGGCCAACCCCTGCGTAAGCGGGGAAAACGGCCGTAAAACGTCTGTTGTTGTTTTTTGGTGGGTGATGCAAGGCTACAAAGTATTGTTACCGGTATGTAGTGTAGGTGTACTGTCAGTCTTGTCATAAAAGGCCTTTCTTCAGAGAGTGAAATGTACACAAAGTGTCAACTCTGACGAAGGGCCTTCACACTAGTTTTCGATTTGTATCTCTACACCACCGACACAGCACAACAACCCGGTATAGTTTGAGATAGCCAGTGGTATCACTCACCCACCAACGTAGATATTTGTACAATCAGATTCAATCAATGAATACGCTTTAATCTTTGTAGGAAAGTTATGGCCCATTACACTTGGCACTGGGATCGGTTTGGGAATGGGCTATGCCAACTGCCAACACACGTTCCGCCAACGCAATCCACCTCATCCGAGATTTGGGTCACCATTTTGGAAAATGGTATTCATGGTTATTTTAATTGTTCAGTGCTATTGAAATTCAGTTTTGTATTGTAAACAAACGGTCATACAAGGTTAATCCAGCTACTTAAACAAAACGACACTTGTGCAAAACATCACTAATTTTGACAAGAGACATTCCTGTCTTCCATCATGATCAGCCATCTTGGATAATTTTTCGATATGCGTGTGACGTCACAAGCAGGATAAAGTGAAAACTTTAGTCAGCCATAATTTCACGTATATAGGTCTAAAACTTGATTTTTGTGGATGTTTTTCTTTCTCAATTGAACCACAATACTTTTAAAAGTATACCATATAAATTCAGGTACCAGAAAGGAAAGTTTCATCATGTTTACCCTGCTTGTGACGTCATGTTAAGGTATTAAAACAAGATTTTTATTTGTCGAAATTAGTGATGTTGTTTTACAGCAGAGTAGTTTTTTTCACTTGGATTACCCTTGTATGACCGTTTGTTTATCAGAAAGGCCAAAATAATTTTTATTGCCATACCCTTTAATCTATCTTTTGTACTGTAATTATAATCTCTACTATTTCAACTGAACTATTTCCATATTTCTCTTCCACGATCTAGGATCCAGAAGCTAGGGAAAAGTTAAAGAAGCAGTGGGAAGAGAAATGGAAATATTTTAAGAAGAAAGACATAGTGGATGAAAAGAAAACGGAAGTGGCTGATGAAAAGATAGTGGAAGAAAAGAAAGCAGAATAGATAAAAACTGAAGATAGACAGATATTAAATAAAACAGATATTGTTAAATTCTGTATGGAAATACGTTATTGTCCTGCCATTACAAACTTCCTAAAACATCTCGAAGGATGAGCTGGCGGCCATCAGCCAGTGCTGTTCTGAAAATGTTTCTCAAATAAAGCAAAGCTATTGGCTTGATCTTACAGTTACTTAGGAATCTATTGAAGTGGTTAGCATTAATTCATTTAAACTTGATAGTGCAGTATAAAGTTGCCCTTCTACATCTGAACTAGAGGCTCCTGATTCAACAGTCGACTATTAGTTTATCATGTTCTAAGGATTTATGGTGAAGGAAAATTTCAAGTGATGGAGTTGTATATATATTTTAACACCAAACTGGAACCAGTGGAATTGAACCTGCAACCCTGCGATGCTAGTGCAGTGATCTGACCACTCACTGAGCTATGGAGGCCATTGCCGCATAGTCACAAGTTCTGTATATATAATGGTGGTAATGCTGGGATAAGAATTGGGTATACTACAAGTAATATTTGGCATTTCACTCGATTAGACTGCATGTTCTAAAGAAAATTTATCACTCTTAAAGTGAACGAAGACAGCAGACTGCAATATCCAATTACTAAGGCTCCGATGACTTACGAGTTAACGTCATCATCCAAATGTTGCAATTTGCATAATTTCCAGAAGCACCATATAAAAATAGATACGCAATGCGTACTTGTGTCTTGCGTCACCGTCAAATTCCGTATATAATTCCCAACGAATATAATCCCCTCCGAATATAATCACCTTCGAATATAAGCCCACCGCATATAATCCATACCGTATATAATCCCCACCGAATATAATCCCCTCCGAATATAAGCCCCTCCGAATATAATCACCTTCGAATATAATCACCTTCGAATATAAGCCCACCGCACATAATCCCCCCGAATATAATCCCCCCGAATATAATCCCTCCGAATATAATCTCCCCGAATATATTCCCCCTCCAAATATAATCCCACTCCGAATATAATCCCCACCGAATATAATCCCCACTGAATAAGCCCCCCGAATATAAGCCCCTCCTCACGCCGACACAAATTACTTGACACTGACCCAGTGACCGCCGCTGAAGCCGTCGACCTACGATTTTAAAATTAATTTTTACATTTCTCTAGCGTCCATAATACAATCCATTTATATAGAAAAATATCTATCTTATAAAGCAATGAGTTGGTTGTAAAATTCCTTGATACAATACACCTACAAAGTTAAATTTATATTGCATTAAGCTGCCTATGAGACGATGCATTTAGAACATATTCTACAGAAAAAAATTCTTAATTGAAATGTTCAGAGCAAACATTTCAGAGCCAAAAACTGGTCACTTCCACGCGCAGCTAAATACCACGTGACTTGCTGGTATGACGTCAAGGTGTTTGCAAGTAGTATAAAGATCAACCTCGTACCCAGGGTCTTATCTCCGCTCCCCGCCAGCGTGCGGGGGAGCGGAGATAAGACCCTGGGTACGAGGTTGTATAAAGATCTGGCAGAAATTACTGAGGGTTGTTTACATGAATCCGGATTCGGTTTCATTCCGGATTGAACGTGAATTCAAACCGCGTTTACATAGAAATTCTATCCCAGGATCGAAAATCGCGCAAATTGTCGTCTAGAAATGTTAAAAGCACGCATGTGTTGTTCGTTTCAGTCTTCTAGGTCGTATTTTTCATTCCGGAATGAAATCTCGCACCGCCTTTACATGACACTGGAATGAAATTTCAATGAAACTCAATCCGGATTGAACTACATCTCATTCCTGCTTCATGTAAACACCTAAAGGGATTTTAACAGAACCGAGTTCAATCCTGAATTCGGATTCATGTAAACAGTCCATGAGAAAGAAAACACGGTGGAAGATATTACGTTCGTGACGCTCCTAAAAACACTAGTTGCCGAATCGCTTGACATTTTCTTTCGCTCTGTTTATCAAACACGTTGACGTCAGTAAATGTGGCTAGACAGTCTGATTGGATGTCAAAATAATGATATTGCAATAAAAAGATCTATAGTGCTGATCTTCGCCTCTGAAATGAAAAACAACAGACTTCTTTCATCATAGCGGCCAATAATAACAAAATATTCCTTGATGTGCATCTAAATTAGCCTTTATGGCCTCGTTTGTGTGTCAGCAGTTCAAAAGAATCTTTGCTTCCTAACGAGGTTGTAAAGGAGTAAATGGTTTGAACCTAGGAGTATCATTAGATGTGTGAAGTTGATCGTCCAGGTTGTTGTAGTCTTGAGAAAGACTATTGTTGGTGACTGGCGTTTCAACGGCCTGAGCGGCGGTCATCTTCAGAGTCACTTGACTCCAGAGTCACTTGACTCTGAAGATGACCGCCGCTGAGGCCGTTGAAACGTCAGTCACCAACAACAGTCTTTCTCAAGACTACAACAACCTGGACGATCAACTTCACACATCTACTTGACTCTGAAGATGACCGCCGCTCAGGCCGTTGAAACGTCAGTCACCAACAACAGTCTTTCTCAAGACTACAACAACCTGGACGATCAACTTCACACATCTAATGAGGTTGTAAAGGCTAATTTATATGCGCACAAAAGAATATTTAAAATGGTATCCATTATGAAATAGGTCTGTATTGAAGCTATGTAATGAAGCTAAAATAGGTCAACACTGTAGATCTTGTTATCGCAATACGCATTGTAGAACCGGTGTCCCAGGAAATTCGTCCCGCCGTAATATCGCCCCCCTGGGGGCGATATTCCTAGGAAATCCGCCCTCCCGGGGGACAAATTTCCTAGGAATATCGCCCCCCTTTAGGAATTTCGCCCTCCTCTTTAGTCGCAAGATATAAATTGGAATCCACTTGCCCTCAATATGTGGTAACAACACGTGTCTTCTGTCATTCGAAATAAAACTATTTCCACTTGTCAGCAGCCAAAACGGCAATGTCGAAGCGAGCCAATTGTCAGTTGTGACTCAGCGATTGGAAAACATGCATGGTTTTTGTTTTTAGTATGTTGTTAATTAAATATAGCGTCACTTCATTAATGGTGGTGACGTTATTCAACGTTTTGTTGATAAATTGTCCGCCGAAATGCATTATCCTTTTTTATTTTAATGTTTTTCTCCACTTTTTTGATAACTCTGACTCTGCTAAGTTTTGAACACTTCTTTTAAGAACTATCCAACATTGCTATTCACCTTCATGAATGCATTTTCCAAAGCAATATTTAATTTTGTCACCATGATAAAATCGTTATTTTAAGAACTCTTTTCTGGTAATAATATAAACAGAGGGGAGCTACGTCATGAATAGAAAGCACAGCCCAGAGAATTAAAACGCGATAAGATAAAGTTAAAACATCACACATAATAGGAAGGTCCGATCCAGTCCTATTTTAGAGATGTGTGGAAGAGACCAATGTTCCGCAACCGACCCTATTCAAATTCTAGACCCTTTGTTCATATTGTTGTTTTGCATGTGTGAGTCATCGTTCATTGTTAAAAAGTGGTCACAGCGAAGGCCATTGTTAACGATTGCTATTGTTGAAATTTGAGGCACTTTATCTGATAATTTCTATTTTTATTAATTTATTTCTAAACAAGTCCAATTGCTATAAAAAGACTAAACTAGTCCTCTGAACCCGTGTCTAACTGGTCAACTAATATATTTAAGTATTTTTTTTGTAAAATATAAAATTTAATAAATAATGTTCTTGACAAGTTTTGATTTTAAAACGAAATGAGAGGGGGGCAAATTTCCTAGAGGGGGGCGAATATCCTAGGAAATTCGCCCCCGGGAGGGCGAAATTCCTAGGAAATTCGCCCCCGGGAGGGCAAGATTCCTAGGAAATTCTTCCCCCCAAGGGGAGGGGGGCGAATTTCCTGGGGGGGCGAATTTCCTGTGACACCGGGTCCACTACCTATATTTAGATTAACTAGATCGTGGTATACGTCATACGTTGGTGTATCTATCAGGGTCGTATTTCCTTTGCAGTCGCTCTGGATTTAGAGATGCGATGTTTGAAAAATCTCGAACGACATCAGTGAAGGTGTTGTCACCTATACGCCACACGCGAGAGATGAAAGTAATGTTAAGGTTGTACTTGGGACCGGACGGACGGACGGACGGACGGACGGACGGACAGACAGACAGACAGACAGAGAAGACAGACAGACAGACAGACAGACAGACAGACAGACAGACAGACAGACAGACAGAGAAGACAGACAGACAGACAGACAGACAGACAGACAGACAGACAGACAGACAGACAGACAGACAGACAGACAGACAGACAGACAGACAGACAGACAGACAGAGAAGACAGACAAAAATGAAAGTTATACCTAGTTTTTCAACATTATCATTGGATTCCTTCATTTCATCATTTAGTCTTGATAATCGTAATCTAAAGAAAAGAAACGTACAGTTGTCATATCACCTCCAAAGTCAACCAAAGGTTGGTCGGTCGGTCGCTATATGTTTCAAGTACATAACTTACAGTGTGACAATGTCAGCATGCATTTGAGAAAGAGCAATCATCAGTGGATCCTAAAAAGGGCAGAATATTTTAATACCACGAGCGACAATACAATCCTACATTTTCAAATAGTATTTAAAATAATATTTATTTTACCTGACCGTTTTCATCTATGGCGTGCTGGTTCGCTCCTTTCTTTAATAAAAGACATGCAACCCTAATGGTGAGAAAATGGAAATAAGTAGGATAAATTGAATAAAGATACATAATCCGGTATGACCTAATCCGGTATAAAAAAGATAGAGTGAAGGTTACATATTATGTACAACCTGTAATCTTCTGATGACCAGTGAGATGCTCTAACTATTGAGATACATGGACTAAGATGGTAGAGTGAAGGTTACATGTGTGTACAACCTGTAACCTTCTGATGACCAGGGAGATGCTCTAACTATTGAGCTACATGGACTAAGATGATAGAGTGAAGGTTACATATGTGTACAACCTGTAACCTTCTGATGACCAGTGAGATGCTCTAACTATTGAGCTACATGGACTAAGATGATAGAGTGAAGGTTACATATGTGTACAACCTGTAACCTTCTGATGCCAGTTAGATGCTCTAATCATTGAGCTACATGGACTCAGATGGTAGAGTGAAGGTTACATATGTGTACAACCTGTAACCTTCTGATGCCAGTTAGATGCTCTAATCATTGAGCTACATGGACTAAGATGGTAGAGTGAAGGTTACATATGTGTACAACCTGTAACCTTCTGATGCCAGTTAGATGGTCTAACCATTGAGCTACATGGACTAAGATGATAGAGTGAAGGTTACATATGTGTACAACCTGTAACCTTCTGATGACCAGTGAGATGCTCTAACTATTGAGCTACATGGACTAAGAAGATAGAGTGAAGGTTACATATGTGTACAACCTGTAACCTTCTGATGACCAGTGAGATGCTCTAACCATTGAGCTACATGGACTAAGATGATAGAGTGAAGGTTACATATGTGTACAACCTGTAACCTTCTGATGACTAGTGAGATGTTCTAACTATTGAGCTACATGGACTAAGATGATGAGTGAAGGTTACATATGTGTACAACCTGTAATCTTCTCATGACTAGTGAGATGTTCTAACTATTGAGCTACATGGACTAAGATGATAGAGTGAAGGTTACATATGTGTACAACCTGTAACCTTCTGATGACCAGTGAGATGCTCTAACCATTGAGATACATAGACTAAGATGGTAGAGTGAAGGTTACATATGTGTACAACCTGTAACCTTCTGATGACTAGTGAGATGCTCTAACCATTGAGCTACATGGACTCGGATAGTAGAGCGAAGGTTACATATTTGTACAACATGTAACCTTCTGATGACTAATAAGGCCTGGTTCTTAACCACTTAGCGACATAAAAAGACTGAAGGTAATGTAAAAAGTTTTAGAATCACTGATTTACACCATGTATAGATATTAGATACACCACAACTCACCCTGATACACCACAACTCACCCTGATACACCACAACTCACCCTGTCTGGCCCAGCAGCGCGGCGTGATGCAACGCCCCTCGACCACGGGAATCACGTAAATTTATCTTCGCTCCATTTTGAAGTAAAAATTCACTGCCAGCCAGGAATCCCTGGAAAAAAAGTGGTTTTCAAATATATGATTGTGTACTGATACAAAGTTATAGAAGATTTTTGTTTTTAATGCACAAATTAAAGAAAAAAATAGTTGACCATCCAAATTTTAGATCTGACCGCCTGAATTCACATCTGACCAGTCATGCTGATTGCCGACTTTGCCAAAATTATTTCGATTTAATTAAGTTAACTAAAAGGCAACACTTCGCTGCTTTCCAACTGGAAAAGTTCAACATTAATTCTTGTCCAGTTGTCAGAGGAAAGTTTGTGAATAACTCACTCCTTGTATAGACTGATGTAAACAGGTCTGCATATCATCTTCATCATTTTTCCAGTTCACTTTGGCACCTGGAACAGAGGAAGACACAGATATTAAAACACTTCCTGAATCATGCTTCTTGCAACTCTTGGTATTTGTCAGTAGCAGATACTCACCTCCTCCAAGTGCAATCAACATTAGAGGTAAATTCTTCCAGTCAGTTGCCTTGTACAAAAGCTGTAAGGTGAAAAATATTGTAGTAATCTATATGGATTGTAGGATAATTTAATTATCATCACCATCATTATCATCATCATCGTCATCACCATCATCATCACCATCACCATCATCATCACCATCACCATCATCACCATCATCACCACCACCATCATCATCACCATCATCACCATCACCATCATCACCATCATCATCACCACCATCATCATCATCATCATCACCATCATCACCACCACCATCATCACCATCATCATCATCGTCACCATCATCATCATCGTTATCACCACCATCATCATCACCATCATCATCATCGTCACCATTATCATCACCAGTCACCACCACCATCATCATCGCCACCTTGATAAATATACAAACTTACCAAATTAGGATGGATACTTTTCAAGATTTCTCTTGCCTTCGACTCTCTCTCTTCACGGTCATCATGAATTCCTCCATCAGCTTCAGCAATATCATCCCCAGTCCCCTCAGTTAACCCAGCTTCAACGTCCGACTCGAGAAAATCACTGACCATATCCGCCTCCGACTCACTCGCATCCGAATCATCGTCAACTTGTCGCATGCCAATATTGTCATAGCAACTACCAACAGAATTCCGATCAACTCCGACAAGCATTGTTTTGAGATAATCACCATAGGAACGCTCGTCCGCTAAAGTTTCTTCAGATTGAGTTCCCCGTTCACCTGCATTGTCCTCAATGTTCCCGCTATCGAATCCCTTAAACGAAACGCCTGACTCGTCGCTGGAGTCACGCAAGGGGGACTTAGATCTCACCGGCGACAGCACCTGCGGCAAAACACCCCGGCACATCTCCGGCGAAAGCTCGGGACTTGTTGTAGCCGAGCTTTGGCCGGACGCCTTTTCATCCGTAGCCCGTAGACTTGTTGTAGCCGAGCTTTGGCCAGACGCCTTTTCATCCGTAGCCCGTACTCTTGACTTGGCAAGTTTCTTTTTGAGATCTTCCAAGCCTTTTTTGTCGCTTTTACTGAATCTGCGAAACAGCGAACTTTTTAGGTTCGGTCGTCTTCGGCTTAATTTCGTGGCTTTTCGCTTCGCCTCGCCGACATGGTGATCTGGAACTTTGGCGAGCGCCCGTAGAATACAGTCGTCTATCGACGAGATTGTTTCGATGCATTTCGTCCATGAAAAGTATAATTTTTCAACGTATTTCGCTTTGATCCATTCCTGTTTTATATCGCTAAAGTAACAGACATACAACATATATGAATATATCGCTTTATAAAACGTACTGGCCATGGGGATTGGTAATAAATATAGACGACGATGATATTGATATTGATGATGGTGGTGGTAGTGATGATGGTGATGATATTGATGATGGTGATAGTGATGACGGTGATAATGATGGTGCTGATAGTGATGATGGTGATAGTAATGATGGTGACAGTGATGATGGTAAAGTGATGACAATGGTGACTGTGATGATAATGAAGACAGACAATATATAACAATGGCGTACAATGTGTTAATATACACACTTCTGTAGTGAATGTGGGAGAGCTTGGAGTAGACAGACGATACATGGACGATGGTCAAGCTCTTATCCTTCGTATATATATTCTATTATATTCGTATATTATTCGTATCCTTCGTATCTTTTAAGAATTTTAAGACTTTTAAGTGTCACTTCCCTATCGGGGTGACATCATCCTACCTCTTTCCCTATAAATATACGCTCTAAGTTTCAGTTTATCAGCAGACATAGCACTTGATAAGTTGTCTGCCGAAATGCATCGTGTTCTTTTATTTCAAGCTTATTTATTTCTCAAATCTTTAAACAGTTCTTCTAAGAACTCATTTCTCTTTCTCATCATTTGCTCCAACATTACGCCATTATTAGATTTTGGTAAATGTGTAAATAAACAGTTTAGTTTTCAGAACGTTCTGAACTTATTACCAATCACCATGGTCAGTACGTTTTATAAAGCGATATTTAAATTTGTCACCACGACAAAGTCAATATTTTATTATATATGAAGATATGTTTCTTGAAGGCTTTGGCGTTTGTCCAGTGTTGATAATTGTATTGGGTAGTGCGTTCCATAGGTTGGATGAAAACTGGCAACACGACTTGAGATCGACTTAAGATATTTCATAACTACAACAAATGAAACGAAATGTACCTCTTGGCGTCCGGTAAAGGTTTGTGAATGCCAGAGTCAAGTCTAGCTTCAAAAATACTGTTCACAACTTGGTTACCTAGTTCTTTCATGACCTAAATAAGAACCATTTAATTTGTGAAATAAATTTGGTTGAAATAAATATACTGGGTTGCGTAAACGCGGATTTTTTTAAGGCGTAAACACGGATTTGTTTTAAGGACATCGCACAGCCTAGATCTTAAAGACACTAACTAGTATTATTAATAACCTTGATAGATTCTGGCTCCCAATCATCTAAGTTAAGTGACCTCACTTTCGAAACATGGACTCCCAGACTCCTGGATGGAAAAGAAACAAACACATGGAACAAATTACTGATTACTATAGAGTAATTTTGGAAAGGATGGAAGAAATAAAACGGGAAAGGCAGAGTGAAGTTTAAGAAAAGTAAAGTAAAGTAAAGTAAAGTAAAGTAAAGTAAAGTAAAGTAAAGTAAAGTAGAGTAAAGCAAAGTAAAGTAAAGTAAAGTAAAGTAAAGTAAAGTAAAGTAAAGCAAAGCAAAGCAAAGCAAAGTAAAGTAAAGTAAAGCAAAGCAAAGTAAAGTAAAGCAAAGTAAAGTAAAGTAAAGTAAAGTAGAGTAGAGTAGAGTAGAGTAGAGTAGAGTAGAGTAGAGTAGAGTAGAGTAGAGTAAAGTAAAGTAAAGTAAAGTAAAGTAAAGTAAAGTAAAGCAAGGTAAAGTAAAGTAAAGTAAAGCAGAGCAGAGTAAAGCAAAGCAAAGCAAAGCAAAGCAAAGCAAAGCAAAGCAAAGCAAAGCAAAGCAAAGCAAAGTAAAATAAAGTAAAGTAAAGTAAAGTAAAGTAAGGCAATCTAACCTGTGAATTCCTGAACATTCAATACATAAAACTAATCCTAAATTAATGCTTGCCCATTTCGGGTCTAAAAGAAGTGCCAGAAAAACATTAAAAATAACAAACCATTTGTTACGAATAGTACAAAACTGAGGGGAGGTGGATACCTCACGGGCCTGCTTTACTTACCAGCGCAACCACAGTCTGCACATTCATCATTGCCAGGTATATCTCTTATCTCTTTCTCTGCACTGCAGAACAGGGGGAAAACAATGTTGAATTACAAATAGAGGGCAATATATGGATAACACAGAATATGTGTACAGTACTATTTGATCACAACGCAAAGTGTAGCTAAGTCTTCAATAGAAAACAATGTAGCTACCGAGTACAATACAATACAATACAATACAATACAATACAATACAATACAATACAATACAATACAATACAATACAATACAATACAATACAATACACGCATTCTCTTGCTAAAGCATCATCTGTGATGCCCAGATGTTCACGGTAGATATTTGTTGACCCTTGTATTGCGTCAGTGCAACATAGTTTCCTGAACAACGAACGATACCGTTTTGCCATTCCAAGGTGCCTTAAGACATTGTCATTCGGTGGATGCCAGGACCACAAAACCAAATACCTCACATTGCTCAATACAATACAATACAATACAATACAATACAATGCAATGCAATGCAATGCAATGCAATGCAATGCAATGCAATGCAATGCAATGCAATGCAATGCAATGCAATGCAATGCAATGCAATGCAATGCAATGCAATACAACGCAAGGCAACGCAACGCAACGCAACACAACACAACACAACACAACACAACGCAAAACAACAATCGGCCAAACGCGAAACCAGAGGACAACGCCAAACCAAGCAATCAAAAACACCAAATATAAACGACGTCGCACGAAAATGAGAAATCAGCTATTAACAGCTTACTTTAGCATCGCCAATTTATCCAATGATTCTAGACTTCTGGTTCTCGCAATTGGTAATGGTATAAACTGTAACTAAAAAAATGTCAAGCATCGTCAACATTTTGACGCTTTGATATCATGTAAACAAAAACTGATTTATCACGCATCAATGGATTTTAATAACTTGGACAATAAAACAAGATACACAAACTCGCTAACAATATTTAAAAATGAACTGAAAAAACACCAATTTAATTAGTTTCAAAGTGAATGTGAGAGCATATTGTACAGTTTATAATAGTAATGTAATGTGATGTAATGTGATGTAATGTAATGTGATGTGATGTGATGTGATGTGATGTGATGTGATGTGATGTGATGCAATGCAATGCAATGCAATGTAATGTAATGTAATGTAGCGTATGCATATGTATATGTATATGTATATGTATATGTATATGTATATGTATATGTATATGTATATGTATATGTATATGTATATGTAATGTAATGTAATGTAGCGTAATATAGCGTAATGTAATATAATATAATGTAATATAATGTAATATAATGTAATGTAATATAATGTAATGTAATATAATGTAATGTAATGTAAATGCAATGAAATGTAACGTAACGTAACGTAATTTAATATAATCTTATGAAGTATTACAGGACCCCACTGAAAAACACTTCGATGACATGGTATCCTGAATAAATATTATTATGTAGTGTTTTGTTTATTATATTGAAATGTATTTAATTTCTTACTGAGCCAAACATAGAGCTTTCGTCGTTACCATTTTCCGGTAGTGGTAAACCAAATGCGTGATCAATGCTGACCTAATCAATAAAACCAAAACAAAATAATCTCAGTCTGCTGTAGGCGAGAATTGGAATCATACAGGAGTTTACAATTATTCTGGGTGTAAAGTAATTGCTGAGATGTACTGTATAATTAATAATACATGTTCACACGAACCTTCATGGCATTTTCCCACATGTCTTGTAAATATTTTGAGTCAGCTTGAAGGTAGAATAGTCTGAAGAGAATGTATGATTATTTGAAGGTTGTATTTCATTTCGCATTCAAAACAGTAAATATATTGCTCATCTGCTGTCAGCCTAATGATGGTAATGATGGTGGTGAAAGTGATGATGGTGGTGAAAGTGATGATGGTGGTGAAAGTGATGATGGTGAAAGTGATGATGGTGGTGAAAGTGATGATGGTGAAAGTGATGATGGTGGTGAAAGTGATGATGGTGAAAGTGATGATGGTGGTGGTGAAAGTGATGATGGTGGTGAAAGTGATGATGGTGAAAGTGATGATGATGGTGGTGAAAGTGATGGTGATAATGATGGTGGTGAAAGTGATGATGATGGTGGTGAAAGTTATGATGATAATGATGGTGGTGAAAGTGATGATGATGGTGGTGAAAGTGATGATGATGGTGGTGATAGTGATGGTGAAAGTGATGATGATGATGATGGTGGTGATAGTGATGATGGTGAAAGTAATGATGGTGATGATGGTGATGATAGTGATGATGATGGTGATGATGGACAATGATGGTGGTGATAGTGATAATGGTGACAATGGTGATGGTGGTGGTGATAGTAATGATGGTAGTAGTGATGATAGTGATGATGGTGATAGTGATGATGATGGTGCTGATAGTGATGATGGTTATAGTAATGATGGTGACAGTGATGATAATGGTGACAGTGATGATGGTAAAGTGATGATAATGGTGACAGTGATGATGGTAAAGTGATGATAATGGTGACTGTGATGATAACAACGATGATGACAAACAAACATAAATGAACAAAATTGAAATCTTACTTTGTGGGAGATATGAGTTCAAAACAAAATCGTTTATCAATGTCCTCCAATTCCCGGATTTTGCACAATCTCAAGTCCTCGGCAAGAACAGTTTTCTCGTCCTTCAAAATTACAACGACTACCCATCAGTTATTTCATCTTAAATTTGCCGACAACAAAACCAGCGGGAAACCAGAACAAACTACGACCGCAAAGTCTCCTGGAATCGTTTGGAATTTCAAGATGGCCGCTAGTGAATGTTTACTGAGATCACGAGAGAAAATCAAACCATTATCTTGGCCGAAGATGATATCCATGAAGCCGGATTACCACGAGAATCTGTCGAACAATGTACAACTGTGTCCAGTTTGGAGGCCATCGTAAAATTCTGTCCCTCAAAACGATCCCAGGCGTCTTTGCGGTCAGGCTCACAGCAGCATACTTCGCGTAATATAAGATTTTTCTAACCTTGAATTTATTTTGGTAAAACAACTGATTGTTCTGTATCATAAAATATCGTCTAGAGAGAAACAATATCAACACAATTTATAAGAAAATGTTTTCCGTGTTTCCATTTAAATTAATGTATCACCGGTCGTAATGAATCACCGGTCGTAATGAATCACCGGTCGTAATGTATCACCGGTCATAATGTATCACCGGTCGTAATGTATCACCGGTCGTAATCTATCACCGGTCATCATGTATCACCGGTCATCATGTATCACCGGTCGTAATGTATCACCGGTCGTAATGTATCACCGGTCGTAATGTATCACCGGTCGTAATGTATCACCGGTCGTAATGTATCACCGGTCATACTGTATCACCGGTCATAATGTATCACCGGTCATTATAATGTATCACCGGTCATAATGTATCACCGGTCATAATGTATCACCGGTCATCATGTATCACCGGTCGTAATGTATCACCGGTCATAATGTATCACCGGTCATAATGTATCACCGGTCATAATGTATCACCGGTCGTAATGTATCACCGGTCGTAATGTATCACCGGTCGTAATGTATCACCGGTCGTAATGTATCACCGGCCGTAATGTATCACCGGTCCTAATGTATCACCGGTCGTAATGTATCACCGGTCGTAATTTATCACCGGTCATAATGTATCACCGGTCATCATGTATCACCGGTCGTAATATATCACCGGTCGTAATGTATCACCGGTCGTAATGTATCACCGGTCCTCATGTATCACCGGTCGTAATGTATCACCGGTCGTAATGTATCACCGGTTATAATGTATCACCGGTCGTAATGTATCACCGGTCGTAATGTATCACCGGTCGTAATGTATCACCGGTCATCATGTATCACCGGTCCTCATGTATCACCGGTCGTAATGTATCACCGGTCGTAATGTATCACCGGTCGTAATGTATCACCGGTCATCATGTATCACCGGTCATCATGTATCACCGGTCGTAATGTATCACCGGTCGTAATGTATCACCGGTCGTAATGTATCACCGGTCGTAATGTATCACCGGTCATAATGTATCACCGGTCATAATGTATCACCGGTCGTAATGTATCACCGGTCGTAATGTATCACCGGTCGTAATGTATCACCGGTCCTAATGTATCACCGGTCATAATGTATCACCGGTCATAATGTATCACCGGTCATAATGTATCACCGGTCATCATGTATCACCGGTCATCATGTATCACCGGTCATAATGTATCACCGGTCGTAATGTATCACCGGTCATAATGTATCACCGGTCATCATGTATCACCGGTCATAATGTATCACCGGTCGTAATGTATCACCGGTCATAATGTATCACCGGTCGTAATGTATCACCGGTCGTAATGTATCACCGGTCATCATGTATCACCGGTCATAATGTATCACCGGTCATCATGTATCACCGGTCATAATGTATCACCGGTCATCATGTATCACCGGTCATAATGTATCACCGGTCGTAATGTATCACCAGTCATCATGTATCACCGGTCGTAATGTATCACCGGCCATAATGTATCACCGGTCGTAATGTATCACCGGTCATCATGTATCACCGGTCGTAATGTATCACCGGTCATAATGTATCACCGGTCGTAATGTATCACCGGTCGTAATCTATCACCGGTCATCATGTATCACCGGTCATCATGTATCACCGGTCGTAATGTATCACCGGTCGTAATGTATCACCGGTCGTAATGTATCACCGGTCATAATGCATCACCGGTCGTAATGTATCACCGGTCGTAATGTATCACCGGTCGTAATGTATCACCGGTCATAATGTATCACCGGTCATAATGTATCACCGGTCGTAATGTATCACCGGTCGTAATGTATCACCGGTCGTAATGTATCACCGGTCGTAATGTATCACCGGTCGTAATGTATCACCGGTCGTAATGTATCACCGGTCGTAATGTATCACCGGTCACACTGTATCACCGGTCATAATGTATCACCGGTCATTATAATGTATCACCGGTCATAATGTATCACCGGTCATAATGTATCACCGGTCATCATGTATCACCGGTCGTAATGTATCACCGGTCATAATGTATCACCGGTCATAATGTATCACCGGTCATAATGTATCACCGGTCGTAATGTATCACCGGTCGTAATGTATCACCGGTCGTAATGTATCACCGGTCGTAATGTATCACCGGTCGTAATGTATCACCGGTCGTAATGTATCACCGGTCGTAATGTATCACCGGCCGTAATGTATCACCGGTCCTAATGTATCACCGGTCGTAATGTATCACCGGTCGTAATTTATCACCGGTCATAATGTATCACCGGTCATCATGTATCACCGGTCGTAATATATCACCGGTCGTAATGTATCACCGGTCGTAATGTATCACCGGTCGTAATGTATCACCGGTCCTCATGTATCACCGGTCGTAATGTATCACCGGTCGTAATGTATCACCGGTCATAATGTATCACCGGTCGTAATGTATCACCGGTCGTAATGTATCACCGGTCGTAATGTATCACCGGTCGTAATGTATCACCGGTCGTAATGTATCACCGGTCGTAATGTATCACCGGTCATCATGTATCACCGGTCGTAATGTATCACCGGTCGTAATGTATCACCGGTCGTAATGTACCACCGGTCGTAATGTATCACCGGTCATCATGTATCACCGGTCGTAATGTATCACCGGTCATAATGTATCACTCACCGGTCGTAATATATCACCGGACGTAATGTATCACCGGTCGTAATGTATATCACCGGTCGTAATGTATCACCGGTCGTAATGTATCACCGGTCGTAATGTATCACCGGTCGTAATGTATCACGGGTCATAATGTATCACCGGTCGTAATGTATCACCGGTCGTAATGTATCACCGATGATACATTACGATGTATCACCGGTCCTAATGTATCACCGGTCGTAATGTATCACCGGTCATAATGTATCACCGGTCGTAATGTATCACCGGTCGTAATGTATCACCGGTCGTAATGTATCACCGGTCGTAATGTATCATCGGTTGTAATGTATCACCGGTCGTAATGTATCACCGGTCATAATGTATCACCGGTCGTAATGTATCACCGGTGATACATTACGATGTATCACCGGTCCTAATGTATCACCGGTCGTAATGTATCACCGGTCATAATGTATCACCGGTCGTAATGTATCACCGGTCATAATGTATCACCGGTCCTCATGTATCACCGGTCACAATGTATCACCGGTCATAATGTATCACCGGTCATAATGTATCACCGGTCATAATGTATCACCGGTCCTCATGTATCACCGGTCACAATGTATCACCGGTCATAATGTATCACCGGTCATAATGTATCACCGGTCATAATGTATCACCGGTCGTAATGTATCACCGGTCGTAATGTATCACCGGTCGTAATGTATCACCGGTCGTAATGTATCACCGGTCGTAATGTATCACCGGTCGTAATGTATCACCGGTCCTAATGTATCACCGGTCGTAATGTATCACCGGTCGTAATTTATCACCGGTCATAATGTATCACCGGTCATCATGTATCACCGGTCGTAATATATCACCGGTCGTAATGTATCACCGGTCGTAATGTATCACCGGTCGTAATGCATCACCGGTCCTCATGTATCACCGGTCGTAATGTATCACCGGTCGTAATGTATCACCGGTCGTAATGTATCACCGGTCATCATGTATCACCGGTCATCATGTATCACCGGTCGTAATGTATCACCGGTCGTAATGTATCACCGGTCGTAATGTATCACCGGTCGTAATGTATCACCGGTCATAATGTATCACCGGTCATAATGTATCACCGGTCGTAATGTATCACCGGTCGTAATGTATCACCGGTCGTAATGTATCACCGGTCCTAATGTATCACCGGTCATAATGTATCACCGGTCATAATGTATCACCGGTCATAATGTATCACCGGTCATCATGTATCACCGGTCATCATGTATCACCGGTCATAATGTATCACCGGTCGTAATGTATCACCGGTCATAATGTATCACCGGTCATCATGTATCACCGGTCATAATGTATCACCGGTCGTAATGTATCACCGGTCATAATGTATCACCGGTCGTAATGTATCACCGGTCGTAATGTATCACCGGTCATCATGTATCACCGGTCATAATGTATCACCGGTCATCATGTATCACCGGTCATAATGTATCACCGGTCATCATGTATCACCGGTCATAATGTATCACCGGTCGTAATGTATCACCAGTCATCATGTATCACCGGTCGTAATGTATCACCGGCCATAATGTATCACCGGTCGTAATGTATCACCGGTCATCATGTATCACCGGTCGTAATGTATCACCGGTCATAATGTATCACCGGTCGTAATGTATCACCGGTCGTAATCTATCACCGGTCATCATGTATCACCGGTCATCATGTATCACCGGTCGTAATGTATCACCGGTCGTAATGTATCACCGGTCGTAATGTATCACCGGTCATAATGTATCACCGGTCGTAATGTATCACCGGTCGTAATGTATCACCGGTCGTAATGTATCACCGGTCATAATGTATCACCGGTCATAATGTATCACCGGTCGTAATGTATCACCGGTCGTAATGTATCACCGGTCGTAATGTATCACCGGTCGTAATGTATCACCGGTCGTAATGTATCACCGGTCGTAATGTATCACCGGTCGTAATGTATCACCGGTCACACTGTATCACCGGTCATAATGTATCACCGGTCATTATAATGTATCACCGGTCATAATGTATCACCGGTCATCATGTATCACCGGTCGTAATGTATCACCGGTCATAATGTATCACCGGTCATAATGTATCACCGGTCATAATGTATCACCGGTCGTAATGTATCACCGGTCGTAATGTATCACCGGTCGTAATGTATCACCGGTCGTAATGTATCACCGGTCGTAATGTATCACCGGTCGTAATGTATCACCGGTCGTAATGTATCACCGGCCGTAATGTATCACCGGTCCTAATGTATCACCGGTCGTAATGTATCACCGGTCGTAATTTATCACCGGTCATAATGTATCACCGGTCATCATGTATCACCGGTCGTAATATATCACCGGTCGTAATGTATCACCGGTCGTAATGTATCACCGGTCGTAATGTATCACCGGTCCTCATGTATCACCGGTCGTAATGTATCACCGGTCGTAATGTATCACCGGTCATAATGTATCACCGGTCGTAATGTATCACCGGTCGTAATGTATCACCGGTCGTAATGTATCACCGGTCGTAATGTATCACCGGTCGTAATGTATCACCGGTCGTAATGTATCACCGGTCATCATGTATCACCGGTCGTAATGTATCACCGGTCGTAATGTATCACCGGTCGTAATGTACCACCGGTCGTAATGTATCACCGGTCATCATGTATCACCGGTCGTAATGTATCACCGGTCATAATGTATCACCGGTCATAATGTATCACCGGTCGTAATGTATCACCGGTCGTAATATATCACCGGACGTAATGTATCACCGGTCGTAATGTATATCACCGGTCGTAATGTATCACCGGTCGTAATGTATCACCGGTCGTAATGTATCACCGGTCGTAATGTATCACGGGTCATAATGTATCACCGGTCGTAATGTATCACCGGTCGTAATGTATCACCGATGATACATTACGATGTATCACCGGTCCTAATGTATCACCGGTCGTAATGTATCACCGGTCATAATGTATCACCGGTCGTAATGTATCACCGGTCGTAATGTATCACCGGTCGTAATGTATCACCGGTCGTAATGTATCATCGGTTGTAATGTATCACCGGTCGTAATGTATCACCGGTCATAATGTATCACCGGTCGTAATGTATCACCGGTGATACATTACGATGTATCACCGGTCCTAATGTATCACCGGTCGTAATGTATCACCGGTCATAATGTATCACCGGTCGTAATGTATCACCGGTCATAATGTATCACCGGTCCTCATGTATCACCGGTCACAATGTATCACCGGTCATAATGTATCACCGGTCATAATGTATCACCGGTCATAATGTATCACCGGTCCTCATGTATCACCGGTCACAATGTATCACCGGTCATAATGTATCACCGGTCATAATGTATCACCGGTCATAATGTATCACCGGTCGTAATGTATCACCGGTCGTAATGTATCACCGGTCGTAATGTATCACCGGTCGTAATGTATCACCGGTCGTAATGTATCACCGGTCGTAATGTATCACCGGTCCTAATGTATCACCGGTCGTAATGTATCACCGGTCGTAATTTATCACCGGTCATAATGTATCACCGGTCATCATGTATCACCGGTCGTAATATATCACCGGTCGTAATGTATCACCGGTCGTAATGTATCACCGGTCGTAATGCATCACCGGTCCTCATGTATTACCGGTCGTAATGTATCACCGGTCGTAATGTATCACCGGTCATAATGTATCACCGGTCGTAATGTATCACCGGTCGTAATGTATCACCGGTCGTAATGTATCACCGGTCGTAATGTATCACCGGTCGTAATGTATCACCGGTCATCATGTATCACCGGTCGTAATGTATCACCGGTCGTAATGTATCACCGGTCGTAATGTACCACCGGTCGTAATGTATCACCGGTCATCATGTATCACCGGTCGTAATGTATCACCGGTCATAATGTATCACCGGTCGTAATGTACCACCGGTCGTAATGTATCACCGGTCATCATGTATCACCGGTCGTAATGTATCACCGGTCATAATGTATCACCGGTCATAATGTATCACCGGTCGTAATGTATCACCGGTCGTAATATATCACCGGTCGTAATGTATCACCGGTCGTAATGTATATCACCGGTCGTAATGTATCACCGGTCGTAATGTATCACCGGTCGTAATGTATCACCGGTCGTAATGTATCACTGGTCATAATGTATCACCGGTCGTAATGTATCACCGGTCGTAATGTATCACCGATGATACATTACGATGTATCACCGGTCCTAATGTATCACCGGTCGTAATGTATCACCGGTCATAATGTATCACCGGTCGTAATGTATCACCGGTCGTAATGTATCACCGGTCGTAATGTATCACCGGTCGTAATGTATCATCGGTTGTAATGTATCACCGGTCGTAATGTATCACCGGTCGTAATGTATCACCGGTGATACATTACGATGTATCACCGGTCCTAATGTATCACCAGTTGTAATGTATCACCGGTCATAATGTATCACCGGTCGTAATGTATCACCGGTCGTAATGTATCACCGGTCGTAATGTATCACCGGTCGTAATGTATCACCGGTCATAATGTATCACCGGTCGTAATGTATCACCGGTCATCATGTATCACCGGTCGTAATATATCACCGGTCGTAATGTATCACCGGTCGTAATGTATCACCGGTCATAATGTATCACCGGTCATAATGTATCACCGGTCGACATAATGTATCACCGGTCATAATGTATCACCGGTCGTAATGTATCACCGGTCGTAATGTATCACCGGTCGTAATGTATCACCGGTCGTAATGTATCACCGGTCCTAATGTATCACCGGTCGTAATGTATCACCGGTCGTAATGTATCACCGGTGATACATTACGATGTATCACCGGTCCTAATGTATCACCGGTCGTAATGTATCACCGGTCATAATGTATCACCGGTCGTAATGTATCACGGGTCGTAATGTATCACCAGTCATAATGTATCGTCGTAATATATCACCGGTCGTAATGTATCACCGGTCGTAATGTATCACCGGTCGTAATGTATCACCGGTCGTAATGTATCACCGGTCGTAATGTATCACCGGTCCTAATGTATCACCGGTCGTAATGTATCACCGGTCGTAATGTATCACCGGTGATACATTACGATGTATCACCGGTCCTAATGTATCACCGGTCGTAATGTATCACCGGTCATAATGTATCACCGGTCGTAATGTATCACGGTGTCGTAATGTATCACCAGTCATAATGTATCGTCGTAATATATCACCGGTCGTAATGTATCACCGGTCGTAATGTATCACCGGTCGTAATGTATCACCGGTCGTAATGTATCACCGGTCGTAATGTATCACCGGTCCTAATGTATCACCGGTCGTAATGTATCACCGGTCGTAATTTATCACCGGTCATAATGTATCACCGGTCATCATGTATCACCGGTCGTAATATATCACCGGTCGTAATGTATCACCGGTCGTAATGTATCACCGGTCGTAATGTATCACCGGTCCTCATGTATCACCGGTCGTAATGTATCACCGGTCGTAATGTATCACCGGTCGTAATGTATCACCGGTCGTAATGTATCACCGGTCGTAATGTATCACCGGTCGTAATGTATCACCGGTCGTAATGTATCACCGGTCGTAATGTATCACCGGTCGTAATGTATCACCGGTCGTAATGTATCACCGGTCATCATGTATCACCGGTCGTAATGTATCACCGGTCGTAATGTATCACCGGTCGTAATGTACCACCGGTCGTAATGTATCACCGGTCATCATGTATCACCGGTCGTAATGTATCACCGGTCATAATGTATCACCGGTCATAATGTATCACCGGTCGTAATGTATCACCGGTCGTAATATATCACCGGTCGTAATGTATCACCGGTCGTAATGTATCACTGGTCATAATGTATCACCGGTCGTAATGTATCACCGGTCGTAATGTATCACCGATGATACATTACGATGTATCACCGGTCCTAATGTATCACCGGTCGTAATGTATCACCGGTCATAATGTATCACCGGTCGTAATGTATCACCGGTCGTAATGTATCACCGGTCGTAATGTATCACCGGTCGTAATGTATCATCGGTTGTAATGTATCACCGGTCGTAATGTATCACCGGTCGTAATGTATCACCGGTGATACTTTACGATGTATCACCGGTCCTAATGTATCACCAGTCGTAATGTATCACCGGTCATAATGTATCACCGGTCGTAATGTATCACCGGTCGTAATGTATCACCGGTCGTAATGTATCACCGGTCGTAATGTATCACCGGTCATAATGTATCACCGGTCATAATGTATCACCGGTCGTAATGTATCACCGGTCATCATGTATCACCGGTCGTAATATATCACCGGTCGTAATGTATCACCGGTCGTAATGTATCACCGGTCATAATGTATCGTCGTAATATATCACCGGTCGTAATGTATCACCGGTCGTAATGTATCACCGGTCGTAATGTATCACCGGTCGTAATGTATCACCGGTCGTAATGTATCACTGGTCATAATGTATCACCGGTCCTAATGTATAACCGGTCCTAATGTATCACCGGTCCTAATGTATCACCGGTCGTAATGTATCACTGGTCATAATGTATCACCGGTTATAATGTATCACCGGTCGTAATGTATCACCGGTCGTAATGTATCACCGGTCGTAATGTATCACCGGTGATACATTACGATGTATCACCGGTCCTAATGTATCACCGGTCGTAATGTATCACCGGTCATAATGTATCACCGGTCGTAATGTATCACCGGTCGTAATGTATCACCGGTCGTAATGTATCACCGGTCATAATGTATCACCGGTCATAATGTATCACCGGTCGTAATGTATCACCGGTCATCATGTATCACCGGTCGTAATATATCACCGGCGGTCGTAATGTATCACCGGTCATAATGTATCACCGGTCATAATGTATCACCGGTCGACATAATGTATCACCGGTCATAATGTATCACCGGTCGTAATGTATCACCAGTCGTAATGTATCACCGGTCGTAATGTATCACCGGTCGTAATGTATCACCGGTCCTAATGTATCACCGGTCGTAATGTATCACCGGTCGTAATGTATCACCGGTGATACATTACGATGTATCACCGGTCCTAATGTATCACCGGTCGTAATGTATCACCGGTCATAATGTATCACCGGTCGCAATGTATCACGGGTCGTAATGTATCACCGGTCATAATGTATCGTCGTAATATATCAGCGGTCGTAATGTATCACCGGTCATAATGTATCGTCGTAATGTATCACCGGTCGTAATGTATCACCGGTCGTAATGTATCACCGGTGGTAATGTATCACCGATCGTCATGTATCACCGGTCGTAATGTATCACCGGTCGTAATGTATCACCGGTCGTAATGTATCACCGGTCGTAATGTATCACCGGTCATAATGTATCACCGGTCCTAATGTATCACCGGTCATAATGTATCACCGGTCATAATGTATCACCGGTCATAATGTATCACCGGTCATAATGTATCACCGGTCATAATGTATCACCGGTCATAATGTATCACCGGTCATAATGTGTCAACGGTCATCATGTATCAACGGTATATACGAAATAGGTGCGAAATAGGTGCAAAATAGATGCGAAATAGGTACGAAATAGGTGATCCTAAAATTGAAAGCTGTTTGAAGCTATTTCAATCCGGACCCGTCTAGGTTGGTTTAGCCCCCTCACTTCAAAATAGCTTCCGCGGCCGCTGTTTTTACGTAATAAGGTGCCAAGGTACATAGACCACAAAACTCCAAAAAGAAAACAGTCTACATACAGCAAGGGAAAGGAGACAGTACTGCAGGAAGAGGAGAATGAGACCTCAGATTCTGGCTTCCCAGCAAGTTGAGGATGTTGATAATGAATCTTCAGTGGTGGAAGATATTGATTTTTCTTTTCATTCAAATTCAATTCAGACTCCGATTAGATTATGTTATTTTGAATCTTATATATAGGCACATATATACCCACACTCAGACACTTACAGGTTGAGTTTATGACACTAACGATCACTGTATTTTATGTTATAATAAAAGTATTTTATGTTTGGGCATACACGTCTAACCGGAGATCATGAAGGTTGCGGTTCGTTTCCCGTCTGGGGCTCAGAAACATTTTCTGAGTTTGCGTTAAAGGATGAGTGTCCAGCTAATGCTTTGGGCCACGAAATTGAACAAGTCAACCAATCCTTCGATATCTGAGCAATCCTTGCCGTAAATTACTCAAATTGTGTTTTTCGTAAGAGCAGAGATAATGTAGAAAGTTATTATTGTCATATTTTTGATAGTATTTGATTACACTCGGTGCGCCGTGGAATTGTGTTTTGAGACAGGTATCCGTCGCTCGTGGTTTGCCGTTTGATGCGTGAATTTCAAAGTTTCCTTCAAGACCGCAGTTTCCTGGCAAAGCTAATAGTATAAGATCCTTATATTCCATATATTCTATGAGTAGAGGAACAGATATTACGCTAGAAACGAACGCTCACTGCTGTAAATCGTTGTATTGGACAAGGCCATTGTAATCGAAGCCGTTGAGAATAGAACACGCTGACAGACGACGGCACGAAGAGTGCGGTTCACAATATTCGACAAACTCTGAGTCAGACATCACTACAAACTGATTTAAACGACTTTTAACAGCTTATTATGTCGTAAGATAACAAAACAACAAGAAAACGTAATAAACCGAGGTAGTTAGAAGCAAGTTTCCCAAATCAAAACAATAACACAAGCGCGCAAAGCATTAGCTGGACACGCATCCTTTAAAAGCTTGAGTAGCAAACAATTTACCATATGTTAGAATAATATATAGTAGTTTTCAAGCGAAACAAGGTTCCTACGCTATATGAATAGTTCTAAGTTTTATGTGGCTTTTAAATATGAATTGAGGTGGGCAATCAGAAATGGCCTGGGGCAACCAAATTTTTGGTGTGGCCTGCCCTAAGGGCATTCACTTTTTTCAAAATTTTGCAAGCCCTGGCAGACTACCCTCAGTTCCCAGCACTCCTGTGTTGTTGGTATGAATGAAAATTAAAGATGTGCTGGGCCACGAAACTAAAACAAAATGTATAGTTGGGTCATGAAACCATCCAGGGAAATTTGGTTGGGTCACGAAACTTTAACAATAATTTTCAGTTTTCCTTCTGTCCCATCCCGGGTATCAATTCCTATGTTATAAATATTTGTTTTCTTCGATTACTTTTGATACTAATCAAAAAGGTTTCATGGCGCATCAAAGGTTTTCCAAATGTTTTCGTAGCCCCACCAACTTTTGATTTATAGTTTCATGGCCCAGCACTTTTCCTTCTGCCCCTCACCCTGGTGGAATTAATGATAAGCTCCCTTATATAGATTAAGCAAAACCAAAAGCTATATATACAAACAGTTCACGGTAAGAGCTGTAAAGGTTTTTACCTTTGCCAAGTTTTGAATGCATTTTTACTTCTTTTATATAGATAACCTTCCATTACGACATCGCTATCGGGGAAAGGTAATGGTAAGACAGAGGTAATTGTGAGAGAGCGAGCGAGGGAGAGAGAGAGTGGGGGAGGGAGGGAGGGAGAGGGAGAGAGAGAGAGAGAGAGAGAGAGAGAGAGAGAGAGAGAGAGAGAGAGAGAGAGAGAGAGAGAGAGAGAGAGAGGAGGGAGGGAGGAGAGAGAGAGAGAGAGAGAGAGAGAGAGAGAGAGAGAGAGAGAGAGGAGAGAGAGAGAGAGAGAGAGAGAGAGTGAGAGAGAGAGAGAGAGAGAGAGAGAGAGAGAGAGAGAGAGAGAGAGAGAGAGAGAGAGAGAGAGAGAGAGAGAGAGAGAGAGAGAGAGAGAGAGAGAGAGAGAGAGAGAGAGAGAGAGAGAGAGAGAGAGAGAGAGAGTAATACAGTGCAATACGTTTGAAATGCAAAACAATACCTGCTAGATGGATCAGCATTTATTGTCACACAGAGTGATTCTTCCTAAAACATTTTAAGGTTAACATGCTCTGTAGCATTGTATTATGTTTTCCTATAGGCTCCTATCGCTGCTGATCTAACCTCTGGCTTAAGCCATAACAACTCACTCAGTTGTAACTTACGCACTTACTAACCTTCCCTTGGACAAGTTGATGTCTGCTTTCCATTTCTTTTTTCTCAGCAACAAACATTACTGAAAGTTCTTCCAACTAGATATTGAAAATGGACGTTTATCACATTAATAGCAAGTGATAACGGATGTGCGACCCATGCAGGCGCTTTTTCGTTTTTAAGGTCGCGAACCGAAACAGGTTTTTACGAAGGGTATGCATGTTTGTGTAAGATAATAGACACGTATGTTATGTATTTAGACTAGGCAATTCTAAATCTGTTTTCAAAATTGAAAACGGTTAAATATTGACCGAGATAACGTTCAAAATAAAAAACGACGAAGTGACCGGCTTATAGCCGACTAATTTCTAAGTACTATTTAAAAAACGAGCAGCAGTGTTTTATATCTGATAAAAAACGTGATGCGAGTTTTTTGAATGGCTTCAAAAACTGTGAATGAGAAACATGGATTTTAAATAGAAAATAAAATCTCTAGGGAATAGCAACTTGGTTGTCCTCTACCAAAAATTTGAATATGAATTTTAAATGCCGAGGCGTGGTAATGCCGAAGCCTACATTCTCGGCAGCGTTTGTCTTTGATATGCCTCCAAAGCGAAGATTTCGATAACCAAAAAACGAAGAGCAAGAAAAGCGTGTGAGTACTATTTTAGGACCTCCAAGGAATATAACAGAGAGGGCGAACAGTGATTTGAAAGAAGAATGTAAGGATTTAATAGACTTCAGTTTGGCTGATTTTAGATTTGACGTTCCCGACGAAATGTTGAGTAATTTCCCGATGCGTGCGAGTGAAGGTGAGAGGGTATCAAATGTTAACACGAACATGTCGAGTTGTGTGTTCAATAATTGTACTTTCAATTTTGCTGAAAAGTGATTCTTGTAAAGAGCTAGATCGTGGTAGTTCTTAAATTTGAATGTTGTTGTGCGAGAATTATCATTATGTGTTGAAACTATAATTATGTTAATTTCAAATACGATCTTTATACAAAAAATCTTTATATAAAAATCTTTATATAAAAAATCTTTATATGAAAATCTTTATTCACGAGAAGTATTGTGTTTCTGCATGAATAAGTGTGCTTTAGCTATTATAAAGACGCATGCATGTGACTAATTTCGTAGCAGCAATTGGATAGTTGGTTTATGAATTATTAATGAGTTTTTGAAGTATACATGAACCGTTTTTACGAAGGGTACTCACGTTCTCGTAATATACATTAGTAAACACGTATGTTATGTATTTTGACTCGCTAATTCCAAATCTGTTTTCAGATTTTAAATCGGTCAAAATTGGCCGAGATAACGTTCAAACATTTCTTCGACGAAACGGGCTTTTGGAAATGGTTACGCACGCGTGCTCCGACAAAGCAGAATTTTCCTTTTTTGCCTATAAAAGTTAGAATCTAAACAATTACCGCGCTAGGAGAACTTTTCGCGCAAATTTTCAAGTGTGTTTCCTGAATGGTTCTTAAATTATTATCTGGCTTTCTATTGGTTAGATTTTTACATGTGATTTTTTCACAACTAGGCTTTATGTATATTATTATATTCTTATCAAATAAACAACTGACCTGCTTTCCAAGAGAGCGCATCTGTGGTTCAACGTCCTTCAATAAATTGAATCCCTGATGGAAGAATGTGTATTGGGCATGCATATAGGCCAACATCTATAGTATTAAAAAATTATATTAATATAGCTAAATGAAATATCAATATTGCAGCAACGAAGCTAAATTACATCGGACTGCCTACCTCACTATCTCACCTAATTTTCCCCTAATGAGCTACTTGTATCAGCAGTATTATAGTTACTCTGTATAGCCAGGAAGAATAAAGATAATAATGGCAATATTAGACTTAGTACCTCTCACGTTTGGGGATTTTACATATCCGTAATATTTGGGTCTTCCTGAGCAAAATCATAATATATATTGTCAGCCGAAAATTTCATCTTCATGGAGTTTTTCGCTGTCAAAGTTATCGGATGTGATGTCACAAGAGGCATTCCAAACCAGTTTTCTTTTGTTACTTGCCACAAAAAATGCCTCTTGTGACATCACATCAGTTAACATTAACAGCCAAAAAGTCCACGAAGATGAAATTTTCGGATGACAAGATATATTATGATTTTGCTCAGGAAGACCCAAATATTACGAATATGTAAAATCCCCAAACGTGAGATAGGTACTTTAAGTCTAATATTGCCATTATTAGCTATACAGAGTAACTATATACTGTTGATACAAGTACAGTAGCTCATTAGGGAAAAATTAGGTGTCAAAAGTATAACATTATATACAGCATACCACATCTAGAATTTCAAATCTCTTTCTTGACTGTAAAACATTAATCTAAATAAAACAATGTTACTTATTAACTAGAAGGCACTCAGAGACTGCATCCGCCAGCAGGTTATTTATTGAAGACATTTTATACAGTAAATTTAGCACATATTTAAGGTTGGTCCTGGTGCATGACCATGACCACACTTTTCATATACAATAAAATATTGTTGTTGTTCAATGTACGATCTACACGTCTATAAATTTCTTTTATCTAGAGTGAATAAAATGCTTCATTGCACTCATTTCTACTCAAATATTATGCAAAATTATATGTTGTTCCTTAGGCCATGACCGCACTTTTGTATAAACAATGATACTGACAAGTCCATTGTTTTCTGTGAATTCAGCTTGTTTGCAAATATTAAAGATGCAAATATTAAAGACAGACAGACAGACAGACAGACAGACAGACAAGACAAGACAAGACAGACAGACAGACAGACAGACAGACAGACAGACAGACAGACAGACAGACAGACAGACAGACAGACAGACAGACAGACAGACAGACAGACAGACAGACAGACAGACAGACAGAGAAGACAGACAGAGAAGACAGACAGAGAAGACAGACAGAGAAGACAGACAGAGAAGACAGACAGACAGACAGACAGACAAACAGACAGACAGACAGACAGACAGACAGACAGACAGACAAACAGACAGACAGACAGACAGACAAACAGACAGACAGACAAACAGACAGACAGACAGACAGACAGACGGGAAGACAGACAGACGGGAAGACAGACAGAGAAGACAGACAGAGAAGACAGACAGAGAAGACAGACAGACAGACAGACAGACAGACAGACAGACAGACAGACAGACAGACAGACAGACAGACAGAGGTAAAAACATAACCTCCTGGTGGAGGTAATTATATTAAGACTAAACAAACTGAATTTTTCAAAGACTGACACTGTATTCAATTTGATTAATTACAAGAGCTATATTTATGGGAAACTTCTTTACCTGAAACGAGTAGTCCAGTGACAGATGGTTAAAACCAACTTTGGTAGCTGTGACAAAATTGTTAACCTTTCAAAAGATAAATTTTATAAATAGCTACAGCAGTGTAGTCAATATCATGAACAGAGATCTATTGATTGGATAATTGTCATGACAAAGTTTCGTATTATTTAATATAAATTGAAGGTTGGTGTACTGCCAAAATAGTACTTAGGAGCAAGGGGCACTGAATAATGCATAATCAACCATGATATTGCGTGGCAAATTTCCAAAATTATTACCACTAATCAAGCCTGGATATTAGCGGTCGGTCACGGACATTGTCCGGTACAAATATCCCATTTCTAGAGATTTGACAGTTACAATATTGATTGTGTCTGTCATTTTGTCCGATGCTCATCTTGTCCAAAGATTATACTCAACTTTTTGTGAAAGTAAAACATTTTTGTGTTGAATGGACTGCGTTTAGATTTCGTATTGTACAACCTCAGATGAGAGACATTGCGGTAAATCTGGAGACATTATGCTAACTTTGGAGACATAGCGCTACGTTATGAGACGTTACGCTAAGTTTGGAGACATTACGCTAACTTTGCAGACATTGCGCTAAGTTTGGAAACATTGCACTATGTTATGAGACGTTATGGTAATGCTAAGTTTGGAGACATTACGCTAATTAGTTTGCAGACATACATTGCGCTAAGTTTGGAGAAACTGCGCTAAGGTATGAGACGTTACGCTAAGTTTGGAGACATTATGCTAAGTTTGAGACATTACGCTAAGTTTGGAGACATTAACGCTAAGTTTGAGACATTACGCTAAGTTTGGAGACATTGCGCTAAGTTTGGAGACATTACGCTAACTTTGGAGACATTCATGCGCTAAGTTTGGAGACATTGCGCTAAGTTATGAGACGTTACGCTAAGTTTGGATATATTATGCTAAGTTTGAGACATTACGCTAAGTTTGGAGACATTACGCTAAGTTTGGAAATATAAGTTGGAGACATTGCGCTAAGTTTGGAGACATTGCGGTAAGTTATGAGACGTTAGTACGTTACGCTAAGTTTGGAGACATTGCGCTAAGTTGTGAGACATTACGCTAGGTTTGGAGACATTGCGCTAAGTTATGAGACGTTACGCTAAGTTTGGAGACATTGCGCTAAGTTATGAGACGTTACGCTAAGTTTGGAGACATTGCGCTAAGTTTTGAGATATTACGCTAAGTTTAGAGACGTTACACTAAGTTTGGAGACGTTACACTTAGTTTTTAGACGTTACGCTAAGTTGTACCGTGACTGGTACAATCTTTTGTATGTCCGTTACAAATTCATTTGAGCTGGTCATTCTGACAGGTACAGCAAAAATTAATTATTTCCAGGCTTGCCACTAATCCGTGGTACCATCAGTGACATTGTCTGGAGGTAATAGCATCCACACCCTATTGAATCGCAATGATGGTGATACCAGAAGTTTATTTGCATCTTGTTAATAGATAACGTCATCATCTGTTCTATGAGGGTATAAATAGGGATCCTATAAGCAATGATCACCCCTGATGAAGACACTAGATTGGAGTGTCGAAACATTGGGACATAGAAAGTAACTATGTTAAGTTACATTCAAAAATCTAAGCCAGAGTACCATCAAACTATGTCCACATTATTTTGGTAGTACAACCTTTTATAATATTTAATTTGTATTTCTACACCACCTACGTAGTACAATACTTTGATCTCCTTCACATTATTTTGGTGGTACACCAACCTTTTAGAGTATTTAATTTGTATTTCTACACTACCTACACAACACAACACTTTGATCTCCTTCGCACTATTTTGGTAGTACACCAACCTTTTATAGTATTTAATTTGTATTTCTACACTACCTACACAGCACAACACTTTGATCTCCTTCACATTATTTTGGTAGTACACCAACCTTTTATAGTATTTGATTTATATTTCTACACTACCTACACAGCACAACAATTTGATATTATTCAATACCTCTTCAATCTCCGCTTGTTTGCTATTTTTTGGGAGTTGTGAATTTCGAACTAACGCACTTGATGAGAAAGAAATGTCAATATTATTAACATCAACACATAATTAGAACTATTTTTATTTAGAATAATTATCCCAATTATAAATAAGTTCAACAAAATGTACTGTACATACTTGCTAAGGTCATAGCCCATTTTGTCAAAAAACTTTTTTGTTTCTTTAACTTTTTTAATTTCTCTATACACAAAAGTAAAAGTAACTTAGGAACTGGTCATTCTATCAGGGAATAATTTTTCTGCAGCCTATCTAAACAAGCATAATTGGTGGACTCTTGGTTGTTCTTTGTTAGGGTTAGGTTAAGAACTAAGGGCCAGGCCCCAGCCCCTGCCAAAAATGGAGTGGAAGATTATAATGAAAAATTACACCTTAACAGCGACATTACTGACATATATTTCATTGTCATATTTAGTCAGAACTAATATACAGGGGCCCTGATACTCGATTCTCCCAGACCACCCCCGGCCTCCTGCGAATCTGCTATTTATGGTGAAGAATCATTAATGTCCTGGGTGGGAGATTGACCTTCAGTTGATAAGAAAGAGCTGATTTGCCAACAGAATATATAGGTGTCTAGGTATTCACAATTGCTTAACATTGTACTGTATACTGACATAGTGATAATATAGAAGTTATAGTCAAGCCTTCATGGGGCCCCAGACCCAAGACATGCATAAGGGTATTAAGGGCCCAGTCTATCTCTGTTATGCCACTGGATCATGGGCACATCCCTATAATGGTTTGCAAGCAATCCCTTGCGATTCAGAAGAGAAAGGTTTGGTGGTATGACTCCTAGGTTCTTAACTGCACTTATTACACGATTGAGTTGGTTTTCTTTGATGTACCGCGGGCTTTATCTAGCATAAAGACCATGAATACTAATTAGATAAGAAATGAAGGAAAAACTAAGGGAAATCTTTGTCCAAGGTGGATAAAATGGACAAAATTTTGTTGGAAAACCTCCTCACTCGTGAAATAAGTCAGATCAAGCCCTCGAACGTTATATAGCATAAAGCCCTCCTTCTCGGGCTTTATCTCTTACTTATTTTATTAGTCAAGTACGTACAATGCAGAACCGTTCTGCATTGTACGTACTGCCAGAACCTAATTGTGATCAGTAATTAAGACTTACTCCTTGAGGAATTTCTGCAGTACATAGGCAATTGAACATTGCGTTTGGTCCATCAAAATCTGGAGGGAAGAATAATACAAGGATATCAGCACACTTTCGAGCATACAGTGTCATTTGAGATCATCTAAATTAGGTCTGCCTTTTTAATTCTCTGTTAATCCAAATGAAAAGAATTGTATACCCAGTCGATTCCCATTACCCAGTACAGGTACATACATTACTCATACAGGTACAGTACATGTCAAAATTTGCTCAATAGCTCAAAATGCCTTTGGTTGGCTTGGGTTAAGGTGTCATGCTTGCAATCTATGATAGGAGACTTTAGGATACAGTAGCAAAACCTATGGGTAAACTTACTGTGTCATGAAATGAAATGTAATGTGATTGTATTTAGACAAGTTCAATACCATTGGTTCAGAACTGATGTACAGTAGGGTAGTTGGAAACTAAAATCACATCAAATACCACGTGAACCTAAAAACCTTTTCTTTTGTGCAACAATAATTGTTCTTTACCCGTATATGGAAAATGTGTACATGTAAAGGCCAAAACTGCTATGGTTGCTACAGCTCCTACAGTACACTTCTGCTATGCAACTCACCATAAAATATGATCTTGATTCTTCTAAAACATTACTGAATTTCTCCAATGACTCAGTAAAACATCATCTCCACTGAAGTACCTACATAGTGACTCAATGCCTCTGACGAGACCGCTATGTGACGAAAACAAGAATAAAATAATTACTTCTGGAAACAAAAGAGCGATGTCAGTATGCATGTTTGTCTGAGTTTGCTATAAATTCTTGCATTCCAAACAATAGAAAGAGTCGTTAGGAATCCCTTGAGAGTCAATTTCGGTTTGTTTGTCTGAGTTTTGGTTCTATAAATAGCATTAACGTGCTCCTTTATTGATGAGTAATGGCAACATATAAGCCTTGGACAGTTTTTTGTTTGCTATAAGCATGAAAAAGGATGAAAAAATAGCTGACAAGGTCTTTCACAGTTTTTTAATTGGGCCATTCGTTTTTGAGATATATTGCTTCAAACATTGCGAAAAACATTATTTAATTTATTTTGAATTCCCCACGAGAAATACTCACAAATTGAAAAGGGTCTTGGAACTACCTTAGTTTGTATTATATTATGTACTATAACAGTAAAGACCAATATTATATACTGTCCAATATACTGACCAATATACTGTAGGAATAAAAAAATAATCATTACCTGACAGCATTGCCATACGACTTGCCAACTTCAACAACAGTATTACATACCTTGATTAACTAGAGCAAAGCACAACATGTTATAAATATAACCTCAAGCTTGCTTTTTCTGATTGTACTTTGGCAAATGCCAGACACTACATGTGATGATCAGTGGAAGAAATTTATCTAATGCAATTATTAGGGCCCCTTGAAACGTCAGTATTTGGTTGCTAAAGGCTAAAAGCTAAGTAGTTCAAAATGTGCAGCACTCTACTTTTTCACTAATCAACATTTGTATAGTTTTTGATGGGCTAAAAAATTAGATAGAAATGGATATACCCACTTTTTTGTACACACATGTTCTTTTTTTTCATTCTTAGCATACCTTTTCAAGCTCAGATTCTAATTTGGTTATATCTTGTTCATTCTGTTCGATCTGAAACCTATACGATTGTTATAGAATAATGAGTCATACAGTGTACATCAGCTATTTATGCTATGTGATAACTGAACCCATCCATATACTATATAAATGTATTATAAAGCGTCACCAAGGGACCAATATTAAAATTATTCTAAAACAGGCAAGAAACGCTTGGGTGGAGGAGTGTCGAGGGGTGTTACATGTAGGTCCACATAATACTTTGGGTTGGGTTTTCGAGAATGTTTGGGATTAAAGTTCATGATTTAGTTTTAGGGTTAGCACTACCAGAAACAACCATTAAATTAGGTGGAGCACTTCTGCTGGAAACCAAGCTATTCTGCCTGGTTTCCAAATCATTCCGCGGAGTTGTAGCGATGTCTGCGATGACATCATCATTTTGTCCCTACCACTTCTCCAGGTCTGGTGACGCCACTGCAGATGACGTCAGAACATGGTAAGAACAAAAAAGTGGCCCACGAGACGGAGTATAGTGGGCCACTGATGTTCTTACCACGTTCTGACGTCCTCTGTGTATCTAAAACTGAACAGACAACAAAAAATGGAATCTATTTGTTTTATACAATCAAAAACAACCCCAAAGGTTTATCAAAGCTGTTTGAAAAAAGAAAAACACAGCTTCTGACGTGATTTGATGCCATCCAGGTATCTGTCCTTTAATACTAGATCATGGGCAAGAACCAATGAAAATGCATATATAAGTCATGTGATTATATAATCCAAAGTAGCTTGACCATTCAGCATGTGCGATTTTCTATAATCACCTATGTATTTATACTAATAGAGGATATAAAATCCATGCCAAGATACACAAATGCTATATTCGAGTGCTTGTAATATCTAGGGATGTGCCAGATCCAGATACTGGTATCCGGTAAAATTCCGCTATCCGGTAAGTATCCGGTAAACTTTTACCGGATATTTACCGGATATATGCTGTGTTTACTTCCGCTTGCGCTTAGGTCTGTTTCCCTGGGTACGAGGCAGGAAGTTATTCCACTTTATAATATATTAGACACTTGTTCCAGTTTTCTTTAAGATGTATTATTATACACTTGTTCCAGTTTGATGCTTTCATATTTTATTTGAATTTCAGGTGTAAACTATCTGTATGTACACTGACAATAGTATTCCCATTTCTTTCTCCAACCCGGTCCCTTGTAATTAAACCTGTTACTATTACAATAGTACCATCCGGTATCCGGTACTATCCGGTCAATAACTATCTGGTTAAATCCGGTATCCGGTAAAGTGGTATCCGGCACATCCCTAGTAATATCATAATAAATTTCCGATTCATGTAGAAAGTAAAGTTATTGCAACACATGGCTTTGATTAAGTAGTTGTCACATGTAACTGTCACTAAATACTAATAATATTCTAAATGCCAATCATGTAATTTAGCAATCTTTACAAATATCAGACCTTTTCAAGACATCTTCAGTAACCTTACTTGAAAAACAACCAGTCTTTTTATATCTGAACGAAGTAACACTGGTTTTACTATCTATCATATTAAAAGCAGCGCCAAATTCGCCTTTTAAGACAATCAATTTTTAAGACAATGAAAATTAGAACATGAAAATGCAATGTCCGGTTTGCAACTGCATGTAATAACATCTGAGACGAAATTATTGAATCAATTGTGATATTGAATCCAGTATTCATACATTTATTTGTTAGGACTGATAACATTTTGTTTTGCCCAGGGATAATCGGTAAACAAATTCAATTCACAGCCACAAATCAAAAATATGAAACACGTTTGCCAGTGAGAGAAAAAATTTGTCATTGAAGTATATGCAATCGCTTGGCTTTACGATGCTCACCAAAAGGTCAATTGACAACACAGGATTTAGGCGGTTTTTCGTAAAGCTTTGAAAAGCATATGTCTTCTTTAAACGTCAAAATAAACCCTGATAAAGTGCTAACACTAACAGCTGTCTGGATGCGACTGATAAACTAAGCGTACGTTATCAGTTATGTTATTAAACTTTCAACAGACCTGAAGAATGGCGAATCTTTTAGGCACTCTTCGAACTCCAATTTATGTGGCATGCTTGCTGTTAAAATGTTCCTGCAATACACATAGTTTTGCGTTTTAAGCCAAGACAAACGAATCAAGCGATTTTACGAGGACACTTGATAAACATCACCACTTTCCGCTCCCTCTCTAATCCCCTGTTGTCAAAAAGACCACAGGAACTATGTACCCAGGGCCTCTGAGTCGTCTTCTGGACGATCTTTTTTAGTATCCGCGAGAGGTTGGACGATCGAAATGAGAGATTGTTACGATCGGACATGCCTGTATCGGATGAAATACATCATGAAACTGCTAAGAACTGCTAACCCCAAAACAACTTAGAATCTAACCCCGCCTAACGGTTTTCTAATACTAACTTTAATACTAATAAAAGGATCGCCCAGAAGACGATTCAGACCCCCATGCAATGGGGTCTGCAAACTCTGTCCGTCAAAGCTTAATCACTTATATAATTTATCCAATAAATATAAATAATTATAATCTTTTATTATAATTTTAATTATAATTTTAATTATAATTTATAACTATAATAATCATAATAATTATATAATATAATAAATTATAATAAATTATAATGAATAAATAACAATAAATTATAAATAATTGATTAATAAATATAATTATTATAATTAATAATAAATTATAAGTATTTATAATTATGATTATAATTATAATTATAATTACAATTATAATAGCGGCATTCCAAATTGGAGTTTGAAGACTATAATATAATTATAATTATAATTATAAAATTATAATTAAAATTAATTATAATTATAATTATAATTATAATTATAAACTTCAAATATAAGACAAACTTTTTAATTGTAGACATGTTTCGGCAAAACCCTATGGCATAATAATTATAATTATATAATTTTATAATTATAATTGTTTTCTTATTTATAGAAATTTTATGAATAGTTAATAGCACCGCTCTTCGCTATAATTTTAATGGTTTCCTGGCCATGTAAAGCTTTGCGTAAATATTCTTCAGTATCCGATAACGAACGCCTTGTTCTCCATATATGGGCATCGGTACATAAAGTGATGCGAAAATGAAGTACTTCCTGGCCTGAAGTACTTCCTCCGCTTCCATCTTTGTTTTGCCTGTGGGCGCAATCGGGGACGTCCCCTGTGCGCCCGAAATAAAAAATATTTTCTCCACGTGTCTTTTTACGCTGAAGTCTGAAAATGGCAGGTAAAAATAGCTTATAATTTGTTGTAATAACTTCATACTTAGCTTAACAACTGCTTGTTTTGTGGCTTAATGTTAAACGTCATTAGAAAACCGTATTTCTCGATGTAAATTAGATTTTTGGCTAAAACCCACAGGGGAATAATCATTTGCCGCATCGGCATTCCTGTGACATGGCGCTCGATACCTTGGGGATTTGCGTGACTGTATTGAAGCTTAGTTTTCCTTCGTTTATGATATTATGTCTCTGTATTCTTAATTAACTTGATGTACTGTCTTTTGGGCCGTAAAAGGACCGAATGTCCGTAACGGAAAGCTATAACTTTGCCGTTTCCGTGACAAATTGGCGGGGCAAAAGTCATTATGTTCTGCCGGTTTGTGACAATACATGTAGCTACTTTGTCTTTGGGTGTACTGTAGTGTTGTCATTTTGTATTGCTTCGGGATTGAGGTTTTTGTCTCACGTTTTAATTCCGTGAATTGAGAGAATGTACGTTAAATTTTACCTGTAGTGTACTGTAATTGTAAACAGTTTCGATCTCTGGACGGACAACTAGTGAACTAGACAAGCCATAAATGCCATTGTCATCGCTATTAATAAAATGGCTGTCTTACAAAAGACCTTCGCTCGGTTTTATAAATTTATATATTTGCGCGGAATACTAGACATTTTACTTTTCTCTCTCAGATAAAGGGCCTTCGCTGCTATGCATTATTTCAGGCCCTATTTCAGCAGTACTCATGAGTACATCAACCAATATAGATTATTTTATTTGTATTTATAATGATATTTTGGTACAGATAGATGAACAGTGTTGATGTATTATTTCTCATGGGTACATATTTGCATTTTAGATAATTCAAATCCAAGTACTGAAAGGTAATGAGACATTTTCGCTATATTATTTATATATATATTTCTCTATGTTATATATTATCTTATTAGGAAACAATTTAATATGTGGAGACTTTCAGGCTGGAATCTCAGGGGCTGCTAAAGGCGTGCCCAAGTTCAGGTGTTGGACTTTACTCTTTAGTTCAGGGTCCAACTTGAAAATCATTTCACACTTGGCCAGACCAATTTCATGTTATGTTTCTCGGATTTTTCCACTGTAGCAGTGACCCGGCAGGTCGGTAAATAAAAATAAATCAAATGTTAAACATCTGAGTGCACAGTAAATCTGCAGCCACAGCATTCAGCAATATAGATCGCTCTAGTCCGTTTACACAAGCAGGACGCCTAGAACTTCCAAACTTATGCACGCACAAACATGCGAATATATTAATATTTAAGTTTTTAAAATTGTTCGTGGTAAGACGGTTTTTTGGCCTTCTTTTACTACAAGAGAGATTCACACATATAATTACTCTGCCGGCATTCTCCATTCTGCAAGCAAGCACTTATGTGAGCCTAATTTCCATACTTCACACGGCAGGAAATGAGTAAATTTGAATAAATTTATTTTTATTTACGACAATTCACGAAAGCCATGAAACATAAAATTAAATTGGTCTGGCCCTAGCCTAAATGTCGGGTTGGACACTAAACCAACCTGGACAGTACAGGCAATTTACAAATCAAATACACGTTCCATCAGTCTGGGCCCATAACCTAAAGACTGTAAGGTTTTTAACACATGTGTGCTTGCTTACCATTACATGTCTACATGTTTTATTAACAGGAATAATATAAAGTTACACACATACACCTTTTATGCAAATTTCCAAAAGATTGTATTGTTCAATAATAATGAAGGATGCAAATTTACCTAATATTAATCATCAAAACAATTCTGTCATATGTGTGAGGGTATGGGGGTGTAACTTTTTACTGAACTTAGTGAACTAGTCGGTAAAACTCAGAGTCGGTCAGTAATGGCTGGAGATGTTGGCAATACCAATTTGCAGTTGAACTAGAAGTTTGAAAACCTTGTGATAAATAGACCTGTTACCTGTCAGTAAAAGTTCATCTACATTAAAATTGGTTGTCGTAAATAAATATTAAAACATGAAGCTATAACAGTGGATTTCGTATATCCAGAGGAGCATCCATGTCCATGTGTTCTTCAGATAAAACTTAGACATTACAAGGCAGGGCTAAAATGCAGGTCGCAGGTAGTGGTTTCTAACCCTAACCCTAGAAAACTTGTTAGGCAGGGGGTTAGGGTTGGTTCCAGTCCTCTCTTTACATTTCAACCTTTTGGGTATACTAAAGATACACCCCTTACAGAAAAAGTCTATAGGACACCTATAGGCAATGTGCCGATTGCCTATAGAAGGTTATAAGCAGCTATAGGCATCTATAGGCTAATTATTATGTTGCTCTATAGGTCGCCTATAGAAAATGTGCCAATTGCCTTAGAAGGTTATAGGCAGCTATAGGCGTCTATAGGCTAATATGTTTCTCTATAGGTCGCCTATAGAAAATGTGCCAATTGCCTTAGAAGGTTATAGGTACCTTAGGCATCTATAGGCTAATATGTTTCTCTATAGGTCGCCTATAGAAAATGTGCCAATTGCCTATAGAAGGTTATAGGTACCTTAGGCATCTATAGGCTAATAGGTTTCTCTATAGGGCACCTATAAGCAATGTTCCAATTGCCTATAGAAGCCTATAGGTTGCCTATAGGATCCTATAGGTTGCCTATAGACATACATATAGATAGGCCTATAGACTTTTTTGTTAGGGACGACCCACTTGCTACCTGCGACCCGCTACCTGCGTTTTAGCCCTGCCGTACATTACACCCCCCAGTCAAAATGGTCAAGCTACGCTCATGTTCACAGGTTCTATTCTTTTGTATGTCCTATACAAATTAGAACAAAATAATTATTACCATGCATGTAATGTCCAATTTTAATCATCATTGTACTAATCCAACTGGGATGATTGAGGAAACATCAAGTCATGTTCTTGGTCAGTTTCAATTTACAGTCAATGCAGGGAACAGAGTTGTAGTGAGTACTTTATTTTATAATGTCTGACAAATTATTGATCACTTTCCATTTTTGAAATCGGCCATCTTGTTGTAATCTTGAGAAAGATAGCTGCATTGTTGGTGACTGATGTTTCGTCGGCCTTAAAGTGGCAGTTACAGTATCTTAACGCTGAAGGTTTCTCGACTCTGAGGATTACCACCGCTGAGGCCATCATAATGTTAGTCACCATGCAACAATAGTCTTTCTCAAGACTACAACAACCTGGATGATCAACACTTCTAATGATACTCCTATAGGTTCAAACCATTTACTTTATATGTTTTAGGGTGACAAGATTCCAAAAAATGTGAATTTTACTGTAAGTATGAATGTTTTGTTAATTTCATTTTCCATGTATCGAATGTTCTATTTGTTGAATATATTTTACTCTATTTGGTAGAATTGGGTGGATGGTAATATATAATATTTTAATAGATGATAATATTTTTATTTGGATAGTATTCAGAACAATTAAACACTCTTTTTGTAAAGAGACGAGAAAAATGTCCGTTTGAAATTGCTTCTTCAGGTAAATTATTAATGGCTGGAATTAATGTTCTTCAAAAATTATTGATGAAATTATTGAAAAAAAATTATTGATGTCAGTTTATTTAATAATTGTTTCAAACTTTCCACAAATCTATACTAAATGTGTTAATATAAAAATCAGCCTGTCTGTCTGTCTGTCTGTCTGTCTGTCTGTCTGTCTGTCTGTCTGTCTGTCTGTCTGTCTGTCTGTCTGTCTGTCTGTCTGTCTTGTCTGCCTGTCTGTCTGTCTTGTCTGCCTGTCTGATTTGTCTGTCTGTCTGTCTGTCTGTCTGTCTGTCTGTCTGTCTGTCTGTCTTCTCTGTCCTGTCTGTCTGTCTGTCTGTCTGTCTGTCTGTCTGTCTGTCTGTCTGTCTGTCTGTCTTCTCTGTCCTGTCTGTCTGTCTGTCTGTCTTCTCTGTCTGTCTGTCTGTCTGTCTGTCTGTCTGTCTGTCTGTCTTGTCTGTCTGTCTGTCTTGTCTGCCTGTCTGATTTGTCTGTCTGTCTGTCTGTCTGTCTGTCTGTCTTCTCTGTCCTGTCTGTCTGTCTGTCTGTCTGTCTGTCTGTCTGTCTGTCTGTCTGTCTGTCTTCTCTGTCTGTCTGTCTGTCTGTCTGTCTGTCTGTCTGTCTGTCTTCTCTGTCCTGTCTGTATGTCTGTCTGTCTGTCTGTCTTCTCTGTCTGTCTGTCTGTCTGTCTTCTCTGTCTGTCTGTCTGTCTGTCTTCTCTGTCTGTCTGTCTGTCTGTCTGTCTGTCTGTCTGTCTGTCTGTCTGTCTGTCTGTCTTCTCTGTCCTGTCTGTCTGTCTGTCTTCTCTGTCTGTCTGTCTGTCTGTCTGTCTGTCTGTCTGTCTGTCTGTCTGTCTGTCTGTCTGTCTGTCACTTGGTCAGATCACCCAGTTGGTTATTTATTTCCATAATATAGTTCATCCTCCCTCTGGAAGCGAAATCATGATCAATATTTACACGCACACCCCAGAGAGAGTTCCAGTGATGCTCTGTTCTTCTCATGCTCAAGATGAGTTTGATGGTATGTTTTAAAGGCACTTTCTATTGAAATTCATCTTCAAAAGAGCCAAAATATCCAACAGTGAAAGCGTGACTTATTAAACTATGTTATAATCACCATTATATGCCATATTGGTGTTCAATTATTTTCTTCAGCCGATGTTGTGTCTCCATTTCACTTCGCCCGATGTGAAAACAAAGATGCAATATATGCATGTTGTGACAAGACAGGGGAACTTACAATACGTTTACCTTTCAAAGGAAGTAAGTACTTGGTGATAACCTTTTCTTTTAACCCTTGATCCCCCAGGGTTAATGATCACCACCTAGCTATATCCTTATACAGTAATAGCAATGTTGAAAGTGTGTATCTCATGTAATATTTGGGTCTTCGTGAGTAAAATCATAATATATCTTGTCAGCCAAAAATTTCATCTTCATGGACTTTTTTGTTGTTAAACTTATCAGATGTGATGTCACAAGAGGCATTTTTGTGGCAAGTAACAAAAGAAAACTGGTTTGGAATGCCTCTTGTGACATCACATCTGGTAACTTTAACATCAAAAAACTCTGTGAAGATGAAATTTTCGGCTGACAATATATATTATGATTTTGCTCAGGAAGACCCAAATATAATGGATATGTAAAATCCCCAAACGTGAGATAGGGGTGGCTCCACCAGCCACACTCAAAACAAGTGTTGCTTAAAGTGCCTCTAACCTCAAAATGTTTTATTGTCTTGTTTGGAAGAACTTTTAAAATGATAAAGTAACTTCTTTTAAAGATTTTCGTTTCTTTGCTTTCTTTTTGAGATATATCAGTTTGTTTGATATGCAAATGTCTGGAATTTCATCACACATGCATAATGACTTGTTGGAGAAATGTGTATATCTCTTTCATTCTCGAACGAAATCCTTTAAAATCAAGAAGTTTGGTGTTGTGGGAGAAACACGCACACACGTGTTATTCACACTTTAGTGTTTTTATTTCATGAACGCAAAGATATATAACATTCTCTGATAACTCATTATGCATGTGTGACGAAATTCCAGATATTTGCATATCAAACAAACTGATATATCTCAAAAAGAAAGCGAAGAAGTGAAAATCTTCAAAAGAAGTTACTTTATCATTTTAAAAGTTCTTCCAAATAAGACAATAAAGTTCACACTATTGTGAGGAATTTTTTTCATTAAAATAAAAAGCCATATGGACCTAGCTTAGATGACAAAAAATCATAGCAGTTTAGTATTGATACGATTAACTAATAATATAAGAAGATTTAGACTAATAAAAGCTATAATTTAGGGTTTGTTATATGTTGTTAATTGGAGAAAAAATTTATTCTTTTTTAGATGGCGAAATGGACATAGAAAACCTAGTGTTTTTTTGTTATTCGTCATGTATTAAAGTGAAAAATATTTTTTTGAAATTTTCGTTGATTAACAGGTACAGATACAGTATATGTTGGTGGGATATCTAAGTTGTAAGACGTTATGCTAAGTTATAAGACGTTACGCTACGTTGGAAGACGTTATGCTAAGTTGTAAGACGTTACGCTAAGTTGGAAGACGTTACACTAAGTTGGAAGACGTTACGCTACGTTGTAAGACGTTACACTAAGTTGTAAGACATTACACTAAGTTATAAGACGTTACGCTACGTTGTAAGATATTACACTAAGTTATAAGACGTGACGCTAAGTTATAAGACGTTACGCTACGTTGTAAGACGTTACGCTAAGTTATAAGACGTTACGCTACGTTGTAAGACGTTACGCTAAGTTATAAGACGTTACGCTACGTTGTAAGACGTTACGCTAAGTTATAAGACGTTACGCTACGTTGTAAGATATTACACTAAGTTATAAGACGTTATGCTAAGTTGTAAGACGTTACGCTAAGTTGTAAGATGTTACGCTAAGTTGTAAGACGTTACACTACGTTGTAAGACGTTACACTACGTTGTAAGACGTTACGCTAAGTTGTGATACGTTAATCAATAAACGTAGTTTATTAAATGTAGTAGATTAAATATGAAATTGTAAAGGTTTTTCCGTACAAGCTGTGTTAAGTTGTCAATACTCAGAAAAAAACATCCGCACCCTCAATAGCTAACTTAACTAACATGAAATTGTTTTATATTTCATTCAGGGAAGAGGTACTTGGCCACCATATATTTTCATTGCATGTTTGCAGTACTCCCGGGCGAGACCGAGAAAATCACGAAAAGACTCGCTCGGCAAAGGTCCGCAGCAAAAAGAATAACATCCCTTCCAGAATAAGTGAGATTTTTTCTATGGATTTACTTGATGTATATCTTATAACATTAAAACAAATGTTGATTTAATTACCTTTTAGGATCTCGTGCATCTGCACCTGGATCGGAAATGTTTACCATGAGGGTGAGAACACGTGTGTTTATACTGCTCAAGAATAATTAATGAAAAATCACACACGTGTTTAGTGATGTTCTCACTATTGAGTTACATATAGACTGGTTAGATCATGGTAGAGCGAAGGTTATATATGTGTACAACCTGTAACTTTCTGATGACCAGTGAGATGCACTAACCATTGAGCCACATGGACTAATATGGTAGAGTGAAGGTTACATATGTGTACAACCTGTAACCTTCTGATGACCAGTGAGATGCTCTAACCATTGAGCTACATGGACTAATATGGTAGAGTGAAGGTTACATATGTGTACAACCTGTAACCTTCTGATGACCAGTGAGATGCTCTAACCATTGAGCTACATCGACTAATATGGTAGAGTGAAGGTTACATGTGTGTACAACCTGTAACCTGATGACTAGTGGGATGCTCTAACCATTGAGCTACATGGACTAAGATGATAGAGTGAAGGTTACATATGTGTACAACCTGTAACCTGATGACCAGTGAGATGCTCTAACCATTGAGCTACATGGACTAAGATGATAGAGTGAAGGTTACATATGTGTACAACCTGTAACCTGATGACCAGTGAGATGCTCTAACCATTGAGCTACATGGACTAAGATGATAGAGTGAAGGTTACATATGTGTACAACCTGTAACCTGATGACCAGTGAGATGCTCTAACCATTGAGCTACATGGACTAAGATGATAGAGTGAAGGTTACATATGTGTACAACCTGTAACCTTCTGATAACTAGTGACATGCTCTAACCATTGAGCTACATGGACTAAGATGGCATAGTGAAGGTTACATATGTGTACAACCTGTGACTTTCTGATTGCTAGTGAGATGCTCTAATCTTCATAAAACTGTGAAAGCTTAATCCTTAAATAATAACCCTAACACTGGCTTTAATTGCTGCTATGTATCGACGTGACACAGACCACCCAGGAGAAATTGATTCCATTTCGTTTGGTACGTGTACCTGTATGTGAAGTTCGACGTCAAATTGAAATCTAACTTGTGTGTGTATGGCCTGCTTTAGATAAAGAAAAGGGAAACATACAACATGTTGAAAATGGTTAATCATCTTCTCGAGCTAAAGGAAGCTATTCCTCAGCATATCCAGGATAAATATCTAAAAAGGTGAAATATATATTAGAAAATATGTTATAATATATGGCTGTACGTAGAGAACAACACAAGTTAAGGTAACCAACCTCTGAGGAGTGTCCTATCTAGGTGAAAGACTGAGTGTTACTGTAGTGTAAGAAGACTTAGGGAACAACACAAGTTGAGGTAACCAATCTCTGAGGAGTGTCCTATCTAGGTGAAAGACTGAGTGTAACTATACTGTGAGAAGACGTAGGGAACAACACAAGTTGAGGTAACCAACCTCTGAGGAGTGTCCTATCTAGGTGAAAGACAGTGTTACTGTAGTGTCAGAAGACTTAGGGAACAACACAAGTTAAGGAAACCAACCTCTGACGAGTGTCCTATCTAGGGTTACTACAGTGTGAGAAGACTTAGGGAACAATACGAGGAGTGTCCTATCTAGGTGAAAGACTGACTGTAACTATAGTGTGAGAAGACTTAGGGAACAATACAAGTTAAGGTAACCAATCTCTGAGGAGTGTCCTATCTAGGTGAAAGACAGTGTTACTGTAGTGTCAGAAGACTTAGGGAACAACACAAGTTGAGGTAACCAACCTCTGAGGAGTGTCCTATCTAGGTGAAAGACTGAGTGTTACTGTAGTGAAAGAAGACTTAGGGAACAACACAAGTTAAGGAAACCAACCTCTGACGAGTGTCCTATCTAGGTGAAAGACTGAGTGTTACTGTAGTGTAAGAAGACTTAGGGAACAACACAAGTTAACGTAACCAACCTCTGACGAGTGTCCTATCTAGGTGAAAGACTGAGTGTTACTATAGTGTAAGAAGACTTAGGAAACAACACAAGTTGAGGTAACCAACCTCTGACGAGTGTCTATCTGAACGTCATTCTATATGTTTACTCTAGGTACCAGGCCCAAAATGACATTCACACAGGTACCACCAGCTCCTGCACCTCATCATCAACTTGCACAACATCGAGTGATGTGCGGTTTACTTACCGCAGAATCATTAAAGCTTCAAACCGTCCAAGGTAAGTGTAAAGATGTTGGTTAGTCGATCTGTTCATTACTAATATATAGTGACTGCTGCATAGGCAGTGCATATATCAATCCAACCAGTACATCATTGTAACCTTCGCTCTCCATCTGAGTCTCAGTAGCTCAATGGTTAGAGCGTCTCACCAGCAATCAGAAGGTTACAGGTTTGATTCCTGTCCGGGACTCAGAAACATTTTCTGAGATATGAGCTTGACGATCGTCTATGTATCAGCTCCCAATGTGTATTTGTAAAATGCATTAACAGTTAATTCATGCCTTAATATTTAAAATGCCTATGCAACGAAAAATTCAGTACTTCGTGATGTGCTGGATATTATGGTGCTATCGGTTTCTCAATCACTGTACGAGAAAGTGCTTTTATCGACGTTCAAACATCGCTATTTTGATAGAAAAAATGTCCGGAGTTTGGGACCGAGGAAGCAGTGTAGTGAGATCACACGTTCGAGTCGTCGATAACTATCGATATGTTTATTGTGGTGCTTGAATGCTTAGCTGTGGAGATATTACTGATGTTTGAGTTAGAGTCAACTTCCTCCTCTGAAAGCGAGATTAATAATGATTTTTTCATCTCTAGAATCTATGCACGTTACGTCAAAGAGGTGATTTGACCGCGCGATGAGGTGGGACAAAATTGGTGTAATTTCTCCACTTTTACATTAAAAATTAAGCACTTTCCTTTGCCGTGAAAAACCGATACCATCATAAGATTCAGCGCATCAAGAAGTACCAAAATGGGTCATCAAAACAGAGTAGCATTTATCGTTTCGTAGACACTTTAATCTGTGGCTGTAAATGTGATGTTGATTTTTAAATGTGGTATTGAACTTCAATACATTCCACGGGGGGTGTTCTCCCTTTGATACGTTCGCTCCGGGGGAGACACCAGCCAAGGATTCCACCGTAAGATTCATCATGCCACCAGTGGCGTCGCCAGACTTGGAGAAGTGGGGGACAAAATGATGACGTCATCTCAGACATTACTACAACTCACTGATCTCGAACGAAGACTGGATCAACTATTGTTCAGAAAATGAAGCCGGAAGTCCGCCATTACTAAGGGACCAACTGAGGATCCTATGAGGTTTTTCGTTGGATTATGTGCTCTTACCATCGACAAAATAAAATAATTTTACTATAAAGAGGACCAGAAGACATTTTTCAAATTACTGGGTAAAACGATCCATGACCTACCCACAGATTTACTGCGACTTTGGTCCCTTAGTAATGGCCGCCGTTGGCTTTAATTATCCAGTGAGAGAAGCCTAATACGAGACGTCAAATTAGGTTCAAGATTTTATGCATTTAATGTTAACAAAGAAACTATATTGGCCAGACACTAAACCTATTTCGCGAGCGTCACAGCTTGATTTGCTTGCAAACTCGGAGCTTCTAATGATCTCTCGTTAATTTACATTATGCAAATATGCAAGCTACAAAATCATCTCATCAGATACAATAGAAAGCTAAATCCAGTCTTTATTTAGAGATCAGTGCTACAACTCGGCAAAATTGCTAAGAAACCAGGCAGAATAGCTTGGTTGCCAGCAGCAGTAGTGCTAGCCCTAAAACTAAGTCACAAACTTTAATCCCATCACCCATATGTGGACCCATCACCCATCCAGACCCCCCCCCCCCCCACCTCCCCCAGCATTTCTCACCGGATTTAGAAGAATTTCAAAATTGGTTTTGAAGAAAAGTGGGGGGAACCCAGTCCCCCCTTGGCAACGCTCCACATGCCACACATCCAGCAGTTATTCAGAAAATCTAATACCATTCATCCTCTTGTACATCCTACAGGTATGTTATTCAGCAAAGATGAACTGGCAGAATTTGGGTTCAAAATTTAGGATTTTATGCTGATAAAGTATAATTGAATAATTCTGTAAATACATAGACCTATCGCCATAGGTAAACCAAGATTATTAGTTGAGAAGTTTCTGTTTTGTAATCATAATCAGTTTCATGTTTGCTGTACTGACAACTTATTGACCGACTTTTCCATATTTTGCTTCGTTTTTGAAATATTTCAGTTTGTTTGATATGTAAATGAGATGGTCTCTGACGTCAAGTGCTGGGTAGAGAATTTTCATTCATTAAAATATTAGTTCCATCTTCAAGTTTGTTCCACAAATTTACTTGAAAATGTGCGTATAATAACTCCTCGTGATAATGAGCGTTATAAACTTAGCAATCACTGAGATATAAGACATTTTTTAATGAGTGAAAATTCTCTACCCAACACCTGACGTCAGAGACCATCTCATTTACATATCAAACAAACTGAAATATTTCAAAAACTAAGTAAAATACGGAAAAGTTGTAAAAGATGTTACTCTATCATTTTACGAGTTCTTTCATATTAGACAAACTTAATTTTTGTTGCCAATGTCCTTTGTGTTTATGCCAAAGTGTTTATGCAATGAAACATTCTGTTCGATATAAACTTCTTACTGACGACCAAGCATTACCGATATATAGTGACTGCCACATTAGCAGTACATATATCAATCGAACCAGTACATCATTGTAACCTTCGCTCTCCATCTGAGTCTTGGTAGCTCAATGGTTAGAGCGTCTCACCGGCAATCAGAGGTTACAGGTTCGATTCCTGTACGGGACTCAGAATCGTTTTTCTGAGGATATGAGCTTGACGATCGTCCATGTATCGTCTGTCTACTCCGAGCTCTCTCACATTCAACTTGAAAGGACTATAGAAATTATAAAGATTGGCATTTACAGCCTCCATATCTCACTTTGTTCTTGAGATATTAAGATTTGTTTGATATGTAAATGATCCTCACTATGACATCACACTGCATAATAACTTACTAAAAAGCATGTATATCTTTGGGATTATCAAAACACTCAAAACGTACCTTCGTATGTTTAGTATTATGGGACACACACACTTTCATAATTTCGTTACATAATCACAAAGATATACAGGCTTCTTCAGTAAGTCATTACGCTGTGTGACATCAAAGTGAGGTAATTTACATATTAAACAAATCTTAATATCTCAAGAACAAAGTGAGATATGGCGAAGAGTTGTAAATGCCAATCTTTATAATTTCTATATATCTTTACAGTAAGAGATTTTATTTCGAACTGAATTTTTTCCCTGCATAAACACTTTTAAAAAAAGCTGTAACTTCACACTGTAAATTGCAACGTATATAATCATATTTGATATTCATTTATTTGACAACATACAAAGGCTATCGAGTTAGTGTTAGTGTATTTACAATGGCGTTTTCTAGCCGTGGAGTTTTGTGAACGTAAAAAAGATGGTTGTAATTTTTAATGATTTGATATAAAATGGATTATTTTTGTAAATAAACGGTCACTATATACATGAGACAGTGGAATGAGTATATTATTTACAACAACATTGACATTTACTTAGGTTAGAGTTGGGCGGTATGGGAATTTCAATACCAGTATTCGATATTCGAAAAATGTCACGGAATACCGGTATACCGTTACATTTTTTTAGCAAATGTGTGATCTACAGTAAGGTTGACACCTAATAACTCAAACATTCAACGAAACATGTTCGAGTTATCGGGAGTTTGTTTCGTTAAATGATCTAAAATTAAATGGATAAATCACTGTTTTACTTTTATTATATATTTCAACAATATGATTCCTACGATGAGTAAGCTCGCAACGATTGCTCAAAAGTCAAAAATAGACTCAGCGATCGCAGCGATCAAACGGAAATAACAATCGCAATTATCGCCGAGACAACATTATCCATCATAGCGATCGTTTAGAAGTTAAAATCTAATCTATGTGTTATTTCGCGTACACACACATTGTGTTTGTTTCTTGCAGTTCTTTAAGTATAATGTTTAGAAATGTTAATAGATTTACGCTATCAGCTGATACCGTAAAACTATTAACATTTCTAAACATTATACTTAAAGGCCTTTGATTTAAATATTATCTATTTTTCACTACAGTTATCCTTCAAAGTACCTATGTAATGAAAAATTCAGTTGTAAAATAACTCTTTTGTGTGAAAGAACTCTTGAAACTATAAAGACTAACCATTTAGTTAAACAAATCTTAATATCTCAAGAGTGAAGTGAGATATGAGAAAGTTGTAAATGGTTAGTCTTTATAGTTTCAAGAGTTCTTTCAAACAAAAGAGTTAATTATTTTACAACTGAATGTTTCATTTTAAAAAGAAAAGCCCATGGGTTTTTAGTTGACAATGTATAGCTCCTTTTAGTTGACGAGGCTAGCTCGCCTCACTGGATGACTTTGATACGGCGGAGAGTTGCTCTGGGGACTGTTAGAATCACTCTGATGCCCTTGACTGGTGTATTGATGGGTGCTGTCGTCCCAGTTTGGCAATCCATTTGGACTAAGTGTCGGGGAATGGTCGACTAAAGTCATGTTATCTTTACACGAATTTCGCCTACAATTTAAGAAATCAAAAAGCGTTGAAAAGCAAATGGTGTGACAGTATTGTAGAAACGACCAAGTTTTCCAAATAAAAATAAATAATGACCAGCTGAGACATGGCCATTTCACTGGAGATGAATTTTTCATGATTACTAATTGTGATAATTACTTTAAGATGAATTGATACAAAGAAGGCATCTTTTTGCCATCAGAGATCTACTTTCAGGTGAAACGTAAAGGACATTGGCAACAAAAATTAAGTTTGTCTAATATGAAAGAACTCGTAAAATGATAGAGTAACACCTTTTACAACTTTTCCGTATTTGACTTCTAAATGAGATGGTCTCTGACGTCAGGTGCAGGGTGGAGAATTTTCACTCATTAAAATATTAGTTCCATCTTCAAGTTTGTTCCACAAATTTGCTTTAAAATGTGCGTATAATAACTCCTCGTGATAATGAACGTTGTAAACTTAGCAATCATTGAGATATAAGACATTTTTTAATGAATGAAAATTCTCTATACCCAGCATCAAACAAATTGAAATGTTTCAAAAACGAAGTAAAATACGGAAAAGTTGTAAAAGGTGTTACTCTATTATTTTACGAGTTCCTTTCATATTAGACAAACTTAATTTTTGTTGCCAATATCCTTTAATAACTTTAAACCAGTTTTTTATTACCTGTATAATGTGGAATCCGGTTCGGCGTATTCCGGACGCTGAAATTCAAACAAATAAACATCGTCATTGAATCTTTACGGTTATTTTTATGCATATTTATAGCGTATTCTAAGGGTTAGACAAAGCTGTGACATAAATGGGGGAAACAAGGACAATATATTTGTTCGTACAAGAAGTAACCTTTCAACAAATAATTTCCCAACGCAACCAGATGATAAATCAGACATAGTTTGACACTTTTCTGGCTTAAAAAGTTTTTTGAACGTAACTTTAAAAGTTACTGTCTATGACCCAACGTTTCCACATTCCAATTTTGTGTCTTCATCAAGAGTGATTGTTGTAAGGTTCTAATCTTACGCTAGATTAGAGTGTCAAAACGTTGGGTCATGGACAGTAACTTTTAAAGTTACGTTCAAAAACTTTTAAGCCAGTTCATTAAGGTAGCTCAATAGTTAGAGTGTCTCACAGGCAATCAAAAGGTTACAGGTTCGATTCCTGTCTGGGACTTAGAATCATTTTTCTGAGGATATGAGCTTGACGATCGTCCATGTATCGTCTGTCTACTCCAAGTTCTCCCACATTCACTACAGCAGTGTGTATATTAACACATCCCAGCATTACTGATATATATCAAGTGAGTAACATCATTGTGAGTCTAGGTAGCTCAATGGTTAGAGCGTCTCACCAGCAATCAGAAGGTTACAGGTTCGATTCCTGTCTGGGACTCAGAATCATTTTTCTGAGGATATGAGCTTGACTATCGTCTATGTATCGATTTACCTCATTCTCGTTACTTCTTGTCATTTGTTCCAACGTTTGCAATGGAAAATTTTTCGAAAAACTAGAAAGTTCAAAAGAACGTCGGTTGAAAAAGTGAACCCTTCTAACCTGAAGAAATACAACATTTTGGAAGTGGAGATGGTGACAACTATGACTTACAATCTGTTTTCCATGCTAGTAAAGAACTCGAGTGCCTTTGCGATTCTTTCCATTATTAAATAATTCTGCCTTCCGTTTATCTAAGAAAAGCAAACACATTGAACGTCTTGTTTATATAGATCGGTTATTCATTACACAAACAAAAAATATTTATTGGATGTTATGGTATTCAGCATGCGTTATAACACACAATTGTTGCAATTCAAGATGTGGACAATGTTGTGCTGTCAACTGTAAACAATGTTGTACACTGTGAACAATGTTGTACTGTCAACTGCATGTGAACAATGTTGTGTTGCCAACTGTGAACATTGTCAGTGCTGCCAACTGTGAACAATGTTGTGCTGCCAACTGAACAATGTGTACTGTCAAGTGTCAACTGTGAACATTGTTGTGCTACCAACTGTGAACAATGCTGCACTGCCAACTGTGAACAACGTTGCACTGTCAACTGTGAACAATGTTGTACTGTCAACTGTGAACAATGTTGTACTGCCAACTGTGAACAATGTTGTACTACCAACTGTGAACAATGTTGTACTGCCAACTGTGAACAATGTTGTGCTGTGAACAATGTTGTGCTGTCAACTGTGAATGTTGTACTGTCAACTATGAACAATGTTGTACTGCCAACTGTGAACAATGTTGAACTGCCAAGTGTGCACAATATTGTGCTGTTAAAATGGTGACTAAAATTAATCTTAGTTTTGGGGAGAGCCCACAGTCCAGTTATATATAGAGAGGTCAGTGATTTCGACGTTATAAACGCAATGCATTTCGGTTCAAAAGCGTTTGAAACCAACTCGAACCAGTCTCCACTATTTCCAAAATCACACGGTCAAAAAAGTGGCGGGAAAAATCTGGCAGTTTGAACTGTTGAACAAGTGTTTGGGGGAGTTTAAATCAACTAACCAGGCTAAAAGACCTTAATTCATCTTTGAAAGTACCCAGAGATAACTACAGATGCAGTGTACTTTGGCAATGGATTAAATAGTAGGTAAGTCAACACAGAAATGTTGGTAGGTTTTCTTTGACGGCCTTTAACTTCGTGAGAGCGGCTGGCATGCACACGGCGTGAGTCGCTTTAATGGCGTTGTTTTTGCGAACTTTAATTCAGTTTATTTAACTAAACAGAGGCCACGAAGTCCCCACATGCGAGTGAACTACGTTACTAACAAACGGGAGTGTATAACAGGCAGTTTTAGCTTTTGAGAAAGTTTTTTTAGCGCTAACAAAACCGAGAATGTCTCCTCGCGGCTTTCGTAAACAATTCGCTACTCGCTAGATGGTAACTCGCACAGCGCTAGAGGGTAACGTGCGTACGAAGCTGTGTTTTTGTCATGTAAACGGTTCGCAGCAGGCTATCGGTCAGAAAAACCGTGAAGAAACCCTAAGAGCAGTATATAATAACTCAATCGTGCTAATCTACCAAGTTTAGCTGATAGGAGGCTTCAAGATACAGCAATATTAATGTACAAAGTTAACAACAATTTAAGTCCAGTTCACTTAAATTAAATTTTCACAAGAAATACTAATCATTACAAACTACGAAATGCAGATTTCAACATACCACGATACAGTAAAATACGGTAAACATTCTCTTAGATATTATGTCACTTATATATGGTCTAAACTAACCAAAGAAGATAAAGATAAACCTAGTTTAGAATCTTTTAAAAATAAATATAAGAAAACAGGACTTAGAAAGTATAGATAATTACTGTAGAAATTGTATTTTATGTTCAACTTAATTTTGTATTAAAGTAAATGGTTTGAACCTAGGAGTATCTGAGATGTGCGAAGTTGATCGTCCACGTTGTTGTAGTCTTGAGAAAGACTGTTGTTGGTGACTGACGTTTCGACGGCGCAAATTTCGAAACCGTAGACGGTCGGACACCTCTTTCATGGTCGGTGGAATCTTTTTATTATGTATATATATAGTTTACTTACAATGGGTTACATAAATATTGATTATCAACCAAAAAATTTCAAGTTCGTTTGCATAGCCGAATGGTCTGTGTTATTGTTTTTTAGTTGTGAGAGCGGGGTTCGAATGTTGTGTGAGTATATAATTTTTTCCATTTTTTTAAATTTTTACTTTACTTTTTTCTTTTTAATAGGGTTAGGATTAAGGTTAGGTTAGGGTTAGTTTTAGGGTTTGGTTTGAATATTATCAAAAAATAGGCGCGCGTAAAAAAGTCCCAAGATTCCACCGACCATCAAAGAGGTGTCCGTGAAGATGACCGCCGCTGAGGCCGTCGAAACGTCTGTCACCAACAACAGCCGTCTTTCTCAAGACTACGACAACCTGGATGATAAACTTCACACATTTTTGTATTGTTATTCTATTTATTGATCTATTGATAGGTAAATTATTGTATAACTAGGAGCAATCAAAGATTATGTAAGTGCGCGTTCGACGCAGCAAATTTCGAAACCGTAGACGGTCGGACACCTCTTTGATGGTCGGTGCCTGGTGGAATCTTGGGACTTTTTTACGCACCCTATTTTTTGATAATATTCTAAACCAAACCCTAAAACTAACCCTAACCTAACCTTAATCCTAACCCTATTAAAAAGAAAAAAGTAAAGTAAAAATTTAAAAAAATTATAGGTTAAAAAGGTTAAAAATCCTAAACGATTTTTAAGACGATTTTCGACCGATTTTCGACCGATTTTTAAGACGATTTTTAGGCGTGGTCAACCCTGCACTTTTAAGGTGCGTGACGCACATCTGCACTTAAAGTGCGTTACGCACATGATGTGGAAGATAAAAAAGGTCGGAAGATAAAAAAAATTAATTAATTAAATTTTTTAAATGTAAATTCGTTAATATTATTTCTATTTCAATCTAGTAGTAAAGTTCTTTAAAGTTCTAGGCTTAAAATATGAAAATATAGCCTAAATTATGCCTTAGATATTAATACGAGCAGAAACTAGCGTAAATTTAGTCATTTTTTGACATCCAAATGATTAGGCAAAAATGGCCAAATTTGCCCAAAAAGTAAAGGGGTTAACCTTAACTTTTTGACGGTTTTCGACCATTTTTAACTTGTCAAAATAATCTTAAAATATGAAAATATAGCCTAAATAATGCCTTAGATATCTGACATCTAGACATCTGGACATCTGCACTTTTAAGGTGCGTGACGCACATCTGCACTTTTAACGTGCGTTACGCAAATCTGCACTTTTAAGGTGCGTGACGCACATTTGCACTTTTAAGGTACGTTACGCAAATCTGCACTTTTAAGGTGCGTTACGCAAATCTTCACTTTTAAGGTGCGTGACGCAACTCTGCACTTTTAAGGTGCGTGACGCAAATCTGCACTTTTAAGGTGCGTTACGCAAATCTGCACTTTTAAGGTGCGTGACGCAAATCTGCACTTTTAAGGTGCGTGACGCAAATCTTCACTTTTAAGGTGCGTTACGCAAATCTGCACTTTTAAGGTGCGTGACGCAAATCTGCACTTTTAAGGTGCGTGACGCACATCTGCACTTTTTAGGTGCGTGACGCACATTTGCACTTTTAAGGTGCGTGACGCAAATCTGCACTTTTAAGGTGCGTGACGCAAATCTGCACTTTTAAGGTGCGTTACGCAAATCTGCACTTTTAAGGTGCGTGACGCAAATCTGCACTTTTAAGGTGCGTGACGCAAATCTTCACTTTTAAGGTGCGTTACGCAAATCTGCACTTTTAAGGTGCGTGACGCAAATCTGCACTTTTTAGGTGCGTGACGCAAATCTGCACTTTTAAGGTGCGTTACGCAAATCTGCACTTTTAAGTGAAAAAATTTTAAAGTGCGGTAACGCAATTTTATGTGGAAGATAAAAAAGATAAAATTAATTAATTAAATTTTTTAAATGTAAATTCGTTAATATTATTTCGATTTCAATCTAGTAAAGTTCTTTAAAGTTCTAGGCTTAAAATATGAAAATATAGCCCAAATAATGCCTTAGATATTAATATGAGTAGAAACTAGCGTAAATTTAGTCATTTTTGACATCCAAAAATTTGGCAAAAATGCCCAAATTAATAACCCTAACCCTAACCCCTAACCCTAACCCTAACCCCTAACCCCTAACCCTAACCCTAACCCCTAACCCCTAACCCCTAACCCCTAACCACAACCCTAACCCTAACCTTAACTTTTTGACGATTTTTGGCCATTTTTAACTTGTCGAAATAAGCTGAAAATATGAAAATATAGCCTAAATTATGCCTTAGATAAATATGAGCACAAACTAGCGTAAATTTAGTCATTTTTTGACATCCAAAAATTTGGCAAAAATGGCAAAATGTGGCCAAAAAGTAAAGGGATTAACTTTAACTTTTTGACGATTTTTGGTTTCTTTTCTAAAATCTGGTTTCGCAAAGCTTATCGGGATGATGCAATAATTAATTGCAATTTGTCGATCCGAAAAATAAAAATACAGGAATGCCACCGAAACCTAGACTCGGCTACCACCACAGGTGGTAACCCGAGTAAATAGCATTAACGCGCTCCGCTATTCAGTACAACATGGCTTTCAGCCAATCACCGCTTGCGTTTACCATATGTTATTTTATAGAGACTTATATGTGATATGCAAATGATAACCAATGACGTAAAGTTGTGAACCAAATTTTGCGGCTTTGCGTGTAGCAGGCTTTGGCGAATCCGATGCCATATTTAAATATAGTCTGCTCAGGAAAATATAATTAGCAAGCTGGACGCCAAATAAATTAGTTGTCAGTTGATTGAGTCGGTGAAAACAGTAATTACAGTATTAGACTTTAACTAGAGACTTTTACAGTGTAGTTGGGATGAGTTCGGGTGTATGAGGTTTAGATCGAAATCAAGTGCAGGTGGCGAAGGAGAGAGGCTTTGCGAAACCAGGCGCTGTGCTCATTTCTTTGGTCGCTATTGCTCGAGTGTTCTCATGTTTCCTCTTATTTTTCAACGATCCTTTTATCTTCTTCCTCTCTTCCATTCCATTTCGCTTCATTCTCCATGCTCCTATCTCCTCCGTCGTCGTCAACATCGGCTACCTCTTCTCGCCTCAAATTAGCGTCGGCTTCGCAAATTTCGAAACCGTAGACGGTCGGACACCTCTTTGATGGTCGGTGGAATCTTTTTATTATGTATATATATAGTTTACTTACAATGGGTTACATAAATATTGATTATCAACCAAAAAATTTCAAGTTCGTTTGCATAGCCGAATGGTCTGTGTTATTGTTTTTTAGTTGTGAGAGCGGGGTTCGAATGTTGTGTGAGTATATAATTTTTTCCATTTTTTTAAATTTTTACTTTACTTTTTTCTTTTTAATAGGGTTAGGATTAAGGTTAGGTTAGTTAGTTTTAGGGTTTGGTTTGAATATTATCAAAAAAATAGGGTGCGTAAAAAAATAGGGTGCGTCACGCACATGTGCACATTTAAAGTTCTAGGCTTAAAATATGAAAATATAGCCTAAATAATGCCTTAGACATTAATATGATCAGTAGAAACTAGCGTAACCCTAACCCTAACCCTAACCTAACCTTAATTTTTTGACGATTTTTGGCCATTTTTAACTTGTCGAAATAAGCTTAAAATATCAAAATATAGCCTAAATTATGCCTTAGATATTAATATGAGCAGAAACTGGCGTAAATTTAGTCATTTTTGGACATCCAAAAATTTGGCAAAAATGGCAAAAAATTTTAAAGTGCGGTAACGCAATTTTATGTGGAAGATAAAAAAGGTCCGAAGATAAAAAAAATTAATTAAATTTTTTAAATGTAAATTCGTTAATATTATTTCTATTTCAATCTAGTATTAAAGTTCTTTAAAGTTCTAAGCTTAAAATATGAAAATATAGCCTAAATTATGCCTTAGATATTAATATGAGCAGAAACTAGCGTAAATTTAGTCATTTTTTGACATCCAAAAATTTGGCAAAAATGGCAAAAAAATTTTAAAGTGCGTTGCACACATGTGTAACGCAATTTTATGTGGAAGATAAAAAAGGTCGGAAGATAAAAAAAAATTAATTAATTTTTTTAAATGTAAATTCGTTAATATTATTTCTATTTCAATCTAGTAAAGTTCTTTAAAGTTCTAGGCTTAAAATATGAAAATATAGCCCAAATAATGCCTTAGACATTAATATGAGTAGAAATTAGCGTAAATTTAGTCATTTTGACATCCAAAAATTTGGCAAAAATGCCCAAATTAATAACCCTAACCCTAACCCCTAACCCTAACCCTAACCTTAACTCTAACCCTAACCATAACCCTAACCCTAACCCTAACCCTAACCTTAACTTTTTGACGATTTTTGGCCATTTTTAACTTGTCGAAATAAGCTTAAAATATGAAAATATAGCCTAAATTATGCCTTAGATATTAATATGAGCAGAAACTAGCGTAAATTTAGTCATTTTTGGACATCCAAAAATTTGGCAAAAATGCCCAAATTAATAACCCTAACCCTAACCCCTAACCTCTAACCCCTAACCCTAACCCCTAACCCTAACTCTAACCATAACCATAACCCTAACCCTAACCCTAACCTTAACTTTTTGACGATTTTTGGCCATTTTTAACTTGTCGAAATAAGCTTAAAATATCAAAATATAGCCTAAATTATGCCTTAGATATTAATATGAGCAGAAACTAGCGTAAATTTAGTCATTTTTGGACATCCAAAAATTTGGCAAAAATGGCAAAATGTGGCCAAAAAGTAAAGGGGTTAACTTTAACTTTTTGACGATTTTTGGTTTCTTTTCTAAAATCTGGTTTCGCAAAGCTTATCGGGATGATACTATAATTAATTGCAATTTGTCGATCCGAAAAATAAAAATACAGGAATGCCACCGAAACCTAGACTCGGCTACCACCACAGGTGGTAACCCGAGTAAATAACATTAACGCGCTCCGCTATTCAGTAATTGAAACATGGCTTTCAGCCAATCACCGCTTGCGTTTACCATATGTCATTTTATAGAGACTTATATGTGATATGCAAATGAATAACCAATGACGTAAAGTTGTGAACCAAATTTTGCGGCTTTGCGTGTAGCAGGCTTTGGCGAATCCGATGCCATATTTAAATACGGTCTGCTCAGGAAAATATAATTAGCAAGCTGGACGCCAAATAAATTAGTTGTCAGTTGATTGAGTCGGTGAAAACAGTAATTACAGTATTAGACTTTAACTAGAGACTTTTACAGTGTAGTTGGGATGAGTTCGGGTGTATTTAGCCCGAGGTTTAGATCGAAATCAAGTGCAGGTGGCGAAGGAGAGAGGCTTTGCGAAACCAGGCGCTGTGCTCATTTCTTTGGTCGCTATTGCTCGAGTGTTCTCATGTTTCCTCTTATTTTTCAACGATCCTTTCATCTTCTCCCTCTCTTCCATTCCATTTCGCTTCATTCTCCATGCTCCTATCTCCTCCGTCGTCGTCAACATCGGCTACCTCTTCTCGCCTCAAATTAGCGTCCGCTTCGCCTTGAAAAGTTCCCAAGAGATTATCGGGATGATGCAATAATTGCAATTTGTCGACCCGCAAATTAAAAATTAAAATACTGGAATGCCACCGAAACCTAGACTCGGCTACCACCACAGGTGGTAACCCGAGTAAATAGCGAGATTTTGATGTAGTAGTACATTTATCTTAAATTATATTTTAGTTTAAAAACTTATATAAATGGTGTCCCCAATTAGCTGCTGAATAGAGCTAAATACCGCACTAAATATCGTCATTTCGCACCAGATAAAGAGCTAAATATCGTCACTTCGCACCAGATTTCGCACCAGACCTAGCGCCCCGTAGCGCCATCCGTAGCGCCCCGTAGCGCCATCCGTAGCACCATCCGTAGCGCCATCCGTAGCGCCATCCGTAGCGCCATCCGTAGCGCCATCCGTAGCGCCATCCGTAGCGCCATCCGTAGCGCCATCCGTAGCGCCATCCGTAGCGCCATCCGTAGCGCCATCCGTAGCGCCCCGTAGCGCCATCCGTAGCACCATCCGTAGCGCCATCCGTAGCGCCCCGTAGCGCCATCCGTAGCACCATCCGTAGCGCCATCCGTAGCGCCCCGTAGCGCCATCCGTAGCACCATCCGTAGCGCCCCGTAGCGCCATCCGTAGCGCCATCCGTAGCGCCCCGTAGCGCCATCCGTAGCGCCCCGTAGCACCATCCGTAGCGCCCCGTAGCGCCATCCGTAGCACCATCCGTAGCGCCCCGTAGCGCCATCCGTAGCGCCATCCGTAGCGCCCCGTAGCGCCATCCGTAGCGCCCCGTAGCACCATCCGTAGCGCCCCGTAGCGCCATCCGTAGCGCCATCCGTAGCGCCATCCGTAGCGCCCCGTAGCGCCATCCGTAGCGCCATCCGTAGCGCCCCGTAGCGCCATCCGTAGCACCATCCGTAGCGCCATCCGTAGCGCCCCGTAGCGCCATCCGTAGCGCCATCCGTAGCGCCATCCGTAGCGCCATCCGTAGCGCCATCCGTAGCGCCCCGTAGCGCCATCCGTAGCGCCATCCGTAGCGCCCCGTAGCGCCATCCGTAGCGCCATCCGTAGCGCCATCCGTAGCGCCCCGTAGCGCCATCCGTAGCACCATCCGTAGCGCCATCCGTAGCGCCATCCGTAGCGCCATCCGTAGCGCCATCCGTAGCGCCATCCGTAGCGCCATCCGTAGCGCCATCCGTAGCGCCATCCGTAGCGCTATCCGTAGCGCCATCCCTAGCGCCATCCCTAGCGCCATCCGTAGCGCCAACCGTAGCGCCATCCCTAGCGCCATCCCTAGCGCCATCCCTAGCGCCATCCCTAGCGCCATCCCTAGCGCCATCCCTAGCGCCATCCGTAGCGCCAACCGTAGCGCCAACCGTAGCGCCATCCGTAGCGCCATCCGTAGCGCCATCCGTAGCGCCAACCGTAGCGCCATCCCTAGCGCCATCCGTAGCGCCATCCCTAGCGCCATCCCTAGCGCCATCCCTAGCGCCATCCCTAGCGCCATCCCTAGCGCCATCTTCAATCAGCCTGCTCTAAATCTCATGAGTTTCATTTATTTGTATTTAAACATTGTTTATTATATAAAGTCATTGTAGCCATTTTAGTTGTATTGTAGTTTTGTAGTTACGTTAGTTAGATTTTTTTTAATATCTTGTAATTTTCAGCTGTTTTATAATAACGTACTATTATGTAATAATTTTAATATTATACAATTTCATGTAATTAACACGCCCCTCTTGGAAACCAACTTCAGTTGTATGGAATAAATAAAGTTTTACCTTAGCACGCCAACCGTAGCGCCATCCGTAGCGCCAACCGTACCGCCATCTGTAGCGCCATCCGTAGCTCCATCCGTAGCGCCATCCGTAGCGCCAACCGTAGCGCCAACCGTAGCGCCATCCGTAGCGCCAACCGTAGCGCCATCCGTAGCGCCAACCGTAGCGCCAACCGTAGCGCCAACCGCCAACCGTAGCGCCAACCGTAGCGCCATCCCTAGCGTCAACCGTAGCGCCATCCCTAGCGCCATCCGTAGCGCCATCCGTAGCGCAAACCTTAGCGCCAACCGTAGCGCCATCCCTAGCGCCATCCGTAGCGCCATCCGTAGCGCCATCCGTAGCGCCATCCGTAGCGCCATCCGTAGCGCCATCCGTAGCGCCATCCGTAGCGCCATCCGTAGCGCCATCCGTAGCGCCATCCGTAGCGCCATCCGTAGCGCCATCCGTAGCGCCATCCGTAACGCCATCCGTAGCGCCATCCGTAGCGCCATCCGTAGCGCCATCCGTAGCGCCATCCCTAGCGCCATCCCTAGCGCCATCTTCAATCAGCCTGCTCTAAATCTCATGAGTTTCATTTATTTGTATTTAAACATTGTTTATTGTAGTTTTGTAGTTACGTTAGTTAAATTTTTTTTAATATCTTGTAATTTTCAGCTGTTTTATAATAACCTACTATTATGTAATAATTTTAATATTTTACAATTTCATGTAATTAACACGCCCCTCTTGGAAAACCAACTTCAGTTGTATGGAATAAATAAAGTTTTACCTTAGCACGCCAACCGTAGCGCCATCCGTAGCGCAAACCTTAGCGCCAACCGTAGCGCCATCCCTAGCGCCATCCGTAGCGCCATCCGTAGCGCCATCCGTAGCGCCATCCGTAGCGCCATCCGTAGCGCCATCCGTAGCGCCATCCGTAGCGCCATCCGTAGCGCCATCCGTAGCGCCATCCGTAGCGCCATCCGTAGCGCCATCCGTAGCGCCATCCGTAGCGCCATCCGTAGCGCCATCCGTAGCGCCATCCGTAGCGCCATCCGTAGCGCCATCCGTAGCGCCATCCGTAGCGCCATCCGTAGCGCCAACCGTAGCGCCATCCGTAGCGCCATCCCTAGCGCCATCCCTAGCGCCATCTTCAATCAGCCTGCTCTAAATCTCATGAGTTTCATTTATTTGTATTTAAACATTGTTTATTGTAGTTTTGTAGTTACGTTAGTTAAATTTTTTTTAATATCTTGTAATTTTCAGCTGTTTTATAATAACCTACTATTATGTAATAATTTTAATATTTTACAATTTCATGTAATTAACACGCCCCTCTTGGAAAACCAACTTCAGTTGTATGGAATAAATAAAGTTTTACCTTAGCACGCCAACCGTAGCGCCATCCGTGGCGCCAACCGTAGCGCCAACCGTAGCGCCATCCGTAGCGCCAACCGCAGCGCCATCCGTAGCGCCATCCGTAGCGCCATCCGTAGCGCCATACGGTCGGTAGCATCTTGCGACTTTTTTACGCGCGCCTATTTTTTTGACTAACCCTAACCTAGCCCTAACCCTAACCCTAACCCTAACCCTAACCCCAACCCTAACCCTAACCCTAACCTTAATCCTAACCCTAACCCTAACCCTAACCCTAACCCTATTTTTTTGATAATATTCTAAACCAAACCCTAAAACTAACCCTAACCTAACCTTAATCCTAACCCTATTAAAAAGAAAAAAGTAAAGTAAAAAATTGAAAAAATTGAAAAAATTATATACTCACCCAACATTCGAACCACGCTCTCACAACTAAAAATCAATAACACAGACCACTCGGCTATGGAAGCGAACTTGAAAATTTTGGTTGATAATCAATATTTATGTAATCCCATTGTAAGTAAACTATATATATATAATAAAAAGATGTTGCCGACTGACTAAAGATGCTACCGACCGTCTACGGATTCCAAATTAGCAGCGCCATCCCTAGCGCCATAACTCCACGGAGGATGCCAAATCATGTACCACAAGCTTCATTTCGTTGATTAAAAACAACTTTCTCCTTACGGAAGCCGAAAATTTTGAATGTTTCTAATTGGTTTGAGCGAGAATGCGATAAATGGTTCACCTTCGTCGATTGATCACGTAATTGCCGACATTATAGTGGTCAACTGCAAACTATAGAGTAAAATCGTGCTAGTTGTCTAATCCTAGATCCTTTAAAACTATCTTCTTGAAGTGTAATTCGTCTCGCACCATTACTCGTACTATCACTTGTTATTCCTAATATTTAATTAGATTAATCAAATACACGAGAACGGTTGTGGCTCCGGGTGGTGGCAATGGTGTGTATCTGCGCTTGGGCTGGGATTTGGTTATCTCGATCCTTTACCATTATCGAGTGAAAGCTATAGCATGAAATACTCATTTGTTTCTGGAGGGGTTTTACCTTTAAGTAAAAATTGTCTCCCGCACTCTTCTTCTGGGCTGGACAGTTGAAGTCTTCGGTAGTTTTTGTGCTGGAAGGGGCCTGGCAAGGGGTCTCTTCCGTGTGTATACAGAGTGATTCTTCTAGATAGGAAATAAGCAGAAGCTATTGAGACACTACGAGCAAGAGTTGAACCAGCATATACAATTAATCAGTTGTCTAAATCTTGGTGCTCTATTAGCGTAGACTTAGTCTGACTATCAGGTTACGCGTTAATGACTTTCGCTTTACCATCTGAGTCCATGTAGCTCAATGGTTAGAGCATCTCACTAGTCATCATAAGGTTACAGGTTGTACACATATGTAACCTTCACTCTATCATCTTAGTCCACGCAGCTCAATGGTTAGAGCATCTCACTAGTCATCAGAGGTTACAGGTTGTACACATATGTAACCTTCACTCATCATCTTAGTCCATGTAGTTCAATGGTTAGAGCATCTCACTAGTCATCAGAAGGTTACAGGTTGTACACATATGTAACCTTCACTTTACCATCTTGGTGCATGTAGCTCAATGGTTAGAGCATCTCACTAGTCATCCGAAAGTTACATGTTGTACACATATGTAACCTTCACTCTGTCATCTTAGTCCACGCAGCTCAATAGTTAGAGCATCTTACTGGTCATCAGAAGGTTACAGGTTGTACACATATGTAATTTTCACTCTACATTATGACTCCACGTAGCTCAATACTGTGCAATCTTGTAAAACTGTACCTGTACTAGTGCTTTGTAATCGTCTCTTTCTCCGAAATGGTTGTTTCTGCGTGTCATCGTTTTTGCTGTCTCGTCCTGGACATGCGCAAACTCGTACTTCAATTAACCTTCGCCCCAAAACAGTTTGCCTGAAAAAAACCCATAAAATTACACACTTCTGTCGGGTGTTGCGTTGCGTTATGTTGCGTTGTGTTGTGTTGTGTTGTGTTGTGTTGTGTTGCGTTGCGTTGCGTTGCGTTGCGTTGGGTTGGGTTGTGTTGGGAATTGTGTTGTGTTGCGTTGCGTTGGGTTGGGTTGTGTTGTGTTGTGTTGTGTTGCGTTGCGTTGGGTTGGGTTGTGTTGGGTTGGGTTGCGTTGCGTTGGGTTGTGTTGTGTTGTGTTGCATTGCGTTGGGTTGGGTTGTGTTGTGTTGTGTTGCGTTGCGTTGCGTTATGTTGTGTTGTGTTGTGTTGTGTTGTGTTGTGTTGTGTTGTGTTGTGTTGTGTTGTGTTGTGTTGTGTTGTGTTGTGTTGTGTTGTGCTGTGCTGTGCTGTGCTGTGCTGTTCTGTGTTGTGTTGTGTTGTGTTGTGTTGTGTTGGGTTGGGTTGTGTGGCGTTGGGTTGTTGTGTTGTGTCATTGTACGTGCTACATCTCCAATTTCCTGCACATATTATGTGCATTAAATCAATGAACTCACTTCTTCTACCTACCCTTGCGTTATTTCAAAGATAATCTGAATAGCTCTGCGATTGAGTCCACCACACGAGTTATTACAAATAAAGGAAAATAATTCATTGGAGCTGAGTACCTTTGTTGTAGGATCTACAAATTAAAATTTTAGAACATCATATTCCTTGTGAACGATATTATCTAATGTACTTTGCTAACAATGTTATCGAATATACCTTGTGAATGATGTTATCTAATATACATTGTGAACGATGTAATCTAATATACCTTGATGATTTGGGATGAAAGGAATTGTTAGGTAATATCGTCCTGTGATTGGACACTCCTTGTAAGCTACCTTCTCATTGTCACATCGAATGAAGTGCGCCACGGATGAGAAGCCTGGAACGAGTAAAGAACGGAATGCTATCATCATATACAACTAGCTGGGACTGGGGTCGAACCAGTAACCTTCTGATTGCCGGTCGAAGGTTACAATGATGTACTGGTCCGATTGATTGATATATATATATAACTACAGACGGCACCGTTTCGGCCTCATCAGTGTAGTGCTGATGAGCAGGATGAAGATAACTGCTATTTACAGTCACCCTAGATGCCACACAAAATGTGGGACATCAAAAACCATGCCAGAGCGCTCAAACTGCAAGCAGTGAGCGTGCGCACAATGCGTAAGCGACAATGGTTCATCCCGTAGCGCGCTCAATATGACCTAAAGGTCATAGAGCGATATATAACTACAGACGGTACCGTTTCGGCCTTTCGGGCGTAATCGGGCCTCATAAGTGTAGTGCTGATGAGCAGGATGAAGATAACTGCTATTTACAGTCACCCTAGATGCCACACAAAATGTGGGACATCAAAAACCATGCCAGAGCGCTCAAACTGCAAGCAGTGAGCGTGCGCACAATGCGTAAGCGACAATGGTTCATCCTGTAGAGCGCTCAATATGACCTAAAGGTCATAGAGCGATACACACTGCCTATGTGACAGTGTGTGACTCATCTATGTGTCGTCGTCTGTCTACTGCAAGCTCCTACACTCACTACAGCATTGTTTGATAGTTTGGCCAAGGATTAATATCTTACCGTTTGTGTTAGCATCCATCACTGTGTGATTGGGACAACAGCGTACAACGTCTCTGATGTGCGCTTGGTTTTTGAATATTGGCATGATTTTGACAATGCAAGAAGAAGGCAAGGAAGCTGCAACGATAAAGATTGAAGCAATTAAATTCGGAAAGCAGTATTGATGTAGAATTTACTGGTTTGATTGAATGAATAATTGATTGTTCCATCAATCAATCAATCAATCAATCAATCAATCAATCAATCGATGGATGTATAGATGGGTTGACATTTTTGGTCAGGCGCTATATTTTGTGTTTCAGTGGTCGGCTCAGCAAATTTCGAAACCGTAGACGGTCGGACACCTCTTTGATGGTCGGTGGAATCTTGGGACTTTTTTACGCACCCTATTTTTTTGATAATATTCTAAACGAAACCCTAAAACTAACCCTAACCTAACCTTAATCCTAACCCTATTAAAAAGAAAAAAGTAAAGTAAAAATTTAAAAAAATGGAAAAATTATATACTCACCCAACATTCGAACCCCGCTCTCACAACTAAAAATCAATAACACAGACCACTCGGCTATGCAAACGAACTTGAAATTTTTTGGTTGATAATCAATATTTATGTAACCCATTGTAAGTGAACTATATATATACATAATAAAAAGATTCCACCGACCATCAAAGAGGTGTCCGACCGTCTACGGTTTCGAAATTTGCGACGGCTCATGTGGTTTAAATTAAATAGTGATACTGCCAGGTAATTTCAAAATCGCTTAATATTTTAGCCGAAATAATTGTATATCGAAACTTACAAACGTGGTACGGGTATTAATGTTTACCGTCGCACATATTTATAATAATAATAATAAAGACGTATTAGGAGCATTATACAATAGTCTCAATGCTCGTACAACAATATATTCTTAACGTTACTTATAAACTAATTACAGTTTCATTATAAGATAAAGCCTACTAGCTACATATATTACTACAGTACTACATATATTACCACAACATATATTACCATTATTATTTGTCTACACCATCGCTAAACTTTCGTAGATATAACAGTGAAAGAAATACGATTTCGAACATTGCTAGCCTACAACCTATATGATTTGAATAAACTTATAATTTCCAAATATGTTTAAAATGTTTGCCCCCATTCCGCAGTATATCGTGACAACTTTGCGCGAAACTATCTTCTAGTTCAGCACCCGTTCTTATAGCCTCGAACATACTCACAAAGAATGGACACAAGCCAATGAACTTACTTATCTCACATTTCTCTGTAACTCAAATGTTAGCAGACACATGTACGCATTGCGTACCTATTTCTACGAGGTGATACCAGATATCCCTATTAATTGCTACTTACGTGATGCAAACAACATAATAGGACAAAACACCGATGGCTTGATGTAAAGTTTATCGTGTTTAAACTGCAAGAAGAAAGACATTGAATTGTTTATGTTCCTTCCGAACTAATTTTAGCTGAGTAAATCGAAGGAAATGTTTTTGCAAATCAGGAGAATGATTAGATGAGTATTTTAATTACAGTTACTGCGTGGACCAAATGTATACCATTATGAAGGTATTATTTTAACTTACCACCCAGTCGGGGTTTGCAACTCGTTTCGGCTAAAAATACAAGAAGCATGTGATAATGTATAAGCTATATGATATAAAATATAATATATGATATATGAAATAATTATGAAATATATGTCATAATTTTAGATTTCGTCTTGTTTCAAGTAACGTTAGTTTTCAGGTTTAATTAAAATGGCTAAAAAGCCACATCATTTCAGTTTCAAAAATCAATGACAAACCTGAGTCCCAAGGTCGATTTGAAAGTTGTAATTTCCAACCATTTCAGAGCTACGAATACAAAAATAATACATTGTAGCTTTTAGTGCCGATTGTTACCTCAGTCATATAGAGTAATCATGTTGCTGTTGTTGTTGTTGTTGTTGTTGTTGTTGTTGTTGTTGTTGTTGTTGTTGTTGTTGTTGTTGTTGTTGTTGTTGTTGTTGTTGTTGTTGTTGTTGTTGTTGTTGTTGTTGTTGTTGTTGTTGTTGTTGTTGTTGTTGTTGTTGTTGTTGTTGTCGCTGTCGGTGGTTGTGACGGTGGTGGTGTCGTTGTCGTCGTCGTCGTCGCAAATTTCGAAACCGTAGACAGTCGGACACCTCTTTGATGGTCGGTGGAATGTTTTTATTATGTATATATATAGTTTACTTACAATGGGTTACATAAATATTGATTATCAACCAAAAAATTTCAAGTTCGTTTGCATAGCCGAGTGGTCTGTGTTATTGATTTTTAGTTGTGCCAGCGGGGTTCCAATGTTGGGTGAGTATATAATTTTTCCATTTTTTAAAATTTTTACTTTACTTTTTTCTTTTTAATAGGGTTAGGATTAAGGTTAGGTTAGGGTTAGTTTTAGGGTTTGGTTTGAATATTATCAAAAAAATAGGCGCGCGTAAAAAAGTCCCAAGATTCCACCGACCAGGTGTCCGACCGTCTACGGTTTCGAAATTTGCGTCGTCGTCGTCGTTGTCGTTGTTGTTGTTGTTGTTGTTGTTGTTGATGATGATGTTGTTGTTGTTGTTGTTGTTGTTGTTGTTGTTGTTGTTGTTGTTGTTGTTGATGATGATGTTGTTGTTGTTGTTGGTGGTGGTGGTGGTTGTGCTGCGCTGGTGGTGTTGTCTAATATCAACTACTTACGTGGAAGGTGTATTGTGCTGGTAAACAGACGAACTCTCTGAAACAGTTTCTGAAGGCATAAATGGAGGGTCATCGGCGAATGAACATGGCTACAAAAAAGAAAATAAATACATGCCTGTCAATGCATAATTTATGTAAATATTGATTACTATAACTGAGTGTGAGGTATGTATGGGAAACGCTATTTGCCTGAGGTTTTCGTACAGACCAAACTTTTCTGAGGATATGAGCTTGACGATCGTCCATGTATCGTTTTACTCTAACCAATAATCATAGTCAAATTATCAATTAAACACGCGCGCACCAAGTCATAGATGGCTCAATTCAAAGCACCATTCAAACCAATTCAAAGTAATTTAATCATCGACCCAGATAGGTGGCTAAATCAATTCTCTAAAAAATAACTCACTTTCAAATAATTGAAAGGAATACCCAGCGCTGAAATTTGTATAACAAAGGTGTCTTCTTTTGCCATAGAAAGGTGGCAGTTACTTTTTTTCGACAACCCGTGTGCTTCAGCGCTCCTGCCTATACAGGAACACCATACTTGGAAATGTTGAGATTTTTCTTTTTTACATCAAACCGTAAGCTGCGTGAAATGTCAGATTACAGTTTGTGGGTCGACACATTAGATGCCATCCACCTGAGGTCTCAGGCTTCTCTTGATAATATTGTATTATTGGAGACGAGACAGATGGCATCATGCTGACCCATTATTTTAATAAAACCTACATGGCAGCCAACTAGTGGCTGAATTACGTAGGTTTTTACAAGGTGGAATTTAAAATAATATAAGATAGCACATCTTATACAATGAACAATATCTTATAATGAATTATATATTCAAACACATATATGGAAAAAGTGACTGCCCCAACCCGAAATCGAACCCTGGTCTCCGAATCAACGTTTCGGCGCTCTAACCTTTGAGCTATTGAGACACGGTCAGAACAGTCAGTGATTTCATCATATACATATTAAATTCGCCGCTTTCACTCGACACCAACAGGCAGACATCGCATCTAACCATAACGTGGAGCAAGGACTCTCAAGCGCACTTAAAATTCTTGAAAAGTAAAACTTGAAAAGAAAATACTTGACCAGGATTGGCCCCGAGTGGGACTAACAACCATTCTCTAACTACAGCGCCACCACTTAATCAAAATTCGTTTCGTAGTTTTCGGCTGAACGAAGAAATGTCTCATCTCTGTTTGTTATCCAAGAGCATTGTGACAAATTTAGACACATTCATCGAACACACCAGACAAAACGACGGCTTGTTTCAATCAAAAAGCAAATAATTTCAACGTTTTATTTGTCAACTTCATTTAGGCAACCTGAAGTGCAGTAACATCAGTATACGTGCGGAACGACCCGTGCTAGGAACTGAGGGAGATATATGCGACGAGGTTAAAGGCCACAGGTATTTTCTTTATATATAAGCTTGTTGATATTTTTATATTTATGTACTATTGTGTTGGTCTATAGTTACTTGCTCAAGGAAGTCGAAATTCAGGAAGACATACTGTCAGTGTCCAGGTTAAGCTTTACGACAATTAGTTATATTACATTCAATTACCAGGGCAATATTAATGTCCATATTATCAAGAAACTGCTAACAAGTTAAACCGACTTGAAAAACGTTGCAAATTCTCACAGCCGCTCGTAGCTGTGGCCCCATGTCGAGTGTGTTTATAAACTCACATACTTGTACTGCCGAAATAGTGTGTAAGTTGTCTAACGTTTCGAGCGAAGGTCCTTCGTCAGAGAGTGAAACACAAAGTGACCTTCTAAACACTATTTCGGCAGACTGCAGTAAACCAACTTTTTAGAATATTCTTTTTATGATTTATACACTCCCCACCCAGCATGATAGTGGTATTTAAGTCTGTGTATTCAAAGCCATTCCTTAATCTTTATGTATGCCGAATTGCATCGACTCCGCCTTCCTGAATTCTTACGACTGTGTTATCATTAAATTCCTCCGCATTCGGAACACTTTAACCGAAGCAATGGCCTGTCAATGTTTATTGTCTATACGCCAATAGAACCATTTGGCTTTACAAAACGTGAAATCGTATCAATGACCACAAAGATTATTGACTCCGTGAGATGTGCTCATGAGACGACATTTGTATGCGGGAGAAATGAGAGGGAATCCCCCCACTGGCCAGTATAAGAGTTCCGTTGGATCATGGCTAACAAATTAGTTACAAGTGATGTATAATAGGAGCAATCGAAGTAAGGTTGTTATCCGAGAAGACCCGATAGTCTTACCATTTGCTGATATTATTGCAAAGGCACCACTTTCTCCTCAATTATTTTTAAGACTCTGAGTGGAGACCCTGATTCACGTCTGTAAATTTAGACCTATATAAATATATATTCTCAAAGCTTTGTAACTTGAATATACTCCGTATAGATGTTCGATATGAAACCTTAGTAAACATGTTTTAAATTACTTTTTTTGCTTGTCTCCTATCATGACATTATATTTACGAATTTTGAACTCCGCTCATAGTCTTATATCCTTGGTAGTTTGACAATATCATTAACTGGAGAGTTTGGCAGGCTAGGACGCGTGGCCAGACCGACAAACATGAACTCTATGCAAATGCTATTCTTCTTCAGTTCTTTTAAATGCTCAGCGGGTTCACGTTAAACATAATTGACACTACTATATATTATCGTCCAGCAAATAGTTCATCTCACCAGAAGGTCCTTCGCTCGAAACGTTGGACAACTTACACGCTATTTCGGCAGTACACCAACCTTTTTAGATATTTGATAGATTTTATCATGCTCTTTGTCTCAGATGAAAAAAAGGAATTGTTCAAGGGCACGCCCGGAGAAAGTTTATCACGAGCTTTCGTAAATTCCCAAAATAAATATAATTACGAAAAAGATCTTGTACACTATCATTATGATCATCTGCTCGAGCGCGTTTGGACACTGCGAGAGAGAGACTTCCTCAATTCTTTACGATATTCGACGATTACACGGCGTTTATTTCTGACTTTGCGGCGTCAGGAAGCTTGGTGTTGCCATCTAAGGTAGCTCATTGCCGGTCACACGCGGCAATCATGAGGTTTACAGCTTCGATCCCGTCTGGATTGCAGTTCCGCATTTGAGATTGAGTTTATTTCTGGTTAGTCTGGTGTCTTAATGAGGATATGAGCTTGGCGATCGTCCATGTATCGTCTGTCTACTCCAAGATGTGTATATATACGGTGATATATATATATATATATATATATATATATATATATATATATATATATATATATATATATATATATATATATATATATATATATATATATATATATATATATATATATATATATATATATACATATATATGTAATATATATAACCAATAAGAAACAAAGTGACAACATTAAAAGTGGTAAAATGTACGGGAGAGAAAGTAAAGAAGAAAAAATACGGAAGTGATTCCTTATTTAGAAAAGAGAAAGAGCGATATGCAGGGCCGTTACGAGCAAAGAAGACCAGGGGGGGTGGGGAAAGAAATTTACCTGATTTTCGAAATTATTTCTTATTTTACCTGAAAATATTTTTCGTTCAGTCAGAGCATGGATAGTAAATAGACTGGATAGGAAACTAAGATCACGTGCGACGTTTCCAGCATGCTGATTGGTTTAGACACCAGTTGGTCGCGTGAAAACCTAGTTGCAAATCGTGATGTCACAAAATCACCATAAATCGCAACGTTTAGCAATAATACAGCTAAAAATGATAGTCAAACTACCAAAAAATATCACAATGCCACTTTACGATGGAATATCCGACTACTATTACTCATTTTAGGCGAAAAGATCCAACTTTAGACGGTGAAAAACGCGTCGCAAATTTCAACTAAAACAACGGTAGTTTTGCGACGCCAGTTTCTTCACCACAAAACGAAAACAGCTGAAACAAAGACGAACAACATTTACCTCGATCATTTGGTCGTGGCTTAGGCAGGTTTGTAAGACGATGAAACATTTTGGAATCTCAATATAGCTACTTGAATACGAAAATATGGAGAAGTCGAAGAGAAACTCAGCAAAATCTGTGTACTCGTGACATCTTCGTGACATCACGAATTTCAACTAGGTTTTCACGCTGACGTCAACCAGTTTCCTATCCAGTCTATTTACTATCCATGGTCAGAGTTATCTACATCGCAATTTACACATATTTAAGTCCATTTCGCATCGGCTAAAAAAAAATTTCGCATTTGCTTTCGACTAAAATTCAAAAACATTGAACGCCATATTGTACGCCATATCACCGTGGGTTCGTCGTCGCACAATTGGAAACTGTCGTCTGTCTGTCGGTGCAATACTACAATGAGTGATATTTACATAAAGTATAAGTTATGATTTCGAATTGTGATAATTATCGGAGACTGTTAAGTTCTGTTGAGGTATATTTTTTACACCTGGTGTGCTTTTCGGACAAGTCAATTGGTGCATAGTTTACCTGATTTTCGGTTTAAATCAAGCTGAAAATTTACCTGAAATTCAAAAATTCAAATGCTATACCCCCAGTAGCTACGGCCCTGGCGATATGGAGAAGTTAGAAGTATGAGTAAAGTAGTAAACTCTCTCGAATGAGGAGTTCAAAGTTGGAAGTCGATGAACGACAGGAAGTAATGGTGGGGATATCATCAGGGGCCGTGGCCGGCGTAGGAAACGGGGGGGCTGTGGGCTGAGCCCCCCCCCCCGAAATCAGGACAAACATTGCTAAATTTAGTGGGGTTTTATTCCAATTGTATTAGTACGACTATATAGAGGCTAGGAGAGAAGCTACTTAAGGTAATCTACCTATGTGGGCTTCATCTACGCGAGATTTTACAAACGGGTGTAGCCTGAAGTGTTAGCCAACCCCTAAACCCTTGCCACGCAAGTGTTAGATTGGTTCCCAGACCCTTCTGTTAGAAGAGGCAGCAGGCAAGCTTGGATTCATTTGAACTATACTCGCTGTAGAATTAGATGAAAACGTTTGCTCAAATTACTGCACAGTTGTGTTTCCGAGCTTACGCCACTGGGTGCGAGAGCTTGCGTTTTTCGGCGTCAAAGGCGAATAAATTTAAAAGCGAATAAATTACAGTATGATTGCATCCGGCCAGGTATAGCCAAGGAAATCGTTCGTTCTCACTACGTCTATACAATCGGCAATTAATGTGACCGTATTTCTTCCTTTGGCGCATGTTATGTAACGAAGGAAGCAATAAGTAGCATTCGCGAACAAATATCTCAATACTCTCATTAGTAAATCCACTATATAACATTATCCAGGATACGAAATTGGTCCGATTCATCGCAGTCTGTAAACGCAACCTTTAAGCATTCATTTCAACGCTGCCAATGCGTACTCTATGCTAACTATATACAAGAAACATAATCCTTGACGAAATCAAACAGAAGGAAAAAACTTTAAAAAAAACACAGAATATATAGATATATGAAAACATTTTGATATTAGAGAGGATTATAGTCAAGTACATATATGGAAAAAGTGACTGCCCCAACCGGGAATCGAACGCTGGTCTCCGAATCAACGTTTCGGCGCTCTAACCTTTGAGCTATTGAAACACGGTCAGAACAGTCAGTGATTTCGCCGCAACATATTAAATTCGCCGCTTTCACTCGACACCAACAGGCAGACATCGCATCTAACCATAACGTGGAGCAAGGCCTCTTGAGCGCACTTCACAAAGTAGCGAAGCGACACACAACTTCTTGTACACAAAGGGCTTTAAGAATAATAATTAATATTAGAGATGATTTAATATAGTTCGCAGTGCAATGAATAAATTAAGCTAGGCATTGGTTATATCCAAAATGTCATCAAAACACACATACCGTCATTGGATCTTCCAAAGATTTCATTCCTGCAAAAAACATAACGCTTTCCATTTAACGTGTTGACCACGACACAAATTTGTGCCACTTAATTGGCTATTTGGGTTGGTCGTCTGGCGCAGCTGAAACACGCTGCGCTGTGATTGGCCAGGAGCATTTATGCGCGCGCACTCTCAGCATCTCCTAATAGGGATTTCTTTGGGTTTTAAACTGGTTCAACTAAAAGTTAGTGCAGTGGAGTAAATCCGCGATGAAAAATACATTTTGAATAATTTTTGGTAGCGTGACTTTCGATTTAGTCAAATCTATACCATTAAATCACACACATGAAGCGAAGTCACTAATATTGCGCGCTGACCATTAGTTGATTTTGAAATCGATAAATATAGTTACACTCGATTGCGATGTGTACAACAGTGTCGAGAAAAATATTGCGAAAATTGGGACCAGTTATGAACTAATGCAACATGAAGAACGTCTGCCGGGTTGTGATCGGACCACAGTAGCGTCGCGTCGATTTTCGGTTTAATTCTCAACTTCGATTTTAATTTATAATTTCGATAAACAATTTCGATTTTAATTCTCAACACGGAAGATTTATTTAGCTTACCTTGTTTAAACGGCATCAACATGCTATTGTCAGCTCTAAAAGCAGATAAACAAGGGTTCGGATTCAGTGTTCTTGTGCGCGGTAGTTAAAAAACTGAAACATGTTAAATCAAAGAAACACGAACATGCAAAAACGCGTCTCAGTTCCTTGCTGCATGACGCGTATAGCTCCATCGAGCAAGAAAAAACACGATAAAGTATTCAATTAAAAACCAGGATGCGATATTGTACTTACGGATCAAGAAATGTGGCATGATCGAAATTGCCAAGTAGGTCTTCAAGAGGAATCTGATCTGGGTCCATAATGGCTGCTCAAAACGTTCGTGGCTAAGTGTGATCGTGGCGTTGATTGTGGAAGAACTAAGTTCGTCGCTGTGTTATGCCGAAGCAACGGTATCTAATTATCTTAAATTCTTCGGTATATATTGTTTACAATCTAGGAACACAATGCTAAACAGTCTCATAAAGTCCCATCTTATTATTTGATTATCATTATGTTAATTCATCCGGTCGGCTCATCGGAGTGAAACTAGAGCTTGAAATCATCACTCGTTGCATCAAGTATAAGACAACACTAGTTGCATGCGACGAATTCTTCTTAATTTACTAAACTGAATTGTTGGGTTGTTTTTTTAATTTAAATTTTTGAATCACGACATAGTCTGGTCGTCCGGTCTAGTTCTTGATTGTTCCTGAATGATGCTAACTAATTAATAGAGATGCTATACACCAGTGGGGCGTCCCCCTTGTCCAGGAGTGGGTGTTTTTGACGATGTTGACAGGGAATGTTTCACTGAGTTTTTGTAAAAAATCGAAAACCCTAAGTGGTTGGTGTATTGCCGAAATATCCAGTGTTTATGAGGTCTAACGTATCTCGAGAAAGCCCATCCTTTTGAACAGAACCCAAAATGTCGCCATAGGGCTGTACGGTGAGTGCCACCGAGCTTTTACCCTCGGCAATATCGAGATTTACTAAAAATCTGTAGTTTCTACTAAGCCTTATCTACACTCGAATTTTTCTCACAATTGTCCTCCTGGCGTATGTATTTTTTACTTCGTGGCACATTCCTTGCTTATGATTGGCTTGCAAGTGTCGCAATTACGTCGTTTTGGGTGGAGACTATATTTCAGATACGGTAGAGCACCTAGTCACCAGGACTTTGGTGATTGTTTATATAACATTATGCTTCGTTCTTTAAAAACCCCGCTTTAAATTTCTGTTTCGATTCAGTAATAACCCTGCTTTTAACAACCCTGCTTTTCTGAATCGAAACAGCAATTTAAAGCGGGGTTTTTAAAGAACGAAGCATATATGTTATATAAACAATCACCAAAGTCCTGGTGACTAGGTCCTTGGGTTTGGTTTGAAGTTCTGATCTAAATATATTCAGTTTAATTTATTTAAAGTCAATAACGGAGAATAAGTGGTTGCCATTTTCGTCCGAGGCTAATTTTTAAAAAGTTTGACTATATTCAGTTTATCACTAGTATGTCTATAGGGTTGTGCTATGTCTCCTTGAAAATGTGAGCAATACTGTTTATAATTACCATATAAGGAGACTGTAAGCATCTTATAAATTCCAATGCGACATGACTCTTCGTATATATATTATAGTCTATTATCTCGATTATTACCAGTTCACAAAGGTTAACCCAGCAGGTGGCCTGCTATGGCATAACGGAACTGTAGTAATATATAGCGGTTCGTTTAGTTTTATTAATTAACTGACAATCTCATGGAACTATGAGATTGTTTGCATAGATATCGTTTGAGCTATAGATAGAGAAATGTCGCTGAGCTGAGAACTTGAAAGGATTAATTGTATTTCCTGGATCGATACTAGTTAAACTCTATTTTTGTCACCTACTGCATAATCTCTCAGGAGAATAGATTTAATATTCTGTTTAAAGAAAGGCCAGTAAAATACACGTCGACATCGCAGTGTCTCACAGGCAATCAAAAGGTTACAGGTTCGATTCCTGTCTCGGACTTAGAATCATTTTTCTGAGGATATGAGCTTGACGATCGTCCATGTATCGTCTGTCTACTCCAAGCTCTCCCACATTCACTACATCAGTGCGTATATATAATATTTACGAATAGCTAAATTACTTGTAGACTAGGCTCTCGGCAACGGCTTCCGTAGTTCAGTGGTCAGAGCACTGCACTAGCATCGCAGGGTCGCGGGTTCAATTCCAGCCGAAAAGCGTTGAAGTTGCATTTTTCGCAGCTGGTCCCACTTTGGTCTTAAAAAATGTGTAGTCCAACACTCGAAATTTTCCTTCTCCATAAATCCTTAAAATAAATCCATGTCTTTATGTTGAAATAGTTTAAAAATGAACTCTTGGCTTTATTGAAGACCATTGCAATATGCTAGCGATCACATTTTAATATAATAATAATAATAATAATAATAATAATAATAATAATAATAATAATAAGGAAAACTTTATTTAAAAACGGTAAATTCTTCAATTACATTCAAATTAATTTTTATAATATTTACATTGATATGGGCTGTTGAAAAATAATTAAAACTGAAAAATAAATTAAAACAAAGAAAATTCAATCTAAAATTCCAGGCTAAAAATCACGTATACAGTAGTTCTGCTACAGAGAGAGTAAAGTCTTTCGCGATCTCGCGTGACTTAAACGGAATTCTCGAACCTCTCACGCATCTATGTACAGTTCTTAAGATAGCGAATGATAGCTGGATTCGTAACCAGGTAATGACGCTGGCGTAAACTTCATTGTTCTTGCTCGTGAGTTTATCTGCGAGAGTTCTTATTAATAATAATAATAATAATGGAAACTTTATTAATATAAATTTTTTGTTATATATTTACAATTGCAAATCTCACTTCTTGAGGTAATTTACAATTGGCTAACTTGAATCACATATGATTATATACAGTATTAATATTTCTAAAACAACAGAAACAAATTTATACTTAAACATTTAGTGGTTCAGGATTGGTCCATTCTTTGTTTCTACAACAGAAGATATAATACGTCGTTCTAATGGCGATAGAGATCATGTTTCGGATGTAGTATTGTTGATGTTTGTTATCGAGTCCTAAATCATTTAACATTTCAATAAAAGTATGGCATTCTTTATCGAAAATTCCGAGTGAGCTGATGGAGAGATTAACAAATTTAACACTTGTGAAGTCGTCATTCTGCTTTCTTACTAGATCTTTGATAATAATAATAATAATAATAATAATAATAATAATAATAAAGACGTTTTAGGAGCATTATATACGATAGTCTCAATGCTCTTACAACAATATATTCTTAAAGTTACTTAAAATTACTACATGTATAAAACTATAACTATACCAAAACTATTAATTCGAAAAGTGCTGGCTTTTAAAACTACTTAAATATATAAGAATAGTGTTTTTCATGCCCAGGCTGGTATTCTTATTTTTCTGCTAGCTGATTTTAGTGAAAATATTCTTGTGAATATTCTTAGATTACAGAGTATAGTATTTCAGTAAATTAAAACGGATATGATCATATGTATAGATGTGATCATATGTATAGGTTTTTATCGTTTTGTTAGCTGATAGCTGGTTTTGTTAGAAAAAGGAGATAATTTACCATTCAAAGGTAAAATAAAGTTCATTTTAAAAAAACATTATGTGATTTTATTGTATTTTATTTTCAACACGCAAAAATATGTTCTAACAAAATCTCAGCCTTGGGTATATTCTTAACATATTCTTAAAATTTCGCCAATTTCAGCCTCGATATTCTTATAAAATATATTCTTATATAAACAAAGAGTGTATATACTTAATTATAAAAGTTATCTCTCGTCTATTCTTTTAAAAAATATCTGTTACTTTAGGAAATTCATAAACTGCATATCATTATAATTAAACATATATATATATATATATAATATATATATATATATATATATATATATATATATATATATATATATATATATATATATATATATATATATATATATATATATATATATATATATATATATATATATATATATATATATATATATATATATATATATATATATATATATATATGATATCGCTCTATGACCTTTAGGTCATATTGAGCACTCTACAGGATGAAAACCATTGTCGCTTATGCATTGTGCGCACGCTCACTGCTTGCAGTTTGAGCACTCTGGCATCAAAGGTGACTGTAAATAGCAGTTACCTTCATCGTGCTCATCAGCATGAGGCCCAAAAAGGCCGAAACGGTACTATATATATATATATATATATATATATATATATATATATATATACGAAAGTATACAATGTGCCCTACCGGCTATCACCATATGGCTTTATGGTAACTGTGGACTTGGGACCCACTATGTACGGCTACACATTGTTGGATTGCATTGTGGAGTCACCAGAGTGCTCAAACTGCGAGCAGTGAGCAATGCATAATGCTAACAGTAAACGTCTCATTGAGAGAGACTCTCCGCCCAATCCATGAGAGTGCTCAAACCACATGAGCGGTGAGCGTAATATATACGAAAGTATACAATGTGCCCTACCGGCTATCACCATATGGCTTTATGGTAACTGTGGACTTGGGACCCACTATGTACGGCTACACATTGTTGGATTGCATTGTGGAGTCACCAGAGTGCTCAAACTGCGAGCAGTGAGCAATGCATAATGCTAACAGTAAACGTCTCATTGAGAGAGACTCTCCGCCCAATCCATGAGAGTGCTCAAACCACATGAGCGGTGAGCGTAATATATACGAAAGTATACAATGTGCCCTACCGGCTATCACCATATGGCTTTATGGTAACTGTGGACTTGGGACCCACTATGTACGGCTACACATTGTTGGATTGCATTGTGGAGTCACCAGAGTGCTCAAACTGCGAGCAGTGAGCAATGCATAATGCTAACAGTAAACGTCTCATTGAGAGAGACTCTCCGCCCAATCCATGAGAGTGCTCAAACCACATGAGAGATAGATAGATAGATAGATAGATAGATAGATAGATAGATAGATAGATAGATAGATAGATAGATAGATAGATAGATAGATAGATAGATAGATAGATAGATAGATAGATAGATAGATATAGGTAATATTTTGGCATTTCACTCGATCAAACTACATGTTGAAACATATATACACATATATACATATACATATACATATACAAGAAGTTGTGTATCGCTTCGCTACTTTGGGAAGTGCGTTCGAGAGGCCTTGCTCCACATTAGGGTTAGATGCGATGTCTGCCTGAAGCGGCGAATTTAATATGTATATGGCAAATCACTGACTGTTCTGACCGTGTCTCAATAGTTCAAAGGTTAGAGCGTCGAAACGTTGATTCGGAGACCAGGGTTCGATTCCTGGTTGGGACAGTCACTTTTTTGACTTTACGTTTACTGCCTACTAGCACAACACAAATAGAAGTGATAAATCTGCTATTTGCATGTCATGTTTAGTAATTAGTTCAACTATCAATCCCCACGTCGTTGGGACTTAGGAACACAGACATTAAATTGTGCTGATAGCGCTGTTTCATCTCAACCATAACCAAGTTCCTGTTTGAACGAGAATAATACGGCACGCCGTGATATTGTTGATAAATTGTAGTAAAATTACCGGGTAGATCCCAAAAGTAATAGATGGTATCTATAAAAGTATTGTGCTGTGTTGGCAGTATATAAATACAAATCTAATACTTCTGAAAGGTTGGTGTACTGCCAAAATACGGTGTGTATCGTATAGTGTAATACCGCTTTCGATCGAAGGCCCTTCGTCAGAGAGCGACACTACTGGTTCTAACGACGAAGAGCTTTTGCGCTGAAAACCCTTCGGAGGTCCACCAACTTTGAATTTTATCATTCACACATTATTTATGTTGTTAATTACTAATTAGATCACTTGTTTTAATTTGATGTAAAATTTGTTTGTATATACAACAATGCGCTTCTCATCAAAAGACAGCATGCCGCATCTTACTGCGAAAGGATCATGCATATCAAATTCAGATCCAGACATTTCAATTCAGACACTCTCTTCTAAGGACTAAATAATCAACTTCGCATACCCTGCACAAAAGGGTTGCTTTCGTAACTCTAATATTCCCTTGCGAAAGGATCTCGAAATCTCACCTAAGCTATATGTTAATCATAACATTGTTGGTCCGTCGTAGGTATAATACGGTGTAGACTAAATACAAATCGAAGACACTTGGTGGCTCTTACTTCGTGTACCGGACACAGAATTTTAGCACTGTATAGAACTGCCTCGTCCTTTAAAAAATCTCGTTTATCGTATCTAGGATAGGTTTATTTCATGAATTGGACAACTCCAGGACATAAATAAATGAGATTTTTTAAAGAACGAGACAGTTCTATACAGTGCAAAAATTCTGTATGCTAAACCTAAACTCAGTTTATTAAAAAGGTTGGTATAACATAATGGACCCAATCATTTTGTATACTATTCTAGTTGTGGACTATGACGAATTACCGGCTCGTTTGTGAAGCGGTTCGGGGAATTTACGCCGAATGCCGGTTTGGTCAATGTCGTGAGTCTCATGTGCTCATTCTCCGGTTGATCTCCGGTTTGGCGCTCTAACCATTGAGCTACCAGAACTCAGATGGCAGAACGAAGGCTACGTTGTGTACTAGTTCGTACGTGCAACATACGTACTGCTAATTCAGCAGTCTCGATATGTCTGCATATCCGTTTCTATCATGCAATTATCTATCGGTAAACCAGCTGCTGTGGTCTAGTGGTTACCACACATGTCTATGAGCTGGGAGAAAGGGTCTTAAAAATAATTGAGGAGAAAGTGCTGCCTTTGCAATAATACCAGCAATTGGTAAGACTTTCGGGTCTTCTCGGATTATCAATTGGGCCTCTAGCCTGTTGGGGGTATTCCGTTCACTTAAAAGAGTGATAAATCTAATAAACTAAACTAAACAGATAAATATTAGTGACTTGCAACTTGAGTAGCACGCCATTCACTAAGTTGAACTGACCAAGTTGCAAGTCACTAAAAGCAATATTCATATTTGAGCAATTATACAAAACACTTTACGACTTCCTTAACAACCTTGGTCTCTCAGTGTTTACTGCAATTATCATTATCAACAAAGACCCACGTGCAGTATATATTCTAGAGACTTTCAAAGGGCTTCTAAAGTTTGAAATTTCGAAACACGACATGCAAATATAAACCAGGAAGTAAGTAAAGAAATACAACTCGAATATTTAACTCTAAAAGCTTGGTCGGTACTGCTGAAATAGTGCGATGTAGCAAGTCGAACGTTTCGAGCGAAGGCCCTTCGTCAGAGAGTGAACTGGTAAAGTCAAGTAGAAGACTTCCTTTCCTTTGCTTAAAAGCAAACAATGTTGTGGTCTAGTGGGTACCACACATGTCTATAAGCTGGGAGACGCAGGTTCACATCCTGGGTCAGACACCACTCAGGGTCTTAAAAATAATTGAGAAAGCAGTGCTGCCTTGCAATAATACCAGCAAATGGTAAGACTTTCGGGTCTTCTCGGATAACGACCTTAAATCGTAGGCCCTCGGAACCCCTATCAATCGGGCTTCTAGCCTGTTGGGGTATTCCATTCACCTAAAAGAATGATAAATCTAATAAATAAACGAATTTCCTTGTCAGCTTTTTGAAATTCATTCCTGCTACAACGAATGATTTGTTCTGCTTTGTGCTTCCTGATAATAATCTCAAATCATGCAATTTCCGGATTATACAATTTATTGAAAGTTGTTAATAATAGAACCAGGATTCCTGTTTGAACATGTATCAAACATGTTATTGCGATATCCCATGCAGGGCAGTGTTCCAAGAATGCACTGCTGGGTGCTTTAAAATAGGTGTCCGCGGAGAGACTGAAAACGAGTTGTTGGATGAGGGTTAATATAATATTAATTCAAATTTTAGAGTCGGTTTTCTTTGTTCTTTATACGAATGTATATCCTATACATCGCTAAAGCTTGGGGGGATTTGAATAGTCTTCAGAGAAACGCGGGTTCATCAATACATAATTAAAAATAGATACGCAATGCGTACATGTGACACCGCTATTAAGGATAGAACATGTAGACTTAAAGGACATTGGCAACAAAAATTAAGTTTGTCTAATATGAAAGAACTCGTAAAATGATAGAGCAACACCTTTTACAACTTTTCCGTATTTTACTTCGTTTTTGAAATATTTCAGTTTGTTTGATATGTAAATGAGATGGTCTCTGACGTAAGATGCTGGGTAGAGAATTTTCACACATTAAAAATGTCTTATATCTCAGTGATTGCTAAGTTTACAACGTTCATTATCACGAGGAGTTATTATACGCACATTTTCAAGTAAATAGACCTTACCCATTATGACGCATGAACTATTAGTGACTACTGCTACCAGAATCCTTTTCGGTATATGTTTTGTGATGTTAAGTTGAGCAATTGTTTTCCGTCTCCCAGAGGGAGTTTACATTAACATGAGAAAGGAAATCTCGCAAGGAATTATGGTAGTAGTAATCACTAATAGATCTATTGGAAGATGTAACTAATATTCTAATGTGTAAAAATTCTCTACCTCTATCTCATTTACATATCAAACAAACTGAAATATTTCAAACACGAAGTAAAATACGGTAAAGTTGTAAAAGGTGTTACTCTATCATTTTACGAGTTCTTAGTTCATTTTAGACAAACTTAATTTCTGTTGCCAATGTCATTTAAGAAGCAATAGATGGAAATACATGAAAAGCACACAAACACAGAGATAAATGTGTTGCTAATTTGAACATGGCACATACTATATGTAAATAACACACTGAGTGCATACGTCACATTAAATAATGAGTTGTTGTAAAAGTAGAAATATCGTTGAAGTTATCAAACAAAGACACACTAAACTGCGCATGTAAGGGGTGTTTGTCTTATGACACCTAATAATGAAAGTTTCGATTGATTTAACAGAATAATTTCAATAATATACATGGTTTCTCAACAACTTATTATACAATGTGACGCATGTGCAGTGTGTTATTTACATATCAAACAAATCGCAATGTCTCAAGAACGAAGAGCGATATGAAAAAACGATAGATGGAGTTCCTTTATCATTTCAAGAGTTCTTTCAAATAAAACAAACTTAATTTTCATTTCATATACCCGTCGAGCAAACTCTAAAATGGCGGCGTCCAGAAGCATAATATACGAGAATGAAAACGTTATTTCTCGAATACAAGAGCAGATACATTACTAACATTTAATCATGAGAAACTATTAACATTTCTAAACATAATGTTTAATACTTAAAGGCCTTTTATTTAAAAGTAATTTATTTTTTTGAGCACAGTTCTCTTTTAAAGGTTCGTTTACACACTGTGAATATCAATCTAGCCAATTTCGCATCCTGGTCAATGTTATGTAGTGGATTTACTCATGAGAGTATTGGGGCGTTTCCTCGCCAATGCCACTGATCTCGAAAGAAGATTGGTTCGAGCAATCTATTGTCCGCCGATGGTAGAAAATGAAGCCTTATTAGGATTATTATTTTTCTGTTCAATGTAAATGCATATTGAACATTTAAAAACGGTCAAAACATTTCGTTTCAAAAGCCCTTTACAGTGTGTGAACGTAACTTTACTAATCAACAAGATTGCTTATATGCTTTCAATGTATTTCAACCAAGAACTCGTTTTTCAACCAGGGTACTACAGGTCGCTGTTACACTCTCTTGGCGATGTCAAAACTTCGACACTGAGCATGGACAAGTTGGTATTATGTCGTTGAGAAAGTGGCTGGTCAAGTCAAGGTAATCTTTGTGTCTGTCACTCCCATTCAGTGGTACCTGGTGGTTTAGCCGTCAGGTCGTAAAGTACTCGTGAGATACCTGGAACAGTTTTGATCTGTTTTACCATTTCTAAAATAACCTGGGAAGAAAATAGGAGTAGTTTTAGTAAAAGTTATTTTATTTAAGCAATATTACCACCACCACAACATCAACATCTACGGCAACATCAACATCCACGGCAGCACCAACAACCACGGCAACAACAATAACCACAGCAACCACAACAACCTCGGCAACGACAACAACCTTGGCAACGACAACAACAACCTCGGCAACGACAACCACGGTAACAACAACAACAACCACCAAGTGAAAATTCTCTACCCTACACCTGACGTCAGAGACCATCTCATTAACATATCAAACAAACTGAAATATTTCAAAAACGAAGTAAAATACGGAAAAGTTGTAAAAGGTGTTACTCTATTATTTTACGAGTTCTTTCATATTAGACAAACTTAATTTTTGTTGCCAATGTCCTTTAAATATGAATTAGATATAACTAAATAATACATTTTCAGGGATTTCTTTTCCAGGTGTCGCAGGTATACCAGTCATAAAATCATTTGTAATAAATGTTCTGATCACCACGGACCGCTGACAAGAAGGAACATGGGCGGAACGATCAAAATGGATTGGAATGAGCAGCACTGGCATTTGACTCACGGATTTCATGTGACCTTAAGACAAAAAGAATGGATACAAGAAATAATAAATGTAAGTTACGAGGTGGATGGTGTTGATTCAAAAGTCGGAGCTCAATTTTAAAAACACCACAGATCTCTAAGATAGGACTGGATAGTGGATATGACCACTTTTGAGTTATTGTTAAAGCTGTTATAAGCAGTTGTTTTAAGCAGTAGTCATAAATAGTGGTCAAGCAGTCGTTATATAATCAGTGGTTATAAGCAGTGGTTATAAGCAGTGGTTATAATAAGCAGTGGTCATGAGCAGTGGTCATTGGTCGTAAGCAGTGGTCATTGCTCATAAGCAGTGGTCATTGGTCATAAGCAGTGGTCATTGGTCATAAGCAGTGATCATAAGCAATGGTCATTGGTCATAAGCAGTGGTCATAAGCAGTTAAGCAGTGGTCATAAGCAGTGGTCATTGGTCATATGCAGTGGTCATAAACAGTTAAGCAGTGGTCATAAGCAGTGGTCATTGGTCATAAGCAGTGGTCATTGGTCATAAGCAGTGGTCATAAGCAGTGATCATAAGCAGTGATCATAAGCAGTGGTCATTGGTCATAAGCAGTGGTCATAAGCAGTTAAGCAGTGGTCATAAGCAGTGGTCATTGGTCATAAGCAGTGGTCATTGGTCATAAGCAGTGGTCATAAGCAGTGGTCATTGGTCATAAGCAGTGGTCATTAGTCATAAGCAGTGTTCATGAGCAGTGGTCAGGTCCCAAATCTTAAGCTCCCTAAATGATAAACAGTGGCTTAAAAGACCGGCGGGGTTACTTTCAGGGGAACACAGGGAAGTTCAAGGATAATAAGAGTTTGCTCAACAACTTACCACTATCCCTTAACACTTTATGAGCGAGATAATCAACTTCTTTCACGGTTTTTAAAACCCCAAGAGACAAAAATGTCGGCGTGATGTCAAGAACATCGTGGTTAATATGACCACCGAAAGCATATACAATCCTGAAATAAAGTGGAAAGAGGAAACGCGTTTAGATATCATAATAATGGCGACCGAACCTTCCTCCTCTTGCTTCCGCCGGTATTTTCCCGAGGGTTAAGACTTCGAAATAACGAAAATAAGTGTGTTTGTATACTAAAACAATTATATTATTTGCTCTCAATTTCTATGAGGCAGCAGGGCTCTGGAAGCAGCGGGTGTCCGGGTGTCCTACATAAGAAGGACACCCACAATATTTTAGCAAATTTTAAACAAATTGATAATTGATGTTGTTGACGCGAAGTACATCTTTTCGGTTTTTTATATATAAGTATTTTACCAGCTCACTATGTTTGTGAAGTCAGAAATAAATTTCGTGGAATGGCAACACTTGTTCGTCGACTTTATGGGAATGTGAAGGCCCTCTGCAAGGTGTTATACGTATGTCCACCCACCTCCACTGAAGCTGAACGCAACTTCAGTAAGTTACATCGCATAAAGTCTTGGCTTTGGAGCACCATGATTGCTCCGAGATTGAATGCGCTGGCTATTTGTCATTCGCATAAGGAGTTACTTAACGCGCTAGATATTGTTGCAATTTGTAAATCATCTGTATGCAACTATCTGTAACTCTTCTTCACAAATTGTTCAGTGTATATGTTCAATAATAAAAATTCTTGAAGTTGATGTGATGTTATATTGTATGCTATGTATATATATAGTTATCTATTATATTCTCTGAAGGGCGTGGCCCTGTTTATGGCATTCTATGAGACGCAGGACACCCACAACTTTGAAAAGCTTTCAGAGCCCCTGTTATGAGGCAATAGCTAACTATGGTTTCACCATTGGTAACTACCGAGTTACGTACTAATTTTGAGTTACGTAAGGTTAAACCTGCTAAAAAACCAGCATTTTGTGGCATTTTCCACTTTTTTTGAGCGAATAACTCAAAATGGGATAGCCAGTGAACTTGAAATTTAACTTTTTTTTAAAGAATAGTGCTTTTGTAGGTAAATTGTAAGAAAAACTTGATTTTTTTAAACTTTCCACTAGGCTGATTTCCAGGGACTTTTGGTACAGGTATGTTATTTCTAAATGTATGTACGTACTGAGAAAGCTAAAACCATTTTTGTTGCTAGTAGATTTACTGGACTATATTAGGCTTATTTACCTGTTTACGTTATGACATATTCTTGGGATTAATTTTGCAATCTGCATGAGTGACTCATACTCGATTTTATCGTCGCTTGATAACGTCACCACATAACTGTAGCTTCGACAGTCACCCTATCCCAAAGAAGAAAATTCACAGAAAGAATAAAGACAGGGTATTTCAATGGATATTATACCTTTGATTACAACATATATTTAATATAAAAGAGTTTAGTAAGCGTTCATTATTTATGTCTGGGGTTGGTACCGAAGAGAAATGGGTTGAGTAAGTCAAATTTTTGGTGGGAAAAGGTTGGATAAGATATTTTTGTTGCATTATAAATATCGGGTAACATATTTTAAAACAAAATAAAATAAATCAGTGTTTAATGTCTATAGTTATAATAATAGTGATACAATATAAAACATAGAGATTGCTTGTTCAAAGACATTGTCAGGTAAAACCTCTTGTTAAATAATATTTTAGATAGACATATTTTAAATAAAATAAAATAAATCAGTGTTTAATGTCTATAGTTATAATAATAGTGATATAATATAAAACATAGAGATTGCTTGTTTAAAGACAGTGTCACGTAAAACCTCTTGTTAAATAATATTTTAGATAGACATATTTTAAATAAAATAAATCAGTGTTTAATGTCTATAGTTATAATAATATCTCATCTCATCTCATCTTATCTCATCTTATCTTATCTTATCATCTTATCATCTTGTTATCTTATCTTATCTTCTTGACTTCTTGTTATGTAACTCTAAACCCATGCATGCAAATACATTTACCGGTGTTCTCAGCGTAAACATGAAACCCAACTGACCTGAACACCGACTGACTTGATGGGGAGAAGAATGGTGGAGACTTTGTACTTTTCACTGAACTCTGTCAAAAACCGTTGTTCCTCAGCAGACGTGGAACTTTTAATGGTAGCAAGAGAGGTGTGTGGCTTTAGAAAGATAAAAATAGAAGACAAGATTTAGCAAACATGTATTGGATTTTTCGGTGGTGTATCACGGTAGATTACGGCGCCTTTGTGTGTACTGGACACAATATTTATCATACAATAGTCTCGATGCTCTTACAACAATACATTCTTAAAGTTACAAAAGACTGGATAGGAAACTATCCAAAGGTTACATATGTGTACAACCTGTAACCTTCTGATGACCAGTGAGATGCAAAAAAGAGAATTTCCAACACTCACCTGACTTAGAGCCTTGCTGTACTCAACCATTGTAGTGATAATTAATTTGGTGTTGGTAAAATCATTGTTAAGATACGGTTGTTCGCCACAAAGGACGCGAATTGCCAACCCAGGTCCTACAAAAGAAAAAATATAACATACAGATTTGGTCGCTTGAAATTCCTCTGCTCCATCAAACAACCTACCTGGGAAAGGATGTCTTCTTACTAGCTCTTCAGGAAGACCAAGTTCTTCTCCTAGTTCTCTCACTTCGTCTTTGTGGAAATCACGTAGTGGTTCAATTATTTTACCCTAGCAACAACAGAATGAAAAGCAGATGAGATGAACGACAAAATAAATGAGAGGTAGTCGATTACGTATATTCATGGACGACGTTTCGGACGATGTGTCCTTGAATATACGTACTGTACATTTTCGACACATTGAAGTTCTCTTATTTCTTCTTTTCATATTATATCCAAGAATATACTTTTAGCATTTGCAAACCTTTCCTCCACCAGTAACTACACCAGCATCCACACATCTACCTGTCTTTCTCATCCATCATACATTTATCTATCTTTCTCTCTACCCCATTGAACTTCTCTTATTTCTCCTTTTCATATTATATCCAGTTATTGTCGTGTATTATGAAATAAGAATAAAAAAAGTTACTGTCCATGACCCAACATTTCGACACTCCAATCTAGTGTCTTCATCAGGGGTGATTTTTGTAAAGTTAGGATCTCTATTTATACCCTCGTAGAACCATAGAAGGACATAGTACCTCTTGTCTTAGAGCACGAACTAGTTCTGTGTCATTGTGATGAGTTTTGATGGCATCTGCTTTAGTACTTGCTAAACTTGAACCACTTTCAATTAGATCTGGACGTAGCGTGCCTGAACAAGACACAAGAAAACGACATAGGTCAAGTATTGGTACATCAAGATACTCATCCGTTACTGGGTGTTCTTAAGCATACAATAGCCAAGAGCAACTCTAGCTTTTTGAGCCTTTTTATTGTTAATGAAAAGCAGATAAAAACAACTGTTCACCTTGCGCCAGAAACGTTGTCTTAGGATCCAGTTTAAAATCTTTGATAGCATCATTGGCAACCTAAATAAAAATATGTCTTTCTTGTCATTATTTTAAACTTGGTCTAGAGGGGATGTACAATGTTACAGTAGCTATTCATATAATGCTATACAAATTCACCTCTTTTTTACAGATTAATGGAAATAATAAATTTTAGTCAGACATACAGTGGTACAGCTACAGTACAGTACAGTAACTATAGTACAGCTACAGTATAACATAGCTACAGTACAGCTATGATATATAGCACAGTACAGTACAACTACAGACAGAATAGCAGAGTACAGCTACAATACAGTACAGCATAACACAGTACAGCTACAATACAGCTATGATATAGCACAGTACAGCACAACTACAGTGCAGTTACAGACAGAATAGCACAGTACAGCTATAGTACAATACAGAACTGTACAGTACAATACAATACAATACAGAACTGTACAGTACAATACAGATACAGTACTACAGTACAGTACAGATACAGTACTACAGTACAATACAGTACAGTCAGTACAGAACCTGCATAAAGGTATCTCCAATAATTTTTCTCTTTTCTTCAGGATCAGCTGTTGTATTCAAAGTCCTTGAAAACCATTTCTTGATGGGATTATCCATGTCATTCGCTGTCAACTGAGTTCTTGCGTTGTAAAACGTATGACTGGCATTAATAACTGGAGAGTGAGAGATTTGGGAGTTAAAGGCTGTATGTATATGTACGTATATATATATATATTCTATTCAAAACACTGTCTACGCAGCACTCTACTTTTATATATATATATATATATATATATATATATATATATATATATATATATATATATATATATATCTATATATCTATATCTATATCTATATCTATATCTATATATCTATATCTATATCTATATATATATATCTATATCTATATCTATATATATATATATATATATATATATATATATATATATATATATATATATATATAATATATATATATATATATATATATATATATATATATATATATATATATATATATATATATATATATATATAGATATATATATATAGATATATATATATATATATACATTTACGCTTCAATGCTGTGTTTTGTACCTGTCAATTTCAACCCTAAACTTTTCAAAGACTCCTCAACTTGTTCACTTTCATTCTTTCTCATAAAGCCATTGTCAATGTGTATAGCATGGATTACGTTTGGCCCCAATGCCTATGGAAACAACATATGGTTAATTGATGTCTATTTAAGAATTAGATCAAGCCTGGATATTAGCGGCCGGTCATGGACATTTTTCAGTATAAATATCCCATTTCTAGAAATTTGACAGTTACAATATTAATGTGTCTGTTATTTTGTCCGATGCTCATCTTGTCCGAAGATTATACTCAACTTTTTGTGAAAGTAAAACATTTTTTGTTAAATGGACTGCGTTTAGATTTCGTATTGTACAATCTCAGATGAGAGACATTAAGCTAATTTTTGAGACGCTACGTTTTGAGATATTGCGCTAAGTTTGCAGACATTCCGCTAAGTTTGGAGACATTGCGCTAAGTTTGGAGACATTACGCTAGGTTTTCAGACATTGCGCTAAGTTTGGAAATATTGCGCTAAGTTTGGAGACATTACGCTAAGTTTGGAGATATTACGCTAAGTTTGGAGACATTACGCTAAGTTTTGAGACATTACGCTATGTTTGGAGATATTACGCTAAGTTTGGAGACATTACGTTAAGTTTGGAGACATTACGCTAAGTTTGGAGACATTGCGCTAAGTTTGGAGACATTACGCTAAGTTTGGAGACATTGCGCTAAGTTTGGAGACATTACGCTAAGTTTGGAGACATTGCGCTAAGTTTGGAGACATTACGCTAAGTTTGGAGACATTACGCTAAGTTTGGAGACACTACGCATAGTTTGGAGACATTACGCTAAGTTTGGAGACATTGCGCTAAGTTTGGAGACATTACGCTAAGTTTGGAGACATTGCGCTAAGTTTGGGAATATTGCGCAAAGTTTTGAGACATTACGCTAAGTTTGCAGACATTGCGCTAAGTTTGGGGATATATATTGCGCTAAGTTTGGAGACATTACGCTAAGTTTGGAGACTTTGCGCTAAGTTTGGAGACATTACGCTAAGTTTGGAGACATTACGCTAAGTTTGGAGACATTGCTCTAAGTTTTGAGACGTTACGCTACGTTTTGAGATATTACGCTAAGTTTGGAGACATTACGCTAAGTTTAGAGATATTACGCTAAGTTTGGAGACATTACGCTAAGTTTGAAGACATTACGCTAAAATTCCTACAGGAATTTTCACTGGGGCGACTATATAGCAATATGTCTTATCAATACATACTGTAACTCGAAAGTTTTCCTAGCCATATTATAAGTTTAGCAACTGCTAATACCTTGCTCAACAGTGCTGTACAAACAGTAGAATCAACTCCACCACTGACAAGGGACTACAAATGAAAAAATACATCACAAGTTACTGCATTCTTTGAACATCCAACTATAGACATATCTGTACTTACCTACAGGTATATACCATACCAAAACAAAACTGAATTCTGCTGTCATAAAATCTGGAAAACAACAAATCCAGAAAACGCCCCTGGCATAGTATGAAAAAAACTCAAAATGGCTTACCAAGACTTTGGATGAACCACAGTGTTTTCGTATTTCATCAATACATGACTGAATTCTACCTTTCATTGTGAAATTCCCAGAGCAGCCAGCAACCTTTAAACAAATGAATTTTCACCACGTTTATGCACTGTGATATTAAATTATAAACATGTGAGGTAACTTGTGAGGTGCCAAGATTTTAGAAACAAATACAGTTGACATTTCGAGGAGAGCACTTCATCAGAGTAAGATCAAGTAAGGACTACTTTAATGAAGGGCTCCGTTCGAAACTCGAAACATCATTATTTTAACAAATAATTTCCCAACACAAGCAGGTGATAAATCAGACATAGTTTGACGCTACTCTGGCTTTAAAAAGTTTTTTGAACATATTATAACTTTAAAAGTTACTGTCCATGACCCAATGTTTCGACACTCCAACCTAGTGTCTTCATCAGGGCTGATCGTTGTAAAGTTAGGATCCCTATTTATACCCTCATAGAGCAGATGATGACGTTATCTATTAACAAGATGCAAATAAGCTTCTGGTATAATAAACCACTGTCATCACGATTCAATGGGGTGTGGGCACGATTCAATGGGGTGTGGGCGCTATTGATATGTCAAGCCTCCAGATTAGTGGTAATAATTTTGGAATTTTCCACTAATTCGCGGTACCATCAGAGATGTTGTCTGGAGGCTTGGCATATCAATAGCGCCCATGCCCCATTGAATCGCGATAACGGTGGTTTATTACCAGAAGCTTATTTGCATCTTGTTAATAGATAACGTCATCATCGGTTCTATGAGGGTATAAATAGGGATCCTAACTTTACAACGATCACCCCTGATGAAGACACTAGATTGGAGTGTTGAAACGTTGGGTCATGGACAGTAACTTTTAAAGTTATGTTCAAAAACTTTTTAAAGCCAGAGTAGCATCGAACTATATGTCTGATCAGTATTTTGTTACTAAAAATCTTGGCAGTTCACCACCTTTTCACTTTGCTATATATCCAAAACACTGTCTACGCAGCACTCTACTTTTTTACAGCACTAACATTAACATACTTTGAAAAGAAAATTCTTGAACATGTCAATGCCATTTCTTGTCAGGTCAACTTCAGGATGAAATTGAACACCGTATAACTTCTTAGGCTCATTATCAATTCCTGAAAGTATCGAGAAAAATATATTTCACATACAGGTATTGTAGATTTATTCCTATTATCTATATAATTTCTTTGGATAAAGAGTGTGATGACCAAACATTGTGAAGACATGATCATAAATTACTCAGGCAGCACTCTTTGTAGACATCTGAAGAAAAAACCTAGTTCTGATAATTATGTTGACAACTGAGTCACCAATGAGGCAGTGTTGTAGGTCTTACGTCCATACTCGAAGCCAAGACTCAGACTCGTCTAGACAGGACTCAGACTCGTCTGGGTAGGAATCGGACTTGTAATAATGACTTGATAACTCAACCAAGTCCGACCGAGTCGAGCGGTTTTTCTTGCTTAGTACTGACGATTCTGTTGTTTTCTGTTGCATATTTATGCCGCGTCTTAGACGACAGGATTGACTTGAAACATTTTATTGTTGCGTATTTATTTGCTGTATTAACGGGACTTGTGTGTAGCTGACACCTGTGATTAAATTTTGTTATTCGAGTGTCCTTGTTTTAATGAGCATATATGCAGTTGCTAGTGAATAATGCATTTGAGATTCAGGTTCCAAAGAGGTGGACTTGGAATGTCCAAGGACTCGAAATCGATGGCTATGACTTGGACTTGGATGAGGTGGACTTGACTATACAACACTGCAATGAGGGCTCATCTCATATGCAATGAGATGCAGTGTTGGTGACCTGTTTTCAACATACTCTACAGTACACCCCAAACTTCCTTTGCTTGTGCATGCTGCCTAATCCTTAAAGTGCCTATCCAGCCTGTGGGGATTTTATATATTTGTGATCTCTGGATTCACCTGAGAAAAATTGTAGTATATCTTGTCATTCGAAAATTTCATCTTCATGTCCTTTCCCCTTGCTAAAGTTCACAGGAAGTAACGTCAACGCAGGGACACACAATATTTTGTGGAGTGATTCTGCAATGAAATACACGACTTTCATAATGGCTGCTAATTTAAATATTTTAAATATTCCTTTATGTGCATCTAAATTAGCCTTTATGGCCTCGTTTGCATGTCAGCAATTCAAAAGAATTTTGCTTCGTAACGAGGTTGTAAAGGCCACAGTTAGTAGAGTAAAGACTAATTTATATGCACATAAAAGAATATTTAAAATGGCAGCCATTATGAAAGTCGTCTATACAGCGAAAGTTTGGCTTTGAACTTTAAACAGCCTGTTTAGACAAAATTCACTCAATCCCTAAACATTCACTGTTGAATAACACCACGAAATATTGCGTGTCCCTGCATTGACATCACTTCCTGTGAACTTTAGCAGGGGACAAAGGCATGAAGATGCAATTTTAGAACAACAAGATTGATATTACATTTCTTTTTGGTAGAACCCAAATATTACGAATATGTAAAATCCCCACAGGCTGCATGATAGCCACTTTAAAAATAAGACTCATTTTCATAATCCAACTGCATGTATAACTCACCAGATACAAGGTCTCCAGATTTTGCTATCACTCTGAAACCTGGAGCCACTTTATCAACAGAATCTCCATGAGTAAGAAGGACATCTTGGTTAGCAGACAATCCTCTAGAAAAGTGATTTAATTGGCAGTAACTAAAGATACTTAGCCAATCAGATTACAGCATTTCCATTGTATTACCAGTGCATAATTGATTCTATTAATCCTGATTAGTTTGGAGAGCAGTAAGGAGGATTTGTAGGTAATATGACACTAGGGCTTAAATACTGTACCTGAAAATTATTGATGAGGTTTCCACTGATACAGTAAATTGTCCGTCCTCTCTGGTGGATTTTTTAACTACCTCACCACCAAATTCTTTATTTATCAACTATAAAACATATATATACTGTATTATAAGTACAGTATACTACAGTATATTTTAAATTCAGATATGGAAGTGATAAGAATTACATGTGTGCAGTAATTCACACTTGTACTGTAAATATTTTTGCATGTGTGATCGCACGAGCATTTAAAATTATCAATTACAGTAATGGCACAGAAATATGAACCTAACTTTTATATTTCCTACACATCTCAAAAATAAACTTATGAAACCTTGCGTTACGTTGTGAGATCGTCCGTTACATTTTGAGATCTTCCGTTACGTTGTGAGATCTTGCGTTACGTTGTGAGATCTTCCGTTACGTTGTGAGATCTTCCGTTACGTTGTGAGACATTCCGTTACAAGACCTTACGTTATGCTCTGAAATCTTGCGTTACGTTGTGAGATCTTGCGTTACGTTGTGAGACATTCCGTTACAAGACCTTACGTATATATGCTCTGAAATCTTGCGTTACGTTGTGAGATCTTGCGTTACGTTGTGAGACCTTACATTACGTTGTGAGACATTCCGTTACAAGACCTTACGTTATGCTCTGAAATCTTGCGTTACGTTGTGAGATCTTCCGTTACGTTGTGAGACATTCCGTTACAAGACCTTACGTATATATGCTCTGAAATCTTGCGTTACGTTGTGAGATCTTGCGTTACGTTGTGAGACCTTACATTGCGTTGTGAGACCTAATTGCGTTACGTTGTGAGATCTTCCGTTACGTTGCGAGACCTTACGTTACGATGTGAAATCTTGCATTACACTGTGGGACCTATCGTTACATTGTGACACCTTCCATTACGGTGAGACCTGTCATTACGTTGTAACATAATATGTTACGTTGTGAGATGCGACATATTATTGAAACTTTCGCACAACCGCAATGTGATTTTCACAATTGCAAATATGTGAATGAACAATAGCAGAGCACACAGATGACGTAGGTTGTTGATGTTTGTCCGCATTTACACTGTACCATTAAATCTAAGTCCTAAACAATAGCAAATGAGTCATTTGGGAATTCTTCAGACTCAATTTTAGTTTGTTTGTCCACATTTTGGGTTTAAAAATAGAATCCGTGTACCACGCTATTGAACAAGGCTTTTCATGCACGTGATAAACAGCCAGCACAGTTGGGTTCACGCATGTGCCAACATGTTCACGTGCGATCGCATGCATCAAACGGAAAGCACTGTTAGTTCACACAATCTTATACCTGCATGCCATAGCAAATGCCTAGCAATGGGAGTCCCATTTGAAATATAACAGGATCATAAGATGGGGCATCTTCAGCATAAACACTACCTGGACCACCAGATATGATAATTGCTCTGATTAAAAAAAAAAATCAAGGAAATACCATAGTTATCTTAGGTGTACTGTTCAAACATTTTCAACAGTCAACAAAAGTTTGATGAATTGAGAGATTGCATATTGGAAAATGTGGTAGAATGTACATGCTTTAGATTCTGTAGTGTTCAAAAATGTCTGAAGCGAGTCCCTGATAGCAATTGCAACCCATAACCCAGTGAGATGCTCTAATAATTGAACTACAGACTCAGATGGTAGCAAATGTTCAGAGGATAGAGGTATGGACCAGTACACATATGTAATCTTCACTCTGCCATCTCACGTCTTGTGTACTCTCAATGGTTAGAGCATCCCAGTGGTCATCTGTACACTATGTTACAGGTTGTATGTACACATTGCAACCTTGACTCTGCAGGCCTATCACTGAGAGGTGTGCGATCGCACGCGCACGCCTCCGCGCACGTCTGAAGAATGCGAGGCGTGCGTTTGATCGCATGCCTAGAACATTATAAATTCCGTATTTTTTCGTGAGTTTTGATGTACATTTTAATTAAAGGAAGCTGGAGAAGCGTCGTGGGACAACAGTTGACATGTCGTATCTCAAACATTTCAACAATCAGAGCATTGAACAAGCGTTCGCTGCCAAGACAGACGTCGCGGTAGACATTAATGGCACGCGTATCAGTACCCGATACAAGCGAAGCGGCGCGCAATGCGAGCGTGAAGCGCTACACACGGTAAAGTGTTGTTTAGATTTCGAAGATGTCACACAAACAGGGGAAAAAAGGTGAAGTAAAAGCAATAGTGCAGTCAAAAAATTACTACAAACAAGACAAATTACCCTAGTTTCAAGAAAGCGAGAGCAGATATTAGTGATATCGAAGTCAGTGAAGATGAAGACGAAGACCAACTAAGTATAGTAACAGCGACGACCAAAGTAGTGACGAGGACAGTGGCGATGATGGCGACGATTCAAGTGATGACTTTTTAAACTGAAAAAATCTAACTCAACTTGTGTGTACCACTACCAATAATAACTGTAGGAGCAACTATTGGGAAAACTACTGTAGAAAATCATTCCCGCTATTGTTATTTGTACGTATCGAAAAACCATTCCAAATAAAATTATCAACCAATTTTTTGAAGTACAAAAATATTGCACGCCATCGCACGCCTAGCACAGGAAAAACTGTTAAAAAACATTAATGGGTTTTTCAATGGTAAATGGCCAGTTCTCATTCAAACTGTTCCCATTAATGGGTTTTCATGTGAAACCATTAATGGTGGTAAAACCCATCAATGGTATTTTGAACAATACCATTTATGGTTTTTTTGAAAATCCATGAATGTATTTCTATTTACATTCATGTATTTCATGTGGTTCATGTGAACCAGAAGAACCAGGTTCTGCTGATAGTGATTGTTCTTCTGGTTCACCTGAACTAGAACCTGGTTCACCTGAACTAGAACCTGGTTCACCTGAACTAGAACCTGGTTCACCTGAACCAGAACTTGGTTCACCTGAACCAGAACCAGGTTCACCTGAACTAGAACCTGGTTCACCTGAACTAGAACCTGGTTCACCTGAACTAGAACCTGGTTCACCTGAACCAGAACTTGGTTCACCTGAACCAGAACTTGGTTCACCTGAACTAGCTGAACCTGGTTCACCTGAACTAGAACTTGGTTCACCTGAACCAGAACCAGGTTCACCTGAACTAGAACCTGGTTCACCTGAACCAGAACCTGGTTCACCTGAACTAGAACCTGGTTCACCTGAACCAGAACTTGGTTCACCTGAACCAGAACTTGGTTCACCTGAACCAGAACTTGGTTCACCTGAACTAGAACCTGGTTCACCTGAACTAGAACCTTGGTTCACCTGAACCAGAACCTGGTTCACCTGAACCAGAACCTTGGTTCACCTGAACCAGAACCTGGTTCACCTGAACCAGAACCTGGTTCACCTGAACTAGAACCTGGTTCACCTGAACCAGAACCTTGGTTCACCTGAACCAGAACCTGGTTCTAGTTCAGGTGAACCAGGTTCTGGTTCAGGTGAACCAAGGTTCTGGTTCAGGTGAACCAGGTTCTGGTTCAGGTGAACCAAGGTTCTAGTTCAGGTGAACCAGGTTCTAGTTCAGGTGAACCAAGTTCTGGTTCAGGTGAACCAAGTTCTGGTTCAGGTGAACCAAGTTCTAGTTCAGGTGAACCAAGTTCTGGTTCAGGTGAACCAGGTTCTGGTTCAGGTGAACCAGGTTCTGGTTCAGGTGAACCAGGTTCTGGTTCAGGTGAACCAGGTTCTGGTTCAGGTGAACCAGGTTCTGGTTCAGGTGAACCAGGTTCTGGTTCAGGTGAACCAGGTTCTAGTTCAGGTGAACCAGGTTCTGGTTCAGGTGAACCAGGTTCTGGTTCAGGTGAACCAAGGTTCTGGTTCAGGTGAACCAGGTTCTGGTTCAGGTGAACCAAGGTTCTGGTTCAGGTGAACCAGGTTCTAGTTCAGGTGAACCAGGTTCTGGTTCAGGTGAACCAGGTTCTGGTTCAGGTGAACCAAGGTTCTGGTTCAGGTGAACCAGGTTCTGGTTCAGGTGAACCAAGGTTCTAGTTCAGGTGAACCAGGTTCTAGTTCAGGTGAACCAAGTTCTGGTTCAGGTGAACCAAGTTCTGGTTCAGGTGAACCAAGTTCTAGTTCAGGTGAACCAAGTTCTGGTTCAGGTGAACCAGGTTCTGGTTCAGGTGAACCAGGTTCTGGTTCAGGTGAACCAAGGTTCTGGTTCAGGTGAACCAGGTTCTAGTTCAGGTGAACCAGGTTCTGGTTCAGGTGAACCAGGTTCTGGTTCAGGTGAACCAAGGTTCTGGTTCAGGTGAACCAGGTTCTGGTTCAGGTGAACCAAGGTTCTAGTTCAGGTGAACCAGGTTCTAGTTCAGGTGAACCAAGTTCTGGTTCAGGTGAACCAAGTTCTGGTTCAGGTGAACCAAGTTCTAGTTCAGGTGAACCAAGTTCTGGTTCAGGTGAACCAGGTTCTGGTTCAGGTGAACCAGGTTCTGGTTCAGGTGAACCAGGTTCTGGTTCAGGTGAACCAGGTTCTGGTTCAGGTGAACCAGGTTCTGGTTCAGGTGAACCAGGTTCTGGTTCAGGTGAACCAAGGTTCTAGTTCAGGTGAACCAGGTTCTGGTTCAGGTGAACCAGGTTCTGGTTCACCTGAACCAGCAGAATCTGGTTCAGGTAAACCAGATGCGAAGCTCCGCACACCTGCATTTTTTCTCAGTGATAGGCCTGACTCTGCCATCTTAATCTCACTAGCTTAATGGTTACAGCATCTGACAGGCAATCAGAAGGTTATAGGTTTAATTTTTCATCAATATGCAGAATCTTATAATTGAATTCTCTTACTTGAAGTTGTTTGCCTTGATATAGGACGCAGGTGTCTCTAATGGTAAAAACTCAGTATCAACACATAACTCTCTCACTCGTCTATCAATGACCTATAAAAACAATTAAAGATAAGATTAAGGGACAACATCTAGGTTGTTTGCAACACAATTACATAGCCAATACCCTGTAGGTCAAATAAAAAAATATCGTGGTTCCAGTTACACCTTGAAAAATTTAGGATGAGGTAGGTTTATAGAAATGATTATTTTTAGAGATGAGCTGATCACCAAAACTTACAGATTAGCCGATGCGATTAATCGGTGGATGATCACAACTCATAATCGGCCAATTAATCGGCTTTAAATGACCAATCTGGCTGACCGCTCGACTCCCGATTTACACAAGAATATGTTATTTAATACATCTGTCACACTTATTTATAGATTAAAAAGATATATTGCTAAATGAGTGCTTTGATTGCATTTAAATTTTGGCCACCATTTTGTCCTGAACAAAACTTGCATGGTTTGTGCATGAAAATGACTCGTTTCCAGGTCGGAAATGGAAAAATGGCATCTTGGACAATCTACGGTTTTCTACGGAAATTTTTGTGTGCATTTATATTGTAATTGAGAAGCGGCAAAAACAAGATGACGCAGATTTTCAAGTATTTTTATAAGAACTAGTTCTTATAAATGGAGCGATAGCTCTGTGGGGTATTCCTGCTACTCAATTTGGCAAAGCTTGTAAATAAATAAATAAATTGAAAGTAGCCAATCAAATGCAAGGCAGATAAACAAACTGGTAAATTTAATGAGATGCAAATATATTAAATCATATTTGCTATTTTTACTGTCGATCAGCAAGCAGTGTCAATATTAGGGTCACTCAATACTCTTTAATGGCATGCCAGGTTAATACTATAATAATCAATCAATCGGACAATTATTTGAAATATAACTGAAAGTGAAAACAGATGTCGATGAGTCGGTCGGATCATTAATCTGAAAATGCTTTGTCCATTTGATCAATCTGATGTATGCCGTGTGGTTTGTCGATCGTATCAATCTGTAATGTGGTTTGTCCATCGGAGTACGATCGTGGGTATTGGACATGTATGCAAAGCTAAGGATCGGCATGTACAACGAAGCCTAATGGTTTCAAATTTCAGTTGGGCTCTCTAGTCTTGCGCAAATGCGTTTTGGTTCCAATGATCTTTAAACAATTTCTATCATTTACCTTTCCATATTGAGCTCCAGCATCTAATATCGCAACCCTTTCGCGATTTCCAGGCGCTTTCTTCTCATCCATCTCTTGTTGACCATTGAAACAGGGATCAAAGACAGATTTACTAGTCTTCTTCGCCGCCATGTTTACACACAAAAGTCCATCAGAGGTTTGGGGAAGAGAAGGCAGGGCAGGGGGGGGAGACAATGCTCTTTGTATCTTCTTTGTTCCTTTTTGTCCCTTCTTGATATTCCTCCGACATTTTTACCCACGTTTTTCCCCAACTATCCCTAAATAACCCTAATTCTGATCCAGAAAACCCAAGCATGACTTCAAGAGTTCTCTCATTGGCCAAACATTTAAAATCGCCCGCCGGTCAACTGAATCCCAAAAGAAACCTAGTGACCGGTCCAGAATGGTTCAAACAATGCAAGAAAATAGACGTTCTTGATTCTCATATGAGCTTCTTCGATTCAGAAAAGAACTCGAACGAGGCAATAGTATTTTTACATGGAAACCCTACTTCATCATATCTATGGCGTAACATTATTCCTCATGTAATCGACAAGGCCCGATGTCTTGCACCTGACCTAATTGGAATGGGTGATTCGGGCAAATCAGGCAGTGGTACTTACAGGTTTGTGGACCATTATAAGTACCTGTCTGCCTGGTTTGACGTGGTCGACCTGCCAGAGAAGGTGGCGATTGTGTGCCATGATTGGGGATCTGGACTGGGTTTTCATTGGTGTCACATGAATATCGCTCGTGTCAAAGCTTTGGTACACATGGAAAGCATAGTTTGCCCTATTCAAGCATGGGATGTGTGGCCTGAGGTCGCAAGGAATTTCTTCCAAGCGTTAAGGTCTGATGCCGGTGAGGAGATGGTTCTTAAGAAGAATTTATTTGTCGAAAGGTTGTTGCCGGGAAGCATCATGCGGCAGCTGGAACCGGAAGAAATGGAAGCATACCTGATGCCATTCAAGGAAGAGGGGGAAAGTCGCCGCCCCACCTTGACATGGCCTCGAGAGATCCCAGTGGAAAATGAAGGTCCTAAAGATGTACTGAAGATTATAAAAGAATCCCATGAGTTTTTCAAGACCACTTCTGAGCTCCCAAAACTGTTCATTGAAGCTGAACCTGGGTTCTTTACTAAGGCAATAAGGAAGGCTGCTTTACAATGGCCTAATACATCAACCGTTAAAGTAAAAGGGCTGCATTTCTTGCAAGAGGATTCACCAGATGAAATCGGCAGCGCAATCAGGTCCTTTATTGCAAAGCTAGACAAATAGTTGTGATATGTGAATAACAAATAAAGATAAAACTTTGTCACAGTATTGCCGAGCTTAAATTTTCACATAAAATATAGAATTTTTTACAATTTTGTCCTTTTGTTATTATTTTGGTTTTGGGTCTAAGCATTAGCTAGGAGTAACATTACATGAAGTACTTCGCCGTGGTTGTCAAGGTAACGTTTTTCTTTGGCTGCCATTTTGTTTCAGTTTTGTTGTTGTTGTTGGGTATCTTTTGGTCGTAATTTCAGTCTGAATTCTAAATCGCCATGGGAAAAAAGAAGACGAAGGATGCAGAGCCACCTTCGAATGACGAGGTTAGCTTCGTGCTTCGTAGTTTAGCGGGGAAATTGTGGAGGAAATTATTTCGTAACAGACCAAGCAGTTGCCAGTTGCCAGTCACTGAGTCAGACTAAAGACTTGCTCACTGAGTTGTCGTTTAGCAACGTAGCGACAGGGCTAGCATATAACTGGATGTTTATACCAGAAATACGTATCTTTAGAGGATATTATATGCCTTTGGAGTGAGACTGTAGGGACTGCTCATTGTCCCCAGCCCCAACATGTTTTTGTTTATATTTATGGTTGCTCGTAGAGAATTTTCGTTTTGAAGAACAACTAGTTAAAATGCAAGTTGCTTGGTGAATAGTGTTAATGAAACTCGTATTGTACTAAACCTAAAGATATTAAAAGTATAGCAAACTGGCAAAGCTTAATGATACATGTAGTTAGTTAAATTCTAGCGTGGCTCCAGACTGCAGAGTTGGGCAATGGAATAGGAGACATTCTGCACCCCTACATCTGACATTTTGAGGCTTTTCCGCACCCAAAATGTTGGTGAAATGTGCCCAACTCTGTACTCTGAGTCTCTGGGCATGGTTTACACTTTAGATGATGATACGTCATAAGTTGAAGGGGCATGAGTGGGGGAAGCCGCTCTCACGAAACCAGGGGTGGTGGCAGGGAGGGCTACAGCACCCCGTCGGGGAACCTTAGCCCCCCTGTCGGGGAAAAATTAACAATTTGTTGGGGAACAAACTGGAAAAAAAAATAGAAAATATGAAAAAAGAAAAAGTTTGTCTTGTTTTCTTAGAATCGTAAAAGTTTTTTACATATTAACAAAGGTAAATCAACTTTCATCTCACAGGTAATCAACTTGGCACAAATCTATCACCTCTGGGTTGTTTCACATGCTAACTGCCCCCAAAATGCAGGAAATAGCATTTCAGAGGCTTAGAAAATCAAAAATTCCCCAGGGGAGCATGCTCCCAGCCCCCCTAGAGGAGTTACAAATACCTGTTAGCCCCCCTGTTGGGGACTTTAGCCCATGCACAAAACCTAATTAGTGTGGGGGCTTGCCCTTGATAACTTATAAGCTTGACAATCCATAGAAATTATTATATACATCATTGAAATGTTGGTAGGGATAAGTACAGTAGGGAATCAGGGATTGATAAAGACTCACAGCTAGTGAAGGTACAATAATGGTCACGATTGTTATATATGTATGTGGCATTCACTATAATATCAGTAATGATGGTAATTATACAAATTGCTATAGTGAAATTAGCTTCTACACAATACGAATCGTTGTATACGATTGTCATTCTGGCTTATTGTCATATGATTGTCGTATATAATATGCAATTGTTTGCACACAACACAATTCTTGTTTATATGATTCGATGGTGAATGTTGACATGCATGTACAGTTTGATCACATACAACATCAAGATGACAATAATGTAGAAACAAATCATATTCTGTAGATTGGCTTTAATAGAGCCAAGTGTTTTTTTGAAATTGCTTAAAATAATTCTCTCATTAGTTTGACCCATTAGAAGTTGTTAGTAAAAATCCTGGTACTGTTGTGTTAATGTTGGACTCACCTGAAGAGACAATCCTCCAGTCTGCATGTGAAGCTTTGTTCAAGTATTCAGAAAAATGTAAGCCAAAGCATTAATATCTATTGTTTTATAATTGCCAATAGTGGTTAACAAATAGATCCTATTTTGTCGTTGTCTGTTCAGTTATAGATGCACAGATGATGTCAGAATGTGGTATTAGAACAAAAAAGTGGTCCACAAGAGTCGAGTGGGTCACTGATGATCTTACCATGTTCTGACGTCCTCTGTGCATCTAATACTCAGTGCCGGATTAACCTTATATGGCAGAAGCGGCATATGCCAGGGGCCCCGTGTGCCCGCGCTTTCTGGGGCCCCGCGCAGTTACTAGTTGCCCAATTTTAATTCCTTACGTTCTTTCTATTTTTCGTTCTTTCGTGCTCACCGGGAGCCAAGTAAGAGTGGGGTCCCTGTGAGCACATTGCTCCTATGAGCGCGGGGCCCCAATGAGCACGGTTTAAATTGATTTAAACAGGGGACTTTTTAAGGCAGCGAGGAAAAAGGAAGATAATTTAATCATATATACCTTTTTGCATCTTAGCAAGGTCCAATTTTACCTTGCATTCGTGGTGAAACCACTGAGCTGGGGGTCTCAACGGTGGGCCCCGTGCAACCTTAATCCGGCCCTGCTAATACTAAACAGACAACAAAAAATGGAATCTAATTGTCTTATGCGATCAAAAACAACCCCAAAGGTTTATCAAAGCTGTGTAACCTATGATATAGCTTTTCAAAATGTAATATTGCATCATACTTAATACTTTTTGCAGTAGCTATATTGAAGCTATAATATAGAAGGTATTGGGTAGTAGGAGATCTGACAATGACACTGCAATACAGCCTACATTTTTTCTTCCCTATAGATCTAGCTTTTATCCATTCCTTTAAATCAGTACATGTATCTTAATTTATAGGTGATGAAAATCGTCAAACTCTTCTTAATCTTGGTTCACTGGTACCTCTTCTAAAGCTTGTTATGTCAGAGGATAGGATAGTAAGAAGGAATGCCACTATGTGTCTGGGGACAATGGTACAGAATGGTATGTTAAGGAGCACATTGTTTAGTTTATTTACTTTTTATAGTGCTACTCTGGCTTTAAAAAGTTTTTTGAACGTAACAATTTAAAAGTTACTGTCCATGACCCAAAGTTTCGACACTCCAATCTAGTGTCTTCATCAGTGGTGATCGTTGTAAAGTTAGGATCCCTATTTATACCCTCATAGAACCGATGATGTACTACTAAATCTAATTTTCAGGAAATGTAAGAAAAGTTTTGCCAAATCTGGATTGTATCGAATCATTGATATCTCTTCTTGGACCTGATGGTATGTTCTAAACAATAAAATTTTATAAATGTTATTCAAAAGTCTATTTTTACAGAGTATACATGGTACCCACCTTCATTTATAGAAAGCCAAATATTTTAATTGTTTTTTCTACTTAATACTTTTTCAGAGGATGCCTTATGTCATGAGTTTTCCAGTCTGGCTTTAGCTTTATTGGCTGGTAAGTGAATGAACAATTAGGATCCTGATAAGATTAGGATCGTGGGCAGGATCCTTGTCTTATCAGGATCCTAAATAGGATCCTTCAAGATCCCCTACAGGATCCTGTAGGATCCTGTTCAGGATTTCTACCAGGGTATATCTATTATCAAATTTGAAACTACCCTGTTTGTAGGTGAGAATTTTTATAATCTACTGTAGGTGACTTTTCTAACAAGATTGAAATTTTTGAAAAGAATGGTTTGGAACCCTTGATTCATTTGCTCAATTCCACAGACTGTGATATACAGGTACAGTACTAGTTTCAGGTTTAATATAGCTCTGCAGTCATCCAGTTTGCTGGCATTGCATTTCTTCTCAATTCTATTTTGGTTGTAATTTTGTTTAGAAAAACTCTGTAGAGGGAATCTCTCTTCTTGTTGAAGATTACCAAAGTCGGTCAGCCATCAAAGAATTGAACGGTTAGGCAATAAGTTTACGTATTTGAAGCATTTGTCTGTTTGGGACACAAATTTTACATATCCGTAATATTTGGGTCTTTCTGATCAAAATCATAATATATATTGGCAGCTGAAAATTTCATCTTCATGGAGTTTTTTACTGTCAAAGGTCACAATTAGAGACATTCCAAGCCAGTTTTCTTTTATTACTTGCCACAAAAATACCTCTTGTGACATTACATCCGATAACTTTAACAGCGAAAAAGTCTATGAAGATGAAATTTTCGGCTGACAAGATATATTATGATTTTGCTGAGGAAGACCCAAATATTACAAATATGTAAATCCTCAAACGTGAGATAGACGCATTAACATCAGAGTTTTTTCTATACATCTCATTTGCATAGGGTTTCAACCTCTGTTGAGCTTACTTGATTCACCTTATGCTGCTATTCAGGAATTTACTCTTAATACACTGATTAACTGCACTTTCGAAGGTGAGTGAGTTATATTAGCACAATGTGTTTTTAATGACTGTTAATTGGCTATCCATAGTGATCTTTCTTACTTGTCTTTACTTGCTGTTTTAATAATCTTTAGCTGATAACCGTGCTGAACTTAGGGAACTTGAAGGACTTCAAAAAATTGTGGATTTTATTGGCAACAAGGTACAGTATTATAATAGATGATGTTTCGGACGATGTAGGTCCTTCAGGTTACCATTCTCACCTGAAGAAGGGCTTTACCTCGATGTAAGAACCTCACGGGTAACGTCATTTTGTGACCATGATTTAGAGTAATACCCTCAGCAGTTATTTTGGTTCTTGTGCTTCTCGTGGTGGTTGTTTTGGTTCTTCTGGTTCTTGTGGTTCAGTAGAACCAGAAGAATCAGAAGAACCAGGAGAACGAGAAGAACAACAAGAACCACGAGAACCACGAGAACCAGAAGAACCAGAAGAACCAGAAGAACCACAATAAGAACAACCAATTTAGGGACCCCGTAATGGAGCAACAATCTCTGTGGGACATCCCTGCCACCTTTTTGGCAAAGCTTGTAAATAAAATAAATAAAAATAAAACAGAAGAACCAGAAGAACTAGAAGAACCAGAAGAACCAGAAGAAGCACGAGAACCAGAAGAACCAGAAGAACCAGAAGAACCAGAAGAACCAGAAGAAGCACGAGAACCAGAAGAACGAGAAGAACCAGAAGAACTAGAAGAACCAGAAGAACCAGAAGAAGCACGAGAACCAGAAGAACCAGAAGAACCAGAAGAACCAGAAGAACTAGAAGAACCAGAAGAACCACGAGAACCACAGAAGAGAAGACCCGAATGTCTTTCGATTTGCTGGTGTTATTGCAAAGGCAGCACTTTCTCCTCAATTATTTTTTAAGACCCTGAGTGGTGGTCCAACCCAGGATTTAAACCTGTGTCTCCCAGCTCATAGACATATGTGGAATAACCACTAGACCACAACAGCTGGTCAATCGCACGATCGTGATTAGTACGATCAGATTTTGTCCGTTTTGGAAATAAGATTGCTTGAATACTTTTAAAATGGACAGTCTTCTTCTGATAAATTTTCATCTGACAAAATGAAAAATCAGATACAACATCAGATTGTGTGAATGGCCTCCTCACTCATGTGAGTTTCGTTGTTTTGTTGTCCAGGAATATGAAGATCTTCATGTCAAGGCAATGCAAGTTTTATCCAACTGCATGCAGGATGTGGAAAGTATGGAGGTGTGTGTACAGTAAAGTAGTACATGTGATTAGTAGACTGAGACAATTATGCTATATCTCCAACTTTCCACCCATCTCCGTGCCCCATCCACCTCTACAATAACTTTACTTTTTCTCCAACAACCCATATGTACCTCACCTACTGTGTTTCCATTCCCACCCCTCCCTGCCTCTACTAGCTCTGACCTTCACAACTACTTCCACACCCACATTTAACTTCCACTAATATCCGCAATTCCACCCCAACCTCCATCTTCACCTGGCCTCCAATGTCAATCACAACCACCTCCAACCACCTCCCACACAACAACCACCACACATCCACCACCAACTCCCATGCATCCACCACCATCTCTCACACATCCACTACCATCTCCCACTAATCCATCACCACCTCCTAAACATCCACCTCCCACATATTTACCAACACCTCCCACTACAACCACCTCAATCCAACCATCACCTCCCACACATCCACCCCACCACCAACTCACACACATCCACCCCACCACCAACACATCCATTTGCACCCCACCACCAGCTCCCAAACATCCACCACTACCTCCACCCCACCTCCATGCTTGACCCCATTCCCTTAATCTCCCAACTATCCCTATCTTGCTCCACCGTAGAGACTTGTAGAATAAAAAAGTTGCATTTTTTAAAAACTTGCATATTGATCTTTTCCTTGGCTCTTGTCTCAAGGTGATTCAGTCGAGTGGTAGTCTACAGAAGCTACTTGCGTTTGCTGCTCAGTCAAATATCCCTGAAGTTCAACAGAATGCTGTGAGTACTACTTCAATATGTTTAGGAAAGCATTTGCTTCTTGTTAGGCAAATAGTTCAACTCCTATGTTTATATATTCTAGGCCAAGACATTAGCAGTTGCAGCTCAATCTGGTAAGCGAATCTTTTTGTTGTTATATGGAGTTTAAAGTTTTATGAAAAGTTTTCAAAACTAATGTTAGTTTTCTTTTATTTTCTGCAGATGATAATCGTAAAATACTACATGAACAAGAATGCGAGAAAACACTTATAACATTGCTTACGAGTGAGGTAATAAGGACTTTAAGTCCGTCCGTTCGTCGTTCCTTACTTTCCCCTTTTCCGTCCCCCTTTCCGTCCCCTTTTCCCATCCCCCCTTTTCGTCCCCCCTTTTCCGTCTCCATTCCTGTCTCCCCCCTTTCCCATCTCCCCCCTTCCGTCCTATTAACCACTACCATACTACTTCCCTTCACAGGCTTCCTCTGTACAAGCAGCGGCTGCTGAAGCTCTTGCAGTCATGTCCGAAAGCTTAAGCAGTCGAGATATGATTGGAAAGCTAGGTAATCCTGTGTTATAATTCTTGATACTCGAACGTAAAATCCATATGATAAATATTAGTGACAGCTTGGTTATCTGAATAATTAATGAATTGTTTGCTATATACTCATGCTTAAACACAAACTCAGAAAACGTATACGAACTAGTACACAACGTAGCCTTCGCTCTCAATGGTTAGAGCGTGAAACTGGAGATCATGAAGGTTGCAGGTTCGATTCCCGTCTGGGGCTCAGAAACGTTTTCTGAATTTGCGTTTAAGCTCGAGTAGCAAACAATTTATTAATTAATAAAATCCATATCTTTTCGCCACTACAGTAATATCCCGTTTTTCTTCGCAGATGGCATACCATATCTAATCGCATTGTTAAGAAGTGAAGACCACGAAGCTCGTGAATCTTCCTCTCTTGCTTTGGCTAACCTTACTACATCAAATAACAACAATGCCAGGTGAGGAGCGTTATGAGTTCTTCACTAATCTCCTTGTTCATCCGATGTTTCTCCCTTCGGATAATAATGCGATGTTTATCTTTTCTGCAAATTCTCGCAGATTGTTACCTTTAATATAGTTTCGAAATAAAGGTAAAGAATACACTGGAAGCTACATATAACTGACACCATTGACTCATTATTTTAACTATAAACTTATGACACATTGTTTTAGTATTGTGATGGAGAAGACTGGTGCTGAACCGTTAGTTCGTCTGTTGATAGACCCAAAACCTCAATGTCAAGCGAATGCAGCAGTGTGTCTTACCAACCTAGCGCATAATGGTAAGACCATTCAAGATATAGGTTGAGTAGTTTTAACTTATATTAAACGGCCTATCTTAGGTTCGGTTTCTTCTTTGTTTTGCCTTTTGTTTTGTCCTTATCCTTATGCTTATGCTTATATTCAAGTTAAAACCAAGCTAATATTGCCTGGTTTTTCACTTGAACATAAGCATAACCATAAGGACAAAACAAAGGAACGAAAGTGAAGCCTGCGTCATAAGCTTTGTTTTCGTATTGGTCTTGTGCAGCTTATGCACATATCATTAGTGAAAACCAGTCTTATAAGGCCACGTGTGATTCCAATTTCTTATCTTTTTTGCTCTAGATTCGTGGAGATCAGAAATCCACAGTTATGGAATTACTTCATCGCTGGCTGTAGCTCTTAATTCTAAGTAAGACTCTAAATGAGGATGAGAGTTGGTAGACAAGAGTTGGTTGGACTCTTCGTGCTGCTGATCAAACAAGGATGAGAGTTGATGAGAGTTGATGAGAGTTGGTAGACAAGAGTTGGTATGAGAGTTGGTTGGACTCTTCTTGCTCCTGGCCAAAAAATTATGAGAGTTGATAAGAGTTGATAGACAAGAGTTTGTATGAGAGTTATCTTGACTATCGTTGTTCCTGGTCAAACACAGATGAGAGTTGATGGACAAGAGTTTATATGAGAGTTGTTTAGACTCATTGCTCCTGATGAAACAAGGATGAGAGTTGATGAGAATTGGTAGACAAGAGTTTATATGAGAGTTGTTTGGACTCTTCTTGCTCGTAGCCAAACAAAGATGAAAGTTGGTACTTCTGGTAGACAAGAGTTTGTATGGAGTATGGACTCTCATTGCTCGTGGCTACTTGACAGTCTTTTTGTCATGTTTTCTAGCAACCCCGCTGTTCAGTGTAAACTAGCTATTGCTGTCGCATCTTTCTTATGTGATGCAAACGCCCGTACTGAGGTACACGAAGTGATTTCTGTATTATATTAACTGTGGTTTTCTTGCGTTAGTCTTTTCATGTTTTTCTCTTAAAACTTATATTTTCGTTTCTTGTAGTTTCGTCAGGAGGGAGGCCTGGTTACTCTCGTCAAGCTGCTCACATCAAATGTGAGCGAAGTTCGTCGCAGTGCATCCTGGGCGATGGTAATATGTGGAAGTGATATGGCAACTGCTAGTGAACTGTGTAGTCTGGGGTAATAAGTAGTTCCTTTTTATTAAATATTATCAGCGCCATCATCTTTATCAACATAATTATCATAATGGTGATAATGTCACCATTATGATAATGATCATCAACGTCATCATAATTATAATCATGATATGATCACCCTCAACGCCATCATGATTATAATCATTATCGTGATCATTATCAATGTCATGATCATAATCATGATGTTCTCTCAAAGAACGTACAGACACCGTTCGTCCAAAGAACGTACAGACACCGTTCGTCCAAAGAACGTACAGACACCGTTCGTCCAAAGAACGTACAGACACCGTTCACCCAAAGAACGTACAGACACCGTTCGTCCAAAGAACGTACAGACACCGTTCGTCCAAAGAACGTACAGACACCGTTCGTCTAAAGAACGTACAGACACCGTTCGTCCAAAGAACGTACAGACACCGTACGCCCAATGAACGTACAGACACCGTTTGTCCAAAGAATGTACAAACACCGTTCGTCCAAAGAACGTACAGACACCGTTCGTCCAAAGAACGTACAGACACCGTTCGTCTAAAGAACGTACAGACACCGTTCGTCCAAAGAACGTACAGACACCGTTCGTCCAAAGAACGTACATACACCGTACGCCCTAAAGAACGTACAGACACCGTACGCCCTAAAGAACGTACATACACCGTACGCCCTAAAGAACGTACAGACACCGTTCGTCCTAAAGAACGTACAGACACCGTTCGTCCAAAGAACGTACAGACACCGTACACCCAAAGAACGTACAGACACCGTTCGTCCAAAGAACGTACAGACACCGTTCGCACAAAGAACGTACAGACACCGTTCACCCAAAGAACGTACAGACACCGTTCGTCCAAAGAACGTACAGACACCGTTCGTCCAAAGAACGTACAGACACCGTTCGCACAAAGAACGTACAGACACCGTACACCCAATGAACGTACAGACACCGTTCGTCCAAAGAACGTACAGACACCGTTCGTCCAAAGAACGTACAGACACCGTTCGCCCAAAGAACATACAGTTCATTTACAGATGGCTTTTGAGGCAGCACTTCTCTTGCGATATCAACTTCTAGTTATAACGTTAAACTAGTGCTGACATAGTTGAATCTCTTTCATTTCCAGAGCTCTTGATGTCCTTCAAACTCTCTCGTTATCAAACAGCCGTAAATCAGGCTTTGGTGATGCCGCCCTTGAATGTCTTTTAGACTGTAACCTGCCAGCCAAGTACAGCCTTCGAGGTTATCTATCACCTTGCAATATAATACAGGATGGCTTTTACGACTATGGCAAGGTACATTGATGAAGAAATTATGACTAGCGCCATTTTTACTGTTCTCTAAACAAAGAGTGGATCGAATAACTATTGTTCAGAAAATGAAGCCGGAAGTAGCTTGTAGCGGCCATCTTGTTGGGACAAGACTATCTGTCTCTGATCTTTTAAAATGCTAAAATGAATCAGTTGTCGAAGGTTTTCCCATAATATAGAACACAAACTACGGCTTCATAACAGTGACTATGAAGTCGTAACTAGCGCGCGGCGGGCATATTCGAGTAACCACCGTGGTCACTCCAATATGGTCGCCACGCACTAATCCCGGCTTCATATAGTTACTGTAATTTTATACCTCAGTGATTGCTAAGTTTACAACGCTCATTATCATGAGGAGTTATTATACGCACATTTTCAAGTAAATTTGTGGAACAAACTTGAAGATGGAACTAATATTCTAAGGAGTGAAAATTCTCTACCCTGCACCTGACGTCAGAGACCATCTCATTTACATATCAAACAAACTGAAATATTTCAAAAACGAAGTAAAATGCGGAAAAGTTGTAAAAGGTGTTACTCTATCATTTTACAAGTTCTTTCATATTAGACAAACTTAATTTTTGTTGCCAATGTCGTTTAAGGCCACGTCTGTAATTTTCTCAGTTAAATGTAGACGTGGTGGGTATAGTAATGGAAATGTGATCTTCATATTGCAGGTTCGACCTGAGAGTAAATTTCTAACACTAGAAGAACTTGCTGGAATGTCAGTTGCAACTTCTCGTCCTGTCTTGGTAGTGAATGCGACAGGACCTGAAAGGTATTGGTTGGGTTCTATGTTTGTTGGCTTCAACCAGTACATATGAGATGAGAACGTCTTGCTTGCATCACATTTAACATCAGAGGCTTTCTTCTTTTTTTCTCATCTTAGAACTCCTTCACCAAAACTGATCGTGAATGAACCTAGAAAAAGCTCCGAAAAATTGACCAAATCAGGAAAATATGGTGGAAAGGACCCAAAAAGGTCAATATATATATATATAACTGCAGACACGTGTTTCGCTGTACTGCAGCTCATAACTTTCATAAATTTCAAATCATAACTTTCTTCCAGGACGAAGTCACAGATTCATCCTGACAAAGAGCGACAGATCTCTCAGCTGGATGTATCCGAGGCCCCTCCAGATGCTGTAACATCTGAGCAAACGCCCCAATGGCAGCTTCCCGTAGACAGCGACCTTCTTGACTACATCAATGAAGCTCAGAAAAACATCGTATCGCTTCCTAACACAGAAGAACAAGTCACTGAACTTGCTCGGTAATGTCCTTTCCTTGCCTCCTTCCCTCCCTCACTTCCTCCTCACCTTCCTTCTTTTCATCCACCCATCCATGCTTCCTTTGCTTCCTCCGTTCTTTCCTCCCTTGTTTCCCTCTCTTCCCTCTCTTCCCTTGCTTCCCCTTCTTCCCTTGCTTCTCTCCCTTTCCTTTCCTTCCTTCCTTCCCTCCCTTCTCTTCCCTCCTTTGCTTCCCTTTGCTTTCCTTTGCTTCCCTCTCTTCCCTTGCTTCTCTTCCTTTGCTTCCCTCTCTTCCCTTGCTTCTCTCCCTTCCCTTGCTTCCCTTTCCTTCCTTTCCTTCCTCATAGCAACACGATTTCGTTCTCTTTAGATATGTAAGCGACATCATGGGAGGGCCATGCCAGAAGGCCTGGCTTTCATCTTTCAGTTATGAACTACACATCAGCAATCTGAAACATGAACTAAACTCAAACCTCGTACCAATAGGAAGGGTTAAATCAGGAATATTTTACCACAGAGCCCTTCTTTTTAAGGTAAATAATTGATTGAAGCGTGGTCAACAATTCTAGCAACCTACCAAAGACTCCTTCGTCAGAGAGTGAAACATGAAGAGAAAGAATTAAGACCTTAGCCAACTCTCCATCCTATAGTAACATCTCAATCCATTGTTGTCTGTTATAGACGTTAGCTGACCGCATCAATATACCATGTTCCTTGGTACGAGGGGACTATAACAGAGCGTGGAATGAAATAGTATTACAAACTAAATCAAAGGTAGTTATAGTTTTGGGAGTAGCATGAGGTTCTTAGCTCTGACAGTGCGTATATCACGTTACTAATCAGTCCCTATTGTAACCTATATGTAACCTTCACTCATCATCTAAGTCCATGTAGCTCAATGGGTAGAGCATCTCACTAGTCAGAAGGTTACAGGTTGTACACATATTCAACCTTCACTCTACCATCTTAGTCCATGTAGCTCAATGGTTAGAGCATCTCACTAATCATCAGAAGGTTACAGGTTGTACACATATGTAACCTTCACTCTACCATCTTAATCCATGTAGCTCAATGGTTAGAGCATCTCACTGGTCATTAGAAAGTTACAGGTTGTACACATATGTAACCTTCACTCTACCATCTTAATACAAAGCTGCAGTCTATGTTGCAACATAACATCAACTCGTGTTATATTTCTTTTCGCTCTTTTCAGTCTGACACAGTACAATATCCTCCGAAGACATACATTGTGGATTTGATGCATGAACCTGGGATACTGATGCCAGCGGAGTCACCAGAAGCTGACAGTTACACAAGATTATGAGGCCAGAACACCGGTTTGAATAAAAACATACATTAGCCATTAGTTTATCTTGAGTAGTTGGTTTTATGTTGTTGCAACCTTAAAAACTCAAATGATCAGGATTAGGAATTCTCTCGTCTCATCGATTGAGCTAGGATCATTAAAGTGATATACTGCAGCCAAAATACAAATGTAGTTCGTACGAAAGATCTTACTGACTTTAGTCTTTTTTGACAAAGTTTCAGTATTCCTATCAATTTAGTTAAGAAGATATGGCTAGTTGAAGTTTTCCAATTTTAACGCCATATTTGTTAATTTTTCAAATATGACGTTATTGAGTGATTCTATCTCGTATTATACCTATGAAGCTCCTCTACTTTCCTGCATGAGGAACTAAATAGTTTATTTCGACTAATTTTCATCCAAAGAGCATTCACAACAGCTATCACTATGTGATCGCCATCAAAACAACTCCACTGCCGATAAAGAATCACTCAATAACGTCGTATTTTCAAAACCAATATTGCGTCAAAATCCTCAAATTTTCAACTTCAACTAGCCATATCTTCTTAACTAAATTGATAGGAATGCTGAAACTTTGGAAATAAACTAAAGTCAGTAAGATCTTTCATATGAACTACATTTGTATTTTGGCTGGAGTATCCCTTTAAAATGGCGCTGCGAATCCAAATTTTGAGTTTATTTAGAAGTACTTTTGGAATGAGGACAAATTCAGGTCTTTGAAACATGCAAATGAGACAATATCTCCGGAAATAATTGGTAGATTGTCTAGAAACTTTCCAGATGTATTCTTATACCAATCGCACACGGTACTGTGCACAGAAATTGCTGGATATTTTCCTCAGAATTGAGAATTTTATTCAGTTCGTGTGAGTAAATGATGTCATAAGGTTACATTTGCATATTCGTAAAACATGAATATCTTTGGAACATTACAAGATGATATATTGACAAAGCGGAAACGATATTCTTCTTCATTTCAAAAGTACTTCTAATAAAATCTAAATGAGGTAGAAGATTTTCCAGTGTCACTTTAATTTCCAACGATATTGCACGTTTTAAAAAGATTCCCTTATGTTTGGGTCAATAATGGTGAATCGACACAAACAACAAAGAGAAATTGAAAGACATATTGGCTGACGTTTCATATAAATATCCCGAATTTAAAACATAGTCCTAACCCCAACATAACCCTAACCCGAACCCTACACCTAATACTAACCCTAACTCTTACGATAATGCTTTCTTTTAGAAATAACAGCTGATTTTAATTTCGATTTTTACTACCGATAGTCTATGTGACGTCATTTCGGGATTTATACGAAACTTCACCCGACATATTGACCGAGCAGGAACTTGAGCGGAGATGAGACCCTGGGTACGAGGTTGGAAGTCTTTACGGCAAAATTATCCTGTCCGAGGTCTCTGGTTTTCATATAGTTGTAATTAGTGTTGTAATTCAGTACTATCGCCGATCAAGTTTTACAACAATTAATACAAATTCAATCGACGATCGATCGGCGACTGTTGTAGAGTTGAATCAGGTTCAACTTCTACAACAATTACAACAATCGCCGATGCGACTGTTGGCGACAGAAAAGTGTCACATGATGGTAAATAACCATTACCAAGTCTTTTACTTTCCAATCACTTCACGTGTTCGCAAGTCACTTCGTATTAGGATAGATTCAAGAATAAGTGAAATGGATTGTTTAATAGCTGCCATCTACCAAAGATCGTCGGTTGAATATCGCGACAAAAACAAGAAATTAAATTATTGGCGCCGAGTGGCAGAGGCTACCTCCGATTTAACTGTGTGATGTCATTTACGTTCAACGTATTTATGATTTGATGAGAAAAGAACAGAAAGAAGTTTAGGACAGTGTGGTCGAACTCAGTCGGAGAAGAACAGTTTAGTTTCAACATAAATCGACGATTACTAAACCGCGACGTCCTGGGAACTAGGGAGAAATCGGCGTCTGAATTACAACAACAATTACATTGTAATTGTTGTAATTCAATTGGCGATCGATCGGCGACTGTTGTAGAGTTGAATCAGGTTCAACTTCTACAACAATTACAACAGTCGCCGATGCGACAACAGTTAATGGCAACATAACGAATCAAGCGTTGCGTTGCCAGGCAGCCATTTAACTGTGCCCTTTTGTCATGATTTCATGAGAAAAGAACAGAGAGAAGCTTAGGACAGTGTGGTCGAATTCAGTCGGAGAAGAACAGTAATTCAGTTGGCGACAGTCGGCGACTGAATTACAACATGCTAGCCTGCCTGTCTCATACATAAGGTATATATTTCCAACACTCGAAATATTCCTTCACATTGGGACATGTATAGTTTAATCGAGTAAAATGCCAAATATTACTTGTAATATACCCAGAATCTTATCCCGGTATTACCACCAGTCCACCACTATATATACAGAACTCGTGACTAGGCTCTCGGCAACGGCTTCCGTAGCTCAGTGGTCAGAGCACTGCACTAACTATTTGGAAAAGGACTATTTGCGAAACCGAATTAGTTGGTTTGCAACACTATATTTAGATATCTACGTGTCAAAAGGAATTTTGATAAAGGGGTTTCCCCAATCTAGTCGTAAGCTTGGGTCTGGGTGATATTGGGGTTTCCCCAACTCGTACCCGGCTTGTCATAAAACTCAATTAATTCAGCCGAGTATAATTTATTCATCTAAATCTGATTGCTGTCTTCAAATTTTACAGCAAATTAGAAGTGATAGCTTTCGCTAAATTGGATATATGCTTCTTCATATCTTTTGTAAGAAATAACCATGGATGTATGGTGGATTATTAAGCTTGTTAGCTGCTTTTATGCCGACGAATGCTGATATGAACAACTCTGAAGAGCATTGAATATTTCTCAATTATTCAAGTCAACAAAGTAGACAAAGGCAATGGAACAAAGACCACAAAAATTATCATATCTAAACACCCAGAAATTCTCATATGTACTTCTAGTACGTATTCCATATAACCAGCCCGCTGGATGTGGGATTATTAACACGTTACGATATGTTCGATTATTCGCTCTTTTTAAGAAAACTACGTTCGCTATCAGGATAAGCTGTACGCATATTGTAAACAGATAATTTATCTGTGTTTTAATATATATTGTAGCTTTGGGAGTTGATTATTTCTCAAGAGACAGTCGTGTTTTTGTTTACAAGATGGTATCCGTATTAGGAAAATTATATTTTGGCATGTTCGATTATCCGCGCTTTTAAAGAGAACTAAGTTAGCTACCGGGATAAAGCTGTACGTATGTTGTAAATAGATAATTTAACTTTCCTTTGATATATTCTATAGCTTTGGGGGTGGTTTATTTCTCAAGAAAACGTTTGCCAAAGGGTTATCATCAGAAATTCTGGGTGTCATGTGACCAGCCGATCCCATTTTCGCCGACGCAAAATGCCCTGGGAACGAGGTTGGGCAGTGAACTGTTGGGGTTTCCCCTCTTCGCTCCCTGACCCTGAACGGTCGAGAAGATGGGATTTCCCCGAATGGACTTGGGAAACCCCCTTTTTCGCCAATATCCAAGCGCACTTTTCTTTATCTGGAGGTCATGTAATTGGTCCTGAACATTAGCCGTTGGTCTTCATCAAGAGTGTACAGATCCGTTTGTTCTGAACAGTGAACTCTACACTTTCTCATATTGTTTCTTTGGTAAGTAAACCTTTTATATTTCACGAACAAACTGAACCTTATTAATAAATATAAAGAATAGAATATTTTCGCGTCTTTAGAAGATTGCCAGACAATTCATAACAGTCATAACGCTTTGTGTAGCATTAATAGAGATATGGGGGAAACATATTGTCGTAGATGTTGGAATAGATCCAAAAGTGTTGTGCTGTGTAGGCAGTGTAGAAGTACAGGTGGAAAACTATAAAATGTGGAGCAATATTTATAGAATACCCGTCCACTTTTGAAACCGCACTTAAAGGCAGAAATACAAACCAGGTTGCTTTAAAATCTTTGTTAGACTTTCCGTAATTTGACCCTTTTACTAACTGTCAACGGATACATCATCGAGTGCGGCAACGTTTTTGACGCTCAAAAATCTAACTATCTAAGCTAGATGTCTAACCATGTTTCTCAACTGGCTTCTATGGCTTGTCGACGATGGTCAAGTAACATTGCATTTATTTCGCAAAGACGGCGTGTCATCTTTACTTATTCACTAGAACAAGGAAGTAACTTGTAGAAGACAAGAACGACATGCAGATGTTAAGCAGGAATTTTCAGGCATAATCACCGACGCGTACATTTGCTGGCACTCCCTTTATCTTTAATACGCCAGTAGAACACTTTAGTGCATATAACGTCTGTGGGAATTTAAAATATATGTAATATATGGATTCTCCTGAGAAAAATTGTAACATATCTTGTCAGCCGAAAATGTCATCTTCATATACTTTTTTGCTGTTAAAGTTGACGATCTGTAAAGAGGTTTTCATGTAGACAGATGCCCGCTATGACATCACTTCCGTCAACTTTAACACCAAAAAAGTCTATGAAGATAACATTTACAGCTGAAAAGATGTATTACAATTTATCTCAGGAGAATCCATAGATTACAAATATGTTAAATCCCCACAGACGTTATATGCACTTTAAATATCAAATATATAACCCCAAATATTACGATATAAAGCATCTATCACCCTAAATATAATAATATTACTGATATAAATTCTACATGAAGTAAATAGTTGAATGTAAATAGTTTTATGATTTAAGCTTTGCATTGATGTTTCTAGAAAGGTTTGTTTTTCCCAAATGTTAATGATGACGACGTCACACTGAGTGAGGAATTTGGCTTTGCTTTCATGTGATAGACTGGTTGAGGATTTGAGTGAAAAAGTTGATACAATCTCTAGTATAACGTTCAAGTATATCATCAACATTTGAATTAGGTTAAATCTCTTTAGCAGCAGAATGTTGCATCTGAAATGACAGGCCATACGGCTTACATGTAAAAATGTGTCACACTGTGAACATATGGTTTGAACCTAGCTGAGTATCATTAGATGTGTGAAGTTGATCGTCCAGGTTGTTGTAGTCTTGAGAAAGACTATTGTTGGTGACTGACGTATCGACGGCATCAGTGGTGAGCATCTTCCGAGTCAATTAAATTGTGTTTGTCAGGGTTTTCCTATATATGTATGGTTCATTCGTTATTGTTTGTTTGTGTCATAATTAGTGTGAGTGGGTGTTGCGTGGGCCAATATTGTTTGTCGGTATAGGTCTATTGTTCGTTGGTGCATGCAAAGAATTATTTTGTATGGTGCCGCTAATTGTTGTGATCTGTTAAGTGGTTTATGTTCCAAGTTGGTATACCTACTTTCTAATGTAACTTTCTAATGCAAGTTGCTGTTTGTAGGTTGTGTTAAAGGCGATACATTCAGCCGAGTCCCAGTCAATATAGTGTTTTGTTTGTACGTGGTGTTCAGTTATGTGATTAGTCCTGTCCCCATTTCTAGTACCTCGTTTGTGTTCAGCTAGTCTGATTTTTAGGTTTCTGCCAGTTTCACCAATATAAGTGTCCTGGCAGTCGGCGCATTTGATCTTATAAACGGCACCATGTCTTTCGTGAGGCTGTTCTTTGTCTTTCACGTTAGTCAGTATATGTCGCAAAGTAGTCATAGGTTTGTGGGCAACACGTATGTTGTAAGGTCGTAAAATATGTGCAATAGTCTCTGATGTACCTTTACAGTAATGTATGGTACACATCTACTGTGAACAAGGTTGGAAGCCATTCCTGCCTGTGACCTAAACCTGTATTTTCTATTTTGTAGAAACAAAATTGACAAGACCGCTTTGAAATGCATACAGAAGGCGACTCTGGTACAGTTTTGCCTGGCCATAGCAGCAAGAGATCACTTAGCAATGAAAGTTGGAAAAGTGATTCAACCCAAAGTACTTCGTCTTCTTCAACCAGTGATGCAGAATCATTGTCCGGTGGTGATTCTCCATGTCATAGTTCCAATGGTACACAGGTGTGTGCTGATAGGTGCTCTGGCAATTGTCATTTCAGTTGCAATGACGACTTCCAGCATAGTGGAGACTGTCTTTGCTTTGCCAAGACAAGCAGCCACAAGAGTTGTGATGGTGGGTGCCCACTTTGTAACGAAAACGGATGCGACGAGACATTGTATCTGGCAACTAAATTGAGATTCGAAAGTCAGTTGCTCAAAGATAAATTGAAGGGTAAAAAACGCATTTCCAGCAACGCGTTCTTCTTGGAGTTAATAGATTTCATTTTCTCATGGATGGGCCTCGTAGACAGAGCCGTAATAAAACTTGAGAAACAAGATGTCATTCAAGTCCAGCTGTATACTTCAAAGCAATTATTACAGTTGCAAAAAGCAAGAAATGCAAGACAAATGGATTATTTCATAAAACTTGAAGCGCAGATGAAGGAAGTAAATGAAGATTATGGCCAGCTTCTGGTTGAGCATGGTGCGCAAGAGAAAATGATTCAGCCGAAGTTGAATCAAGAGTTTCATGATGGTTTTTCTCAAACAGAGTCAGTCCCAATGGTTGATGTTGCCACTCCTACTATTCCTGAAGAGATGAGTCTAAGTGTGCCAACTGAGCTATGTGTCAACGTGGAGACACAAACTGATGTGGCGTTAGACGTTGGTGAAGAGACTCAGGATTTGATTGTATTTACTGCTGAAGAAGGTAAGAATTTTTGTCATCAGGTGCTTAAGTCCTGATGGGTGGACACTAGATCTTAGGGTGAGAACTAGATGGGTGCAGGCCACTGAGATAATAAATAACTGTATAAATTATAGATTATCACTGAGTATAGATAATTATCACTGAGTAACTTCTAACCTATTAAAGGAGCATGTCCACACTTCTGTTCACAGATATGTTTACCAGAGGCATAGGAACGGATTTAAAGTTGGGGGGCTGAAGTCGACAAGCAGACAATCGGTGACCGCATTTTTAGGGGGTGCTAGAAGCTCGGAAAGATAATTTGCAGCAATTTGAGCAAACTTTTTAATATAATTCTACAGCGAATTAAATGAATCCAAGAGTTAAATTGCCTGCTGTGTCTTACCAGGTGATGCCATTTTTTGCACCTAGTACTGACAGAAGGGTATGGAAACCAATCTAACACTTGTGTGGCAAGGGTTTATGGGTTGGCTAACACTTCAGGCTACATCCATTGTAAAATCTTGTATAGATGAAGCCTGCAGCTCGATTACCTTAAGTAGCTTGTCTCCTAGCCTCCATATAGTCGTACTAATACAATTGGGGAAAACCCCTCGGTTCCTACACCTATGATGTTTACATGGCAATATGAACATGAAATATCACACATGTACAGAACAGACACCTTTGATGTACAGAACAGACACACTTGTGATGGTACCTTTAAGGATTAGAGTTAATATTAAGGGTCAGGGTCAGTGGGAAATTGTTATTACATTTTAATGTGTATATTATTTAGCATTTTGATCTGTATTTTAATATTCTTGTTTATAATAAATTATTTATAGAAAATTGGTGTAAAACTCAGACCCAAGGGCAAGGATCTATAGTAGATGCAAATGTGGTGAACCTCTGTTGTGAAGTTGATGTCGTAGGAAATGACTGTGAAGAAGTAGTGATTACTAAAGCTAAAGACCAAGAAGAAGCCAGTGCTGCAGACGAAACTCAAGGCATATCTTGTCTCCCAAACGAGAGAATGCCAGATGATGTATGGTCTGCTCCACCTGAAACTGATGGTGATCAACCATTACTTTGTGATCACACAAGAGAACATGCTGGTGAGCCCAACCCGGCTGGTCCTACATCGACGATAACATGGCCATGTGATCACTACAAGAGGTTATGCCTGGTGAATTTTGAATGCTGTGAGAAGTTTTACCCATGCCATCGTTGTCACAATGCCAACGCTGATTGCCCCACGAAGAAACTGAAGTCCATCAATGCTAAAATGCTGAAGTGTTTGTCCTGTAACAAGATTCAAAATGTATGTATTTCAGTCACAAATACTGATATTAATTGAGTGTGAGGACTGGGGTGAAGTTTCATCATTAATTATTATATAATAATATAATTAATTATAATATTAATTAATTATATTAATTAGTTATTAATTAATGCTAATAATAATAATTATTATTATATAATTTTTATTTAATTCATTCATTAATTAATTATATCAATTAATTCATTAATCATACTAAATTCAGTTACAAGAGAGAAATTGAGAACTCCAACCAAATAATTAGTTAATTATTATTATTAATTATAATTAAATTAATTAATAATAATTCATTAATAATAATTAATAATTATTATAATTATTGTGGTACTGTATATACCATATAATTATATATTTAATATTATTATTATTATTATTAATTAATATTATATATTATAATTAATTAATTATGTATAAATATTAATGAATATAATTAATTAAATAAATATAATTAATTAATAATTATTTATTAAAATCAACCATTATCATGGGTTAGACCAATTAGGATAGGGTTGACATTAGTCATCAGGCTTTTGGATGCTGTTAAGTGTTATAAATAAAATAAATGGATAATAATTATGTACATATTTTCTTTACAGATCACTGAAGACTCGCATCATTGCTGTGAATGTGGTATTGAGTTTGCAAAGTACTTTTGTGGTCACTGTCAGCATTTTACAGGCATGGATGACCACCCATACCATTGCACAAAATGTGGGATATGTCGGTAAGTCGTTATGTACCATTATGAACCATTATATGTACCACTATGTACCAATATGTACCATCATGTATCATCACATACCATTATGTACCATTATGCACCATTATGTACCATTATGTACCACTTGTAACCTTCTGATGACATATTGAGATGCTCTAACCATTGAGCTAGACATGGACTCAGATGGTAGAGCAAAAGTTACATATGTGTACAAGCTGTAACCTGATGACTAGTGAGATGCTCTAACTATTGAGCTACATGGACTAAGATATTATGATGAGTGAAGGTTACATATGTGTACAACCTGTAACCTTCTGATGACTACTGAGATGCTCTAACTATTGAGCTACATGGACTAAGATGATGAGTGAAGGTTACATATGTGTACAACCTGTAACCTTCTGATGACCAGTGAGATGCTCTAACTATTGAGCTACATGGACTAAGATGATAGAGTGAAGGTTACATATGTGTACAACCTGTAACCTTCTGATGACCAGTGAGATGCTCTAACTATTGAGCTACATGGACTAGGATTATAGAGTGAAGGTTACATAATAATGTGGACAACCTGATTACTTTTACCATTGCACTACATGTGCTCACCAAGAAATTATCATTCGTCTTTTCTAGTATAAAAAACAATATTTCTTTTCACTGCGACGTCTGTGATGTTTGTCTTGATGTCTCGTTGCGTAATAATCATCTTTGTCGCAAGGATTCAGCACATGATGCTTGCTGTATTTGCCTTGAGGTATGTAATTTTACGTAATCTTTTTTATCTCCAGAGTCTATAAATAATTTCCCAACGCAACCAGGTGATAAATCAGACATAGTTTGACGCTACTCTGGCTTAACCCAACTGTCCATGACCCAACGTTTCGACACTGCAATTTAGTGTCTTCATCAGGGGTGATCATTGTAAAGTTAGGATCCCTTTATACCTATTTATGCGGTCTAAATTTGGAAAATCTAATTACTTTAATAATGCTTAGGCAAAACGATGACAAGTGTTCTTCAGGGGTTATGCATTATTATATTTAAAGGACATTGGCAACAAAAATTAAGTTTGTCTAATATGAAAGAACTCGTAAAATGATGGAGTAATACCTTTTACAACTTTTCCTTATTTTACTTCGTTTTTGAAATATTTCAGTTTGTTTGATATGTAAATGAGATGGTCTCTGACGTCAGGTGCAGGGAAGAGACTTTTCACTCATTAAAAAATGTCTTATATCTCAGTGATTGCTAAGTTTACAACGTTCATTATCATGAGGAGTTGTTATATGCACATTTTCAAGTAAATTTGTGAAACAAACGTGAAGATGGAACTAATATTTTAATGAGTCAAAATTCTCCACCCAGCACCTGACGTCACCATCTCATTTACATATCAAACAAACTGAAATATTTCAAAAACGAAGTAAAATACGGGAAAGTTGTAAAAGGTGTTACTCTATCATTTTACGAGTTCTTTCATATTAGACAAACTTAATTTTTGTTGCCAATGTCCCTTAATGTATTTTATTTATAATTAATATTGACGTCATCATTTATTCGGGCAAGTTATGCTCAGCATTCCACCCCCCCCCCCCCTACAAGTAAATTAAAAGAAGGGTTTATTTTCGCTATTAGTATTAGCTTTCTCTGTAGAAGCTCGGCCTTTTTAATGTCTTATTTCCAATCAAAATGTTATTTCAGGACGCATTTTCTGGCTGTCAAATTCTGCCATGCAGTCATAAAGTGCACAAGCAATGTGCAGTGATGATGATCAAAAATGGACTGTAAGTACTAGCTTGGCTTGGGGGCTGTTTACATGAATCCGGATTGAGTTTCATTTCGGATTGAACTCATACTGGTTCTGTTAAAATCCCTTTAGGTGTTTACATGAATCTGGAATGAGATGTAGCTCAATCCGGATTGAGTTCATTCCGGTTCTCATTCCGGATTGAGTTTCATTCCGGATTGAGTTTCATTGAAATTTCATTCCGGTATCATGTAAAGGCGGTGCGAGATTTCATTCCGAAACTGATGAAAAATACGACCTAGAAGACTGAAACGAACAACACACGCGTGCTTTTAACGTTTATAGACGACAATTTCCAGCTAGAGACAGGAATTGCGCCGACGTCATATTGTTCAATATAAATAGCTCTTTGTCGACGACGTTATAAATTAAAGGTGAATTAAATGCTTGTTTACTTGCGACCGCATCGACTAGTAATGATTTTCCCCTTTTCTTTATGTTTATTCTTCGCCAAATTATCAGTTAATAGGGCATATGTTGAAACGTACAAGCGCAGAAATCGCTGAAAGAAATATACCAGCTATAATGTTCGTAATATAATCGTCATCTTGAAATTTCAGATTTCGCGCGATTTTCGATCCTGGGATAGACGATCGTCAAGCTCGTATCCTCACAAAAATGATTCTGAGTCCCGGACAGGAATCGTACCTGTAACCTTCTGATTGTCGGTGAGACGCTCTAACCATTGAGCTACCCGAGACTCAGATGGAGAGCGAAGGTTACAATGATGTATTGGTTCGATTGATATATGTACTGCGTATGCGGCAGTCACTGTATACTAGTAATGCTGGATGTGTTAATATATACACTGCTGTAGTGAATGTGAGAGAGCTTGGAGTAGACAGACGATACATGGACGATCGTCAAGCTCATTATTCTGAGTCGTGGACAGGAATCGAACCTGTAACCTTCTGATTGCCGGTTGGACGCTCTAACCATTGAGCTACAGTACCAAGACTCAGATGGAGAGTGAAGGTTACAATGATATACAGTATGTACTCAACCAGCTGTTGAGGTCTAGTGGTTACCACACATGTCTAAGAGCTGAGAGACACAGGTTCAAATCCTGGGTCGGACCACCACTCGGGGTCTTAAAACTAATTGAGGAGAAAGTGCTGCCTTTGCAACAACACCAGCAAGCAAATAGTAAGAATTTTGGGTCTTCTCGGATAACGACCTTAAATCGTAGGCCCTCGGAACCCCTATCAATTTGGCTTCTCGCCTGTTGGGGTATTCCGTTCACCTAAAAGAGTGATAAATCTAATAAACTAAACTCATGTACTGCCTATGCAGCAGTCACTATATATCAGTAATGCTGGGATGTGTTCATATATACACTGCTGTAGTGAGTGTGGGAGAACTTGGAGTAGACAGACGATACATGGACGATCGTCAAGCTCATATCCTCAGAAAAATTATTCTGAGTCCCGGACAGGAATCGAACCTGTAACCTTCTGATCTGTCTACTCCAAGCTCTCCCACATTCACATGCATAGCACTCATGTATATGCGTTAATATACACAATGTTGTAATGAACGATTGACGATCGTCCAGCGGTGTATATATTAACAAATCGAAATAACTAGCGAAGTGAGATGTGGACGAGCTTTTAAATGCCATTCTTTATCTTTTAAAGAGTTCTTTCAGATATGACAAACTTAATTTTCGTTTTCGTTTCATCGGCACTGTAATTATCAACAATTGTTTGTTTTCCCTCCGATGTGTTATTTCAGTTACCAGAGTTAGCAATCTACGATTATCATAATTTTCTTTCTTTTCTCTAGGTACAACTGTCCTGTGTGTCGCCAGTCATTTGCCCACAAGTTACAGCATGTCAAGAAATCTGAAACTGGTGATGACGTGCAACAGAAAAAGACATGAAGAACAGGCAAACAAGTGTAGAGATATACACTATATGATATTTGAGGATTTGAGCGTTACAAGATTTTACAATCGTACGATTATCGTGCGATTATGAAAACATAGCAATCGTATCAATCGTGAGACGAGTCGTGGGACGTGATAGTACACTTGAAGTCTGCTTTTACGACTTCTACGATCGCATTTTGATATGGAAACTTCCTCCCAGTGTCACGGTCTCAGTGTTCCATAAATAATGCTTCTGCTAAGTTCTCAAAAGAACTGAATATAATCTTAAAAAAGTAGAGTGCTGCGTAGACCGTGTTTTGGATATATAGCAAAGTGAAAAGGTGGTAAACTGCCAAGATTAAGAGCCCTTAATCATCAGAGTAAGGAACCCTTTGGTCTTACTCTGGATTTAAGATGCAATATCCAACTACCATTACTCATTTTAGGCGAAAAGTTCCAACTTTAGACGGTGAAAAACGCGTCGCAAATTTCAACTAAAACAACGGTAGTTTTTGCGACGCCAGTTTCTTCACAACAAAAAGAAAACAGCTGAAACAAAGACGAACAACATTTCCCTCGAACACTTAGTCATGGCTTAGGCAGGTTTGTGAGACGATGAAACCTTTTGGAATTTCAATATAGCTATCTGAATACTAAAATATGGAGAAGCCAAACAGAAACTCAGCAAAATCTGCTTGATACTCGTGACATCTTCGTGATATCATGATTTTCAACTAGGTTTTCACGCTGACGTCAATCCAGTCTTTTTATTATCCACGCTCTGATGAAGGGCTCCGCTCGAAACGTCAATATTTCGCTCTCGGCAGTTTACCACCTTTTCGTTTTGCTAAATAAATAACACTGGCAAAAAGTAACCAGTATTGTAGCTAGTAAATAACTACTCTATATTCAGTTACTGATGAAAAAGACTGTAGTTGTATAGACTTCTTTCATAATGGCACCCAAATTAAATATTCTTTTATATTCATTTAAATTAGCCCATCTGACCTCGTTCGTGTGTCTGTAATTCCAAAGAATCTTTGCTTTGTAACGAGGCCAGAAAGGCTAATTTGCATGCATATAAAAGAATATTTAGACTGGCCACCATTATGAAAGAGGGCTATAACTACAGTTTAAAAGATATTCAAAAACAACAAAAATGCAAAACATTGTACAAAAACTGTGTCATGTTTTACATAAACTTTTCCATTGATACTGAAATAGTTGGTAAACATGGTTACTTGAACGCAGTCGTTTTGAAGCCGTTCAAAACACTCGTAGCAGTGTTTTATCAGGACTAAAACACTGCTGCTTGTGTTTAACGATAGTTAGTAGAAGGGGATGGTTTGGAAGCACCATTGTCTTTCAAGATGACGCAATGGTCATGTTATTGTATTGGAGAAAGTGTTTGTTACCACTAATCTCAAAAATAGGACTGGATTGAGCTTTCTATTGTATCTGATGAGCTGATTTTGAAGCTTGCATATTTGCATAATGAAACAATTTAAATATCATTAGAAGCTCCGAGTTTGCAAGCAAATCAAACTGTGACGCTCGAAAAATAGGTTTATTGTCTGGCCAATATAGTTTCTTTGTTAACATTAAATGCATAAAATCTTGAACCTAATTTGACGTCTCATATTAGGCTTCTCTCACTGGATAATTAGAGCCAACGGCGGCCATTACTACGGGACCAAAGTCGCAGTAAATCTGTAGGTAGGCCATAAATCGTTTTACCCAGTAAATTGAAAAATGTCTTGTTGTCCTCTTTATAGTAAAATTATTTTATTTTCTCGATGGTAAGAGCACATAATCCAACAAAAAACCTCATAGGATCCTCAGTTAGTTGGTCCCTTAGTAATGGCGGAATTCCGGCTTCATTTTCTGAACAATAGTTGCTCGATCCAGTCTTCTTTCGAGATCAGTGGTTTGTTATTGGTTGGAGAAAGGAAATTCTATGGACACGTAACGGCGAAGGACTACACTAATTCAATCCGAACGTTGTTATTGGATGACTGCTTCATTGTACAGAAAATACAATACGTTCAGTGACTGTTAAAGTGAACAACATGCATAGAACAATGACTTTTGCGGACCTTCCAAACCATCCCTTCTACTAAGTATACGTAATAGTGAAGCAGTAAACTAAGCCTGGCATAATCTCCATGACACAATTATCATAGGCGTACGGTGTAGATAAACAATTTGGGCAGTTTCCCAAAATCGCCAACACAACAATTTCGTAAGGCATTTTCACGAATTTACCACTTACAAAGTTTCTGTTAAATTGCCTATCCGGGGTTTGGGGATTTTACATATTTGTGATCCTTGGAATCTCTTGAGAAGAATTATAAAATATCTTGTCGTGCGAAAATTTCATCTTCATACCTTTTACACCTGCCAAAGTGATTTACTATTCACAGGAAATGACGTCAAAGCAGGGACACGCAAAAACATTGCATTCAGCAGTGAAATATATACAATGAAAGTTTGGGAATTGAGCAAATTTTGTCTAAACAGGTGTGTTTAAAGTTTAGAGCCAAACTTTCTTTGTATTTCACTGTTGTTAGTGTGCAATGAGTTCGCGTGTCCCTGCTTGAAAGGCATGAAGATCAAATTTTCGAACGACAAGATATATTACATTTCTTCTTGGTAGAACGCAATGATTACGAATATGTAAAATACCCAAACCCCGCATAGGCACTTTGCGCGGATTTCCCGAATTGAAAGCGCAATAGTTCCTCGATATGGAACATATTGTCTCCTTCTACCTCGTTCGCCTATGAACACAATTATCGTTTTGGATTTTTGCCTTAATAAAAAAATAAAAATAACAAAAAAAAAGATTGGGATAAAAACAAATAAAAAAGATAAACAAAGAGAAAAGGGAACAAAAAAGACGTAAGATATTTTCTTACTCTGAAGTTGGTGTTATATACAACCATCAGTTTGTAACGTAACATTTATATTCATCTTTTAGTAATTGACTCATGTCACATTTGTAGTTTATAGATTGATTATCTTGGGTTATTCTTTTAAATAAATGTCTGTTTTTGTAAATAATGTCAAATTAAGCACGATTTTACTATTAATACAAGCATTTATCATGCTGAAGGATTCTTAACAGTTGATATATCATTGATGAATTGTAGCCTGGTATAGTTGTCATTTCCTATGAAACGGCGAAAATTATTAAATGAACTATTTAAATGAAGTCTTATTTAAATGAACTACGCAAATTATTGGACGATATATGGATGATCGTCAAGCTCATATCCTCAGAAAAATGATTCTGAGTCCCAGACAGGAATCGAACATGTAACCTGATTGCCCGGTGAGACGCTCTAACCATTGAGTTACCGAGACTCAAATGGAGAGAGAAGGTTACAATGATGTACTGGTTTGATTGAAATATGTACTGCTTATGTGGTAGTCACTACTTGGATGTGTTGACACTGCTGTAGTGAATGAGAAAGAGCTTGGAGTAGACAGACGATACATGGACGATCGTCAACCTCGTATCCTCAGAAAATGCTTCTGAGTCCCAGACAGGAATAGAATCTGTAACCTTCTTATTGCCAGTGAGACGCTCTAACCATTGAGCTAACGAGACTTGCAGATGGAGAGCGAAGGTTACAATGATGTACTGGTTCGATTGATATATATACTGTCTATGCGGCAATCACTATATATCAGTAATGCTTGGATGTGTTAATATATACAATGCTGTAGTGAATGTGAGAGAGCTTGGAGTATAGACAGACTCATGGACGATCGTCAAGCTCATATCCTCAGGAAAATGATTTTATCTTCCATGTATCGTCTGTCTGCTACGACCACTGGAATGCTCTGTAAGTGGAATTAAATATTTAAAGTAATTTGTTGTGATTTTTATTTAACGTTTTAAGATTGCCGTGAATATTAAACTGCCTATCTGATATTTGGGCTTTTATATATTTATGTTTCTCATCTATTGTATAATTTTTAAAAAAATACAATAAATGAGAGGAGAAAAAAAAGTAAAAGAAGTAATGGTGCAGACAGGGGATCCGCAACAGCGTAAACCAATTACTTCGGGCCTAAAGCAAAAAGATATAAAAATATATAGTAAAAATACAATAGCTACCAGCTTTTGTGGTCTAGTGGTTACCACGTACACTGTCTATGAGCTGAGAGACAGGTTCAAATTGTGTGTAAAATAGCATTTTACACATACAATGTGTAAATGTTTACGCAAAAATCTCGGTAAATTTACACACTCAAACTATGTAATTTGTATTACTCATTTACGCATGGTTTGTGTAGAAACTGAATAATTACACACAAGTGTGAGTCTTACGCACGTTGGTAATTTACACACTAGCGCGCTACCAGTGTTGATTTTACATGCTTGTGTGTGTAAACACAATTTACACTGAAACTCTGTGTAAATATACTCAAGCTTTTGAGTAAATATTTACATTAAATTTTGAGTAAATTTTACTTTTACCTAATAATTTGTGTAAATTTTACACAGGAAATGATGTAGGAAATTTACCGCAATTTTTGTGCTAACCTAACGCAAATTCTTGAGTAAAAGTACGGCTCTACACAAGAAAGTGTGTTAATTTAACACATGTATTTTTTGCAGTGAAAGGTTAGCACGTCAGCATGGAACTGATGAACGAGTTACTTTAGTAGGTAATTGTTTACTCTAGTTTATTTTGTCTTTGGTTTTCTTTCTGATAAAACGTGCCGCTTAAGGTACACCTAACCCTAAAATGATAATATTTTGTTTGAAAGAGCACTTAAAATGATGAAGAATGGCGCTAACAGATCCTCGATATCTATTTTCGTTCTTGAGGTATTCAGTTAGGCCGAGCGTTCATTATTTATGGTGGGGTTAGTAGCGAAGAGAAACAAGTGTCATGTATATCATATATATGTGTATACGCCCTTTGCCTACTGTCTCGTCCTTGCTCTTATCATAACCTTTAGATATTTATCTGATATTTATAGTGTTAAATATTGGTTCATATATAGTATGAGATCATTACAATATTCTAAGGAAGTTAAAGTTTGTGTTACTGTTTATAAACATGAAAAATTTAAAATTTTATTTAACAAGAGGTTTTACCTGACACTGTCTTTGAACAAGCAATCTCTATGTTTTATATTGTATCACTATTATTATAACTATAGATATTAAACACTGATTTATTTTATTTTATTTAAAATATGTCTATCTAAAATATTATTTAACAAGAGGTTTTACCTGACAATGTCTTTGAACAAGCAATCTCTATGTTTTATATTGTATCACTATTATTATAACTATAGACATTAAACACTGATTTATATTATTTTATTTAAAATATGTCTATCTAAAATATTATTTAACAATAGGTTTTACCTGACAATGTCTTTGAACAAGCAATCTCTATGTTTTATATTGTATCACTATTATTATAACTATATAGACATTAAACACTTTAGTTGATAATATTAAGGAATTTCTATCAGAAAGTGCCAAAGATTATAAATATATAAAATTACCACACATAAGATAGACACTTTAACCAACTTTAGCAGAGGAAAAAGACATCAAGATGAAACTTTACTTGATGATAATATACTAGAATTTATATCAGAAAGTGTCAAAGATTATAAATATATAAAAAGACCACACATAAGATAGACACTTTAACCAACTTTAGCAGAGGAAAAAGACATCAAGATGAAACTTTACTTGATGATAATATATTAAGAATTTCTATCAGAAAGTGCCAAAGATTATAAATATATAAAATACCCAAACATGCATGAGATAGGCATGACTTTAATTGGTTTGTAGGATCTTTGTAGGATGCAAAGTGTTGTATATGCGACAGCGGTACTTTGAGACAGCAGACTGTGCAGCTACTGCACAAATCGTTAAAATAGGTAACCTACATCAGATAACCAATGAGGATAATTGCTGTCTGCACAGCCGGGTTTTCGCATTCCTGAACTCTTAGTCTCGAACTACTGAAATCCAAACTATATATACATGTAGATAATTTCTGGGGGCAAGGGGTTCTCAAAACAACTTTTCTTTGTGTGTGATATGGATATTTCTTGGCCTTACATAGCGTATATCAATTCCTATGTTATAAATATTTGTTTTCTTCGATTACTTTTGATACTAATCAAAAAGGTTTCATGGCGCATCAAAGGTTTTCCAAATGTTTTCGTAGCCCCAGCAACTTTTGATTTATAGTTTCATGGCCCAGCACTTTTCCTTCTGCCCCCCTCCCTGGTGGAATTAAGCTCCCTAAATAATTACCTAGGCAATTACAAAAATAGATATGATAAGAGGGGAAGGAAAGAATTATAGTGAGGTGGCGTGTGTCATCGTCAGGAAATGAAAAATCAAAATTAGCTATTAATAAACTTTCTCAAAGAAGGACATCAAAATCAGAGTGGACATCAACGTTATCAGCGCGAAATTTATCGAGACTGACAGCTAAAAGGTGTTTTTATCACATTCATTAAATATAGATTTCTTTTATTTTTGGAATAAGTTATTCATGAGTCTTTTTAAAGAACTATAAATGGTTTATTAAACACACCAAACCGCCAACGCTTATGTGGTTGTGGTTGGCGAGATTCCTATTGTGGTGTTCGTCCACGATAACTCTATAATCTATATATGTTTTCAATATAAATTGGAGAAAAAAACTGTCGTGTATATATAGTGGCCTAGCCTCGTGTCGAAGGGTAAGTCGCAGGACAAAATAAGGGATTCCAAATTGTTGCTTATACTATATATATATATATACTACCTTGGTAGACCGCTCTTGGAGTTAACTGATTTGAACGCTGGGTTGAAGTGGCCGAATAAGATTAAACAGGAGACTCTTCGGGAACTGATGTACTGATTAAGCTCAGGAGAGAGCCCTTATTTCATTGTAAAATCTTCTTTAGTTCATCGTAATATTGCTGTGTTAATGTGTAGTTTCAAATTTCAATACGGCTATCGGTATACAATTTGACAGAAACTGTGGCTGGAACTGTAGTCGATCCAAACTGTCGAAAGCTAATTAATTGTATAGCCTATTTTTATCGCACGTTACTACTACGCGTCGATGATTGCTTCTTCGGTTCGAATACGACTGAACAAGACTCATCTCAGAGCGATAAGAGAGAAGATAACTTGGCCTAAACTGCTTTGACTGGTTTCATCTTCAGAGAGAAGATAACTTGGCCTAAACTGCTTTGACTGGTTTCATCGTAAGAGAGAAGATAACTTGGCCTAAACTGCTTTGACTGGTTCCATCGTCAGATAGAAAATAACTTGGCCTAAACTGCGTTGACTGGTTCCATTGTCAGAGAGAAAATACTGACTTAAATTGGCTTAAATACTGGCTTAAATTCCTTTGACTTGTTCCATTGTCAATCGCATCGTGGCCTTTTATCGATAACAGTATAAAGATACCTCATGACTAGCGTCTCACTGATCTACACTGGAATTTAAACTCGCACTTGTGAAGTTAATTGTACATAAACCGTGATAAAACAATATATTTCAATTATGGAGCCCAGCTCGGCAGAACCTCTAACTCTTTATGTATGCTATAACATCGAAGTCTCTTTATCCGATCAAACGTTCAGCCATCTCCTATCGGATGCAGTCGTGTGCGTATTCGATGTGATTCTAATGCTAATCACGATCGTCGCGAACTCCTTAGCCATTGCTGCCTACAACAGGACCGTGGTCTTACAAACACCATTCAACTACCTCCTGATGATGCTCTCAGTGGTCGACATTATCATTGCCAGTACCGTGCAACCGATGTTCCTCGTGTGGAAAATGCTGGAATTCGCTGGTAACTTTTCCTGTGGACTCTATCTCGCGGTATTCCTCACTATCAACTTACTTGGCGCTGTCTCTTTCCTAATCGCGAGTTTCTTGATCTCGTTGGAGCGTTACTACGCCGTTTTTTACCCGCTGGCGCATTCCTATACAGTGAACAAAGTATTCTTTAAAATCGCTGTGTTAGCCGGCTTCTGTGTATGGCTAGTGTTCGTTCTCGGGACATTCCTTGGTGACTTCCATCGTATCTACGTGGTCGTCGCCGTTGCTGTTGTCAATCTGTATCTACTATGCAGCGCTGTTGCATACACGAGAATTTTTCAGGAATTGTCACGTAGACACTGTGCGCGTCAAATATCGATCGAAAGCATCTCTCAGGACGAGGGACAGCGTGATTTTTCCGACCAGTCCCGCGATAAAAAGGCGATGGTGAACCTTGTATTTATCATCGGCGCAATGACGTTGCTCTACGCTCCTGTTGGTGGGTGTGCGGTATACGCCGTTGTGATTGGTCGAGATTGGTTTTATATTAATTACTTCGTGTCCTGGGCGTACTTATTGGTGTTTACAAGCGTCGCTGTTAACCCTTTCCTGTATGGGTGGTCGGGCAGAGGAATGAGGCAGTCTATAAGGGTTCATGCTATTACAAGTGCTTTTGAGAAAACTGATGTATAGATGAGAATGGTTGGTTGATTGGTTGATTGGTGGTTGGTAGTGAGTCAGTTGGTTTGTTGGTTGGTTGGCTAGCTGGTTGTTTGGTTCGTTAATTGGTTGGTTAATCGATTGATTGTTTGTTTGATGAGTATCGATGGTTGGTTATTTAATTGGTTGGTTGGTATTGGTGGGTTAATTGGTTGGTTGATCAGTCGGTTGATCAGTCGGTTGCTCGGTGGGTCCATCGATCGGTTGGTTGGTAGATCAGTTGGCTGGTTGATGAGTATTGTTGGTTGGTTATCTGAAATCACAGATACGATTATCTAAATATTCGTTTCACATTATGTAATGTTTGGGTACTAACAAAACATGTGGCAACTCCAGTAAGATTAGCAGAAAACAACAACAATAACAACATTGTTTTGTTGAGTTTAGTTTCAATTAAAATATGAAATAAACCTACGACAGCACCTAATTATTGTTTTCATTTATTGTCAGCCCAATATCATTGTTCTCTTGTTATTTGATATCTAATGTAACAACAGCAATTTACATTTGGGAAATTAATTTCTAACATACCGTAGTATATATATATATACATTAAGAACTGTACCATTTACATCTATTGGTCATGTTCATGCAATACTATATTATAGGTCGCTTACTAAAAACGGCAGAAACTGATAGTTGGTTGTCGTAGTTCTTTTTGCTGTAGAGAGCTTTAGCCGGATTTGATTATATATTTGATTATAACCACTGTATATAACCACTACTTATAACCACTGCTTATAACCACTGCTTATAACCACTGCTTATAACCACTACTTGTATAACTTGTTATCACCACTGCTAATAACAGCTTTATCGCAAAGGTGGTCGCAGCAATATTGCGCCGATTGATATAATTTTTTGCCGCACGCAAACAATGAGGTAGTTGATCTAGTCCTATTATAGAGATCAATGGTTGCCCCTGTATCGTGACGTCATAGTCGCTAATTGTTGATGTACCCCAACAATAGAATACTAATTATCTTCTTTGATCGCTGTCCTTTTTGTATCTTTATCTATACTTTAGTTGTCTGTGATGGCGCTGCTATCGAGACTATCCCACTAACAATCGGTTGGGATTTTATTGTTAAAATCTTCGTCGTGAATTTCAGCATTTCGATCCTCAGCCGTCGGTTCTTCCAGCAGTACACGAACGGATTGAGCGCCGCTGTCCCAAAGGTTAGCACATACACCCACGGGATGACGTAACGCGTGTGCCACACGGTCCTCTCGTGGAAACTGACAAACGCGAGCACGAAGAACAGAGGCAGGTAACACGCGAGCGTGATGAGGATAATCGAGATGACGGTGTTATTCATGCGGCGGTCAGCGGCCTGTTTGCTCGCCATGCGCAAGGTGCTGGCGTTGGACTGACGAATCCGCGGCGTCTGTCGCATGCGGGCGCGTATCCTGACGTAGACGAACGCGGTTGCTACGAGAAAGAAGACGATAATAAGACACGTGACTGTGAAGTAGATTCGGTGGAGTGACGTAGCGAACGCGAACAACAAGATGAAGGCAAACACCGACTCGTTGATTACGAACGCGATTTTGAACGCGCGTTTCACGATCGCTTTCCGATGGAGGATCGGATGAAACACGGACAGGTATCGCTCGATGGTAATCAGGAAACAGGTCTGTAGGAAGGACGATACAGTGGAGAAGTTATTGCCAAGAATGGTGAAGAGATAAAATGAACAGAATTCATGGCCGCTGATTTCGAGGATTTTCCACACGACGAACGCTGGCTGTACCAACAGGGCCCGCAGTGCCTCGAGGGTGGACAGTAAGACAAGGAGTAGATTACCAGTGGTTTGGACTGATGATACCTTTACATAGACGTGCACAACGAGTGCGTTACTACAAATGGATATGGCTGCCATAAACAGGTTTAGGTAGCATACCATTACGTCGGATACCACGGAACCCATGGTGTTTACAGTCACGTGAACTTCAATGTTGTGGCACATCTTGACGTAAAATTCTGGAGCCTCGCCGCTCGTGTTCATTTCATGTAGGCTTTATTTTAACAGGATAAAAGGCCTTTTCGGTGAATCTCCACAGTAAGGATCCTGTATAGGATTAAAGCTGAAGTTAGGTAGCTGTCATTAATTCCACCAGGGAGGGGGGCAGAAGGAAAAGTGCTGGGCCATGAAACTATAAATCAAACGTTGGTGGGGCTACGAAAACATTTGGAAAACCTTTGATGCGTCATGAAACCTTTTTGATTAGTATCAAAAGTAATCGAAGAAAACACATATTTATAACATATAGGAATTGGTATTCGCTATGTAAGGCCAAGAAATATCTATATCACACCATATATCTATGAGAACCCCTTGCCCCCAGAAATTATGTACATGTATATAATCTTTCTGCTAGAAATTCCTTTCACAGGAAGAGACGTATAGGAAAATGCAGTGATTTAACAGTGAAATACGAAGAAAGTTTGGGAATTGAAAAACCCACAGGCAAATCCTTTTCCGTACAGACCTCGGCCTCGGTTAACACGTCCTTAAAAATTAAAATATATATGTTCATATCTTGATTGTTGCTTACCTGCGCAGTGAACTTTCCCACCAAGCTCTCGGCTAGTCTGCGATCGAATGGCCTCGAAGATGCAATTGTTTTTCAATTTGACGGCGGAAAACAGGTGCATCTTTGTAAGTTGGTGCCGCTTCGAGATTTGATAACATGGCACTATAGGTGGGCGGCCTATTGCGTGATTGTACAGCTGTAAGTCGGTTGACTTAAAGAGCTTTTACACCATGCATGAATGTTTTATACAACTTGTCTCGCAATGGCTCAATCTTCTACGTTACAGTTACATGAAAACGGATGTTACACTAGGCCAACGTTTCTGATGAGCGGTAGAGTCGCTTTTATCATTTCAACTGGTCTCCCGCTGTTACAAGTTAGGTGTCGCATAAACACTAAACATTATACGTGGGTGGCACACTCTCTGTCGCTTATATTCAGTTAGTTGCTTGCATGTAAAGTTTCAAAAATACCAAACCAAACCATAAAGTTTTAATATGTATATGAAGAAATCACTGACTGTTCTGACCGTGTCTCAATAGCTCAAAGGTTGGAGCGCCGAAACGTTGATTCGGAGACCAGGGTGGATGGGGCAGTCACTTTTTCCATATATGTATTTGACTATATTAAATCCTCTCTAATATTAATTATTATTCTTAAAGCCCTCTGTATACAAGAAGTTGTGTATCGCTTCGCTACTTTGGGAAGTGCGCTCGAGAGGCCTTGCTCCACGTTATGGTTAGATGTCTGCCTGTTGGTGTCAAGTGAAAGCGGCGAATTTAATATGTATATGGAGAAATCACTGACTGTTCTGACCGTGTCTCAATAGCTCAAAGGTTAGAGCGCCGAAACGTTGATTCGGAGACCGGGTTCCATTTCCGGTTAGGGCAGTATATATATATATATTTGACATGATAAAGTGTCCGATAACCTGAAATTCGATATTACTTATAAAGATTCTACATGAAGTCAATAGTTCGGAATAGCAATGAAAATAAAAATAAATAGAATAAAAATGTTTATATATATAATACTCTTATAATGCAAATCGCTAATACACAATAGTCGGTTACAGATAAAATAAAATTTGAAAAATTCGTGCCAAAATATACCGAAAAAAATGTTTGATAACGGGACATGGCTTGCATCGAGCAGTATATTTCAATTTTGTGACACCATTATGTTGACATAGTATTTGGACTTATTGGAGAATCATGAAGTATATCTTTGAGATTATTTAAGGAATCACTTAAAACCTCGCGTCATAATCTCCATACTTGTCATTGGTTGTCATGTGACGCCTAAACTTGTGACGAGAATGAGTACAGGATTCATTGTACCATTGTACGTTATCTGGACTGTAAAAACCTGTTAGAAACCGGTTTTTCCCGCGCTTTTCTCTGTGATCATTTTGAAAGCCTTTGAGACGGTAAGTTTTTTATAGAATTAGATTAGAAATAACTTATTAGTTAGTTTAATCTTTAGTTTATTAGTAGATTTATTTCTCTTACAGGTGAACGGAATACCCCAACAGGCTAGAAGTCCAATTGATAGGGGTTCCGAGGGCCTACGATTTAAAGTCGTTATCCAAGAAGACCCGAAAGTCTTACCATTTGCTGGTATTATTGCAAAGGCAGCCTTTTCTCCTCAATTATTTTAAGACCCTGAGTGGAGGTCCGACCCAGGATTTGAACCTGTCTCCCAGCTCATAGACATGTGTGGTAACCACTATATATAGACCACAACAGCTGGTACAGTATATGCATGGCTGTATATATTATTTTACTCAACATTTGTAGTTGATTTATTCTAAGGGCTCGCCAAATACAGCATGATGACTCGTAATATATCGAGCCATACTACACACTGAACTGTCTAGTAAGATATATTGCTTCATTTTTAACTCATCTTTGACATACCGCATTCATCAATCATGTTAAATAACCTATAGAAATTGACTGTCTAAAAACCTGTGAGTGTTTTGAATTCACCAGGGACTAGAACGGCGCTAATGAATTATAAGTTCTAAACTTATCCCATGTATAAATTATATAATATCCCTGGATAACCGCGGTAATCAAGAGAATCGACTTGAAAATAAACTAATATACTAATATAATAGGTTGTTGTAGTCTTTAGAAAGACTATTGTTGGTGACTGACGTTTCGACGGCCTCAGTCACCAACAATATAGTCTTTCTCAAGACTAATACAACCTGGACGATCAACTTCACACATCTAATGATACTCCTAGGTTCAAGCCATTTACTTTATACCTAAGAGATTTAAATTAAGTGAAATTTGAGAGCGGAATATACACTAGATTCCGCGTATTTCATTAATTGTACCAACACAAATTAATACCAACACACTAACACCAACACTTCAATGCCAATTAACACAAACACTAACATCAAAGCTGGCCAATACAAGTACCAACATCATCATTAACACTGGCACAACACCTACACACTACCAGTAACACCAACACTAACACCAACGTCAACACTTCAATGCCAATTAACACAAACACTAACATCAAAGCTGGCCAATACAAGTACCAACATTAACACTGGCACAACACCTACACACTACCAGTAACACCAACACTAACACCAACGTCAACACTTCAATGCCAATTAACACAAACACTAACATCAAAGCTGGCCAATACAAGTACCAACATCAACACCTACACACTACCAGTAACACCAACACTAACACCAACGTCAACACTTCAATGCCAATTAACACAAACACTGACATCAAAGCTGGCCAATACAAGTACCAACATTAACACTGGCACAACACCTACACACTACCAGTAACACCAACACTAACACCAACGTCAACACTTCAATGCCAATTAACACAAACACTAACATCAAAGCTGGCCAATACAAGTACCAACATTAACACTGGCACAACACCTACACACTACCAGTAACACCAACACTAACACCAACGTCAACACTTCAATGCCAATTAACACAAACACTAACATCAAAGCTGGCCAATACAAGTACCAACATCAACACCTACACACTACCAGTAACACCAACACTAACACCAACGTCAACACTTCAATGCCAATTAACACAAATACCAACAGCAACACTAATACCAACACTACAACTAATAGCATTTCGATATCTCATTTCACAACAAAATATGGTGCGAATTTTGGCGATGACAATTTCCTCTGATTAACGCGTCGGCGTTCTTTATTATTTGTATTCTTTTACTCTATACACTTCCGCGTTCAAGTTGAATGAACACAAAGAAAGAACAGACTTAAAATATTCAGATTTGCAGTTCGCATCTTGAACGACGAGACGCATGTGGATAGCAAAGCCAGGAAGCAATTGTGTTTGTACAGTGTCGAGTTGATTCAACGACGGTGCCATTTCAGACTTGTTTCGCTAATGCAGAACGTACCATCGACATTGACTGGTAAGTTGGGCTTATTAATACGAGGTTTCGTTTGTATTAAGCGTAAATAATGGCGTAATACGGCGACAGATGCTTATAACTAAACAAGTGGTGCCACTTAATGGTCGAGTAAATTGAATTTTCGTTACGACGTATATCGAATATGTCCTTCGGATTTTGAACTGTTGTTCGGTAGAGTTTAATAAGTTGTGGCTGACTGTAAATGTGGTTAGCGTAACATACAGCTGGTGGTAGACCAGACTAGGTTAGTGTTTCTTAATAAACAAATAATCGTAAACCATCGAGCGGTTTATGATGTACGTATATGTAGAAAGTACAATTGTTCATTGCATAATACAAAGAACTCTTCGATACCGCGGCCTTTGGTTCAAATCCTTCAGAAATTGGACACCCATTTCTATTCGTGTGAAATTGGACACACTGAGTCGACAGGCAATTATTGCTAGCAATTATATATCTTGAATGTACTGTATGATCTCTGAGTGACTTCTTACCGAAGCGTGACTAGCTAAGTTCTTCCTCGATTAAGGCATAGACTAAATAAAGCAGTTACATATAGCCACGAATAGAACCTTTCAGATATCATCGTCGTCTTGTGAATACCACGTCTAGAGATGGTCTAGACCATGCCAGGTCAGCTTCGCTTGACGCATGATCTATATTATTAACTTATAGTTGTCGTGGTTTTAGAAGACGACCTTTGTATAAATTTGGTAAAGAACGATTCATCAATGTAATATGAAAGCGAGGTTTGAGTTAACCTGCACACAGACTCTACTTGGTAGTGAAACATATAAATGGCGTCTGCGGGTAGACTAGAATTGGGTCGAGAGGTTTACTTTGTAAGGGTTGAGAAACGAACACGAGTGACTTCAAATTATGGCGTTTCGTGGCCCATCTATCTCATGTGACGGACGTTACATTCCATAAATCACTCTTGTTCATTCTCTATCTGTGTTAGACATTGTCACGAAATTCAAATAGCTGCAAAATTTGACTTGACTTTTTACATTAGTGAACTCTGTATAAAGTCGATTAAGACGTATTTTTTATTTGTCTTGAGACCTTATTTGTTTTGCGCAGTAAGTACGTACCTAAAGTGAACAGGTATTGTGCTTGGCGTTAATGCTTTAATGAAGTACTATTATTTAATTGCGGTGAATCTAGCAGCTCTGCGTTGGATCATCTCGATCTTATTAATATTCATTTTAGTATAGGGTACGTGGAACAAAAGCGGTTAGGACATTGGTTTCTTTGTTGTAATTTCAGATAGCTTAATAGTTTTTCTATCTTTTCAGAAGGGGATAACCCAGCGGGTATTCAAAACCGTTGCTGTGGACACCGCAGATCCTCAAGTTTGCCTGTTGGTCCAAGCAACGCTGGGCAGAGCACCAATGGCGAAGAGACTGGACATGACACGAAAGAAAACGGAGGTATATTAATTGATATTATATATATTTTATCGTTATTATCATCACCATTATCACCAACATCATCGCCATCTCCACCATCATTATCATCACTATCATTATCATCATCATTATCATCGTCATTATCATTATCATCATTACCACCATCATCATTACCACCATCATTTTCACCATCATCATCTCCATCATCGTTATCATCATTATATCATCACCACCATCATCACCATCACCATCATTACCATTATCATTATCATTATCAACATCATCATCACCATCATAACCACCATCATCATTATCATTATCATCATCATTATCATTATCATCATTATCATCATCAACATCATCATTATCATCATCAACACCACCATCACCATCATTATTATTTTTATTATCATTATCATCATCATTATGATCATAATTATCACCATCACTATCAACATCATCATTATTATTATCATTATCAACACCATCATCACCATCATATTGTTCATCATCATTATCATCAGATCATCACCATAATCACCATCATCATCATAATCACCATCATTATCATAATCACCATCATTATCATCGTTTTACCAACATCATCGTTGTCATTTGGGCCCGCAGTAATTGGCAATGCTGTGCGGTCACCCTGCCTTTCTTGTTTTTTTGTTATAAGTAATTTTGTTTTTGTAATTACTGTTTTGTTATTGTAATTTGTAATTGTTAAGTAATGTATGGCGAAGCTAATAAATTCAAATTCAAATTCATCACTAACGTCACTAATCTCATCAAGTTACAAAGTAATATCCGTTGTGACTTAATCTTCTATAATATTCAATTTCTAGAAAAGAATTTCGTTGACTTGAGTGGTTTGGTTGATACTTTAAATCAGGTAAACTGGTTACATTACATTTTATCAACATCATTTCTTATTTTTAATTAATATTTTATGATTTTATTTTAGATTTCCGAGAACCTCGCTCGGCCAGCAAAAAGTCTTCTTGAATTTCTGGATAGAAAGAACGCAAATTTTGATAAATCAACTCAGGTTTGCCATTCCTTCCTCCTACCGTCCGTCCGTCCGTCCTTCCTTCCGTTCATCCATCCTTCCGTCCATCCTTCCGTTCTCCCTTCCTTCTTATCTTCCCTTCCTTCTTCTCTTCCCTTCCTTCCTCCTTCTTTCCCTTCTTCCTTCCCACTTCTTTCCCACTTCTTTCCCTTCTTCCTTCCTACGCGTCCCTCCTCTCTTCCCTCCTCGCTTCCTTCCCTCTTCCGTTCATTCATTCATCCCTTCCCTCCTCCCTTCCCTCCTCCCCATCTCTCTTCCCTCCTCCCATCCCTCCGCCCCATCTCTCTTCCCTCCTCTCATCCCTCCTCCCTCCCCTCCTCCCTTCCCTCCTTCATAATTCCCTCTTCCCTCCTCTCTTCCCTCCTCCCGTGTCCTCCCTTCCCTCACAAGCGCTAACTAACATTCGTCCTTCCTTCCTTCATTAGCGAGGTAAACAAAAAGAAGATGCGAGTGAGGGATTTAGTACAAGTGAAAGAGTTCAAACAGCTCTGAAACAGATCAACACAATCCAGGTTAGACATATATAATATATATAATCGCTGCCAACACAGATTTCGACTCCTGATTGATATTTATTCTGTGCCAAATAATAACACATTGACATGTTCTCTCCGTTGTTGTATTCCAGGCGAACTTGAAACATGTTCTGCCTCACATGGAAGCGGTTCTCACCGACTACAAAACAACAAAAGAACGAACTCAGTCTCGAGATGAAATGCTCAAGACCTTGGACAAGGCTTTGCGACGCTCCGAAGGCAAAAGTCGAGCCCTGCTGAGCCAGCTACAGGACACACGTGACGAGAACAAGTGTCTGAAAGAAAAAGCGCAACAAAACGAGAGCATTCTAAGGTATCTGGAGCAGGGAAGGGAGGAGACGAGTGGGGAAAAGAGGAACAAACGGGATAAAGAGAAGGAAGATGGGGGATCGAAGAGGGTGAATAGAACAAAATCGGGTGGTAGTCGTATGATGAAACCGAAATCTCAAAGTGTTGGGGATATAAATAGTGCGGTGACTAAAAGTGTGGTTTTGCGACCGGGGAATATTACCCAATGTCTGGAGGAAGAACCCGGGAATAAAGACCTCGGGGCAAAACTCGGCCATTACCAGGACGTTTTGCGCGATTACGAAAACCAACTACAAGAGGTGGTGCGATTGAATAAGGAGTTGGTTCTTAAGATTAACGAAAGGGAGAGCGAAGTAATGCTTTTAAACCGCGAGCTCTTGAAGCATCAGGAGACGTTGGCGATTTACGAGAAAGGTTTTAAGAATTTAACGAAGGGAAGCAGCGAAATGGATGCGATGCTGCGAGTAGAGAAGGCGAAAACTATTGAGCTGAAGGAGAAGTTGGAAGACTCTGATGGCTATGTCAACTGTATAACTGACAAGGTTGCTTCGTATGAAGTTGAATTGAAATACTTGAGACAAGAACTTCGAAGATGGGAGGAAAAGACGGCGTGAACAATGGAGGATATCTGAGTGGCGGGGGAGGGAGGGCAACTCGGTATATCTTTACATCTGTTGGAAAACTCGGATGAGTTTTGGTACTAGTGACACAATTAAGGTGGCTTGATAGGAAAAAGTTATGAAAAATTACATTTCCCCTCTAAAAATGTTTCGTAGTGTACATTTCTGCCTCATTCTAGTTCCTTGCATAGTTCTAGTGTCAGTGCTGATACACTTGCAGCATTAAATTGTATCTGAACAAATCACATTGATTGTAATATGTAAATTTAATGCAAATTAGGATGTCTGAACTCACTAGAACAAAGATTTCTCCCCTCCTGAAAACTGAGCACTGTCTAATACTTTTCAAAACTCATGAGTAACACTAAGGCTGTACAAGGAACTACAATGAAGCACAAATCTACACACTGTGAAACATTTTAGAGGGGAAAATCTGATCATTTATAGTTTTTTCCTATCGAGTCACCTTCAATACAAGAGTGGTCTCACACGAGAGTAAGATCACGCGTTTATAAGGTGTATGTAACTGACTCCATAATCTCAATTATGTCCGATTTTTAATGCGTTTTTTATGCGTCGCAAATGTTATCTCGCAATAAAACGAGTGCTGAAAACGCATTATACGTATAGACGCACTATTTGAAATCTAGACGTAGGGTAGTTCGTTTAGACGCGTCTTCTTCTCACGAGAGGAACTTGGAGACGCACTAAAAACCTTTGCCCAAGTTCGTCCATACGCTACTGACGACTGGTAGACACAGTACATAAGTGAGACACTCGTTGACTCTTATCGAAATTTGCAAGTTGATGGAATTGCGAATCTCATCGATATCGGTTCAACGCTATATAGACCAGTTATCATATATCTGGTTTCACAAAGATTCTACAGTTGTGGCCACGTTTTGGGACACTGATTTGAAATAATAATAATAATGGAAACTTTATTAAATGTTTTTCTTTTCTACATATACAATTATAAATCTCGCTTATTAAGGTAATTTACAATTGGCTACTTGAATCACAACTAATAATATATAATAACAACTAATGACTATATTATAATAAAACATGCAAATTTATATACAAATATTTCAAAAAGCTAATAATTCGGGATTTCCCCATTCCTTATTTCGGCAGCAGAAAATGTAATATGTAGTTCTGATAGCTATAGTCATCATTTTCCTTATGCAGTACAGAATAATAATAATAATAATAATAATAATAATAATAATAATAATAATAATAATAATAATAATAATAGCAATAATAATAGCAATAATAATAGCAATAATAATAATAATAATGGAAACTTTATTAATATAAATTTTTTCTTATAGTTTACAATTGCAAATCTCACTTCTTGAGGTAATTTACAATTGGCTCACTTGAATCACATGATTATATACAGTATTAATATTTCTAAAACAACAGAAACAAATTTATACTTAAACATTCAGTGGTTCAGGATTGGTCCATTCTTTGTTTCTACAACAGAAGATATAATACGTCGTTCTAATGGCGATAGAGATCATGTTTCGGATGTACCGTAGTATTGTTGATGTTTATTATAATAATCATAATCATAATCATAATCATAATCATAATAATAATCATAATAATGGTTTATTACATATTAAATAGCAACTAAGCTAAATTACAACGTGACTGTACAATACTCTTAAATTTTTTAAAAACTAATCTAAATTACAAAGGAGTATAATAAAATTTAGTTGAAAGAGCATAAACTATAATTGAAGCACCTATGACATAAAAGTGACATAAAATACATAAAAGTGACATAAAATACAAGTGACATAAAATACTCGTTCGATATTGCATTACTCTTCGGATTTGAACACGTGTTCAATACGGATACGCCTGCAGGATCGCTGAACCAGTATTTCCATATAATCGCTGCGATCGCCGAGATAGAATATGATGTCTACATTAACTCAACTCGCGCTAAAATAAGGATAGTTAGCGCATGCGTTTAACAGTCCATTTCTAATCCCACAAGTTTAGTCTCTCTCACTAGTCTATTAATCTAGCAACGCAACTGGGGAGTGGATGTGGTGGGGGATCTAGAAAAACCGGGGGGTAAGAGTTAGAAAACTCGTTGTTGAGAAAACCCGGGGGTTAGCGATTATTTGTTAATGTAGACATCATACATGACTGTCTACATTAGGGGAGAGATGAGAGGTCTTCCTTAAGACTGACTTAAACACAGACAGTTCAATCGTTTTAGAAATATTGAAGCGTTTTGGAGATCATAAAACAAGGTTTGAGTGTCAAATACGCTAGTCAATCGACCGTGGTTTCATTCAAGGCTGCCGTCGTAGATCTTAAGGTCCCTAGGTCCCTATTAAGTAAGTGGAGGCTGGGTTGACATTTTCCATCGCTGCGATCGCCAGGATCGCTGAGCGTATGGTTTGCACATATGATCGCACCGATTCCCCGTTTTAAAAGCGTAGCGATCATATGGAAACAAGGTTTAAGAAGCCACAGACTACCTTAAGCCAAGTCGTATCTGAACATTTTGGAGTGTCAAAACATAATTTCCCCGAGTCATTCCTTGGGCTTGTCTCGCCATGTCTCGATACTTCGATTTGTGTCGTCATATGACAGAGAACTGTCGAGTTCTATCGGACTGTGTCGTTGGATCTTCGAGAACTTTCGTTGCCATGTCGCAACACCGGATATAGATTCCACATGACGAAACTCAGTTGATTTGATTATAGATCTTGAAATGACAGTCCAACTGCGTTTACACATAACTGCAGTTTACGATGAAATGTCTGTCTATTAACATTTATTAACATCTAACCATTAACATCTGTCTATTAACATATGACCTTATTACTGCGATGTAAAAAGCTTTCAAATAATCCTCTTTCGGAGCATTAATATATAACTCTATAAGCACATTCAAAAAGTAAAGTCTTTTAACTGACTTCTTTGGTCCCTCCCCCTTTCAATTTTGTTATTGTTTTCGTATTCAGTTGTCCATACTGCTAATAAGATAAACTAGAGAAAACTTAAAGATTATTCGCCGTGTTCCAGACATCGTAGGCGACATTTTAGTTCACCTGAAAGAAGCGGAATTTTAGCGCATATATATGGTTCGAAGTACTCCTTGTCAATGTTGCCAAGCTAATCTGGTTTTTGGAACATTTGTTCAATATAGTTTTGCGTCATCGTCTCGGTCAATACGTGGTTGTTATTTATTATTTTAGCTTGGCCTTTATTTTGGTGGCAACGATATATCGATGATGCTTTTCCTGTTATATTTTTAACATTCGTAATAGCTTCTTACTAAATCCTATCGTAATCCGGTCTAATGATGATCTGATGATCCGGTTTCCCTAGGTGGGTGACCTCAAGCCACACCTCTTTACCTTAAGCCTAGCCTTCCCCGCATGAGGTAACTCTGGTTTCTTAGTTGTGCGCAATGTTTTTTCCGAGACAAATAGCTTCCAAGGCTGTGCGAGCAATGTTTTGGCTGAGATTGGAAGGAACTAGGGATTGTGACCCATGCTCTTGTTAATTTACCATCGGGCATTGATACTGCGGGCTCTGTCGTGTCACATCAGCTTTTTTGTCACCTAAAGCTATAGACGAAGTAAACAGAGACAACTTTCTTTTACTCTCGCCAGCACAACTTTTCATTCTAGTTGCTCTTATCAGGCAAAGGTGAACTGTGCCAAGGAAACATCGTTTTTAGGTTCGACAGATATTTCGAATACTAGAGAAAACCGAATTTTTTGCGAATCGCGTGAATTCTTGTTCAGTATAAACAATCATATTTCTTCCATAAAATACTAGTTCGATATATTGCATTACTCTTCGGATTTGAACACGTGTTCAATACGGTTGCTGGGGTACATACGCCTGCAGGATCGCTGAACCAGTGTTTCCATATAATCGCTGCGATCGCCGAGATAGAATATGATGTCTACATTAACTCAACTCGCGCTAAAATAACGATAGTTAGCGCATGCGTTTAACAGTCAATTTCTAATCCCACAAGCTTAGTCTCTCTCACTAGTCTATAAATCTAGCAACGCAACTTGGGAGTGGATGTGGGTGGGGATCTACAAAACCCGGGGGGTTAGAGTTAGAAAACTCGTTAGGCGGGGGGTTAGGATTAGCGATTATTTGTTAATGTAGATATCATACATTCACAGCTACACGTTACCAATGTAGACTGTCTACATTAAGCCTGCCGCACACGAGAGCTATCTCCTGAGTCAAAAGTTATTCGTGCCTGTTTGCTCAGCACTTAGCTCGCCGTGTGCGCACGAATTTCACTGAGTTTTTGGTCTCGTGCAGCCTTGAGTCAAATATCAAACATGTTTGATATTTTTCGACTCATCAGGCGAAAATCTCGCCGTTTGCGCTGGTCGTGAGCTAAGTGCTGAGCTCAAACAAATCAAATAGCCAATAGCAGTACATTCTTAGATCACATGTCATTATTCAAAGATGGCGGCAACAAGTGAAGTACTCAGCGAATACATTTTGGAGCAAAAGCTCGTTGATTTATGGCCTAATTTTCCTTGCTTGTTCGACGTTCGGTCGTCTGATTTCAAGAACAGAGACAAACGACAGAAGGCCCACGAAGGCCATAAATCAACGAGCTTTTCCTCCAAAATGTATTCGCTGAGAACTTCACTTGTTGCCGCCATCTTTGAATAATGACATGTGATCTAAGAATGTACTGCTATTGGCTATTTGATTTGTTTGAGCTCAGCACTTAGCTCACGACCAGCGCAAACGGCGAGATTTTCGCCTCATGAGTCGAAAAATATCAAACATGTTTGATATTTGACTCAAGGCTGCACGAGACCAAAAACTCAGTGAAATTCGTGCGCACACGGCGAGCTAAGTGCTGAGCAAACAGGCACGAATAACTTTTGACTCAGGAGATAGCTCTCGTGTGCGGCAGGCTTAAACTAGGTGGAGACTGGGTTGACATTTTCTATCGCTGCGATCGCCAGGATCGCTGAGCGTGTGGTTTGCATATATGATCGCTCCGATTGCCAGTTTTAAAAGCGTAGCGATCAATGGAAACAAGGTTTAAGAAGCCACAGGCTACCTTAAGCCAAGTCGTATCTGAACATTTTAGAGTGTCAAAACATAAGTTTGCTGAGTCACACTAAATTTTATGCGCCCGCCGATGCAATGGTGGCATGTTGAATTTCTCCATGCATGGTAACGGTCAAATTCAAAGTAGGATAACAATTTGAAATTTAAAAATATAAGTAGTGAAAGGTAAATAAGATCAATAGTTAGAATAAAGACAGTGGTACTGAGCTAATATTAGCGTTAAGAATGGGGTTAAGCTTATAAATTAAAAGACTTTTCTTTAGTAAGAGTTCAAATTTCGAAGTTGAGGGGAGTAATTTAAAATCAGAAGAAGAGACAGGATGTTTGGTCTTGTGGTTATGAGCGAGAACAGCTGACATGGTGACGAAGCTAAGGGCCTTCGCTCGAAACGTTAGACAACTTACACGCTATTTCGGCAGTACACCAACCTTTTTATACATTTTGATTTATATTTTTACACTGCCTACGCAGCACAACACGTTTTATCACCTATTAATTGAAAAGCACAAGTTATGATTAGTAAGTGACTTTACGCGAATTAACTATGTTCTATGGCAAATGCAGAAATGCTTAACTACATTTATGGTTATATTACAGTGGTCCATATATGTAATGCGCATATAATAGTTTCGGTCAAATTATATTTTGTCGGTCGACAAATATATTTTGTTAGTCAATATATTTTGACCTCGCAGCATACGTTGTTGTTGCGATTGATATTTCGAAATCCCGCGAATAACGTCGTTTGCCTTTTGGAAAGTTCTAAATATACGTTGTGACCGTCGATCACAAAATCGAATTTACTGTTCCAGGATTGACAGTTTGCCATGTATTATGTATAATTTCTTCTGCATGAACGCTCTTCTGGCTGTAGTGTATACCAAATACTAAATATTTACATATTTTGAATTTCACGACCAACATGTCACCGCACCAAACAAAGTATCACGGGAACCTTGGGACCACGAGGAATTTCACTCCGCTTACCCAACATGAGCTGGGATGGTAACGACCGTTTACGAAAGGGAAAATTGCGTCGGCGTGTTTGTCCGATGCACTACAGTACAAGCTTATAAAAGTTTCACTCGGTAGTACATTCGAAAGGAAGAACTGTGTGTCAGATATGCAAGAACATTGATATCAACATTATCAGAAATGAATGAAAGTTACGTAGCCGAACGTAACTCATGTGAATGAGTTCAAAACTTCAAAGTGAACAGCTGAGCGGAACTGAGCGAAAAGGTGGGGTAAACTGGCAAGATTTTAGGAAGGAAATACTGACGTTTCGAGCGAAGCCCTTCATACTCTGATGAAAGACTCCACTCGAAACGTCAGCCTTATAATCCTCCAGTATAAACCTCTTTCATAATGATTGCTATTTTAAATATTCTTTTATGCGCATATAAATTAGCCTTTACTTGCTGACACACAAACAAGCTGGAGGCTAGCTATTTCAGATAACGGTAGAACACCTAGTCACCAGGCTCACCAGCACTTTAAGAACCTCAAGAAATTTCCACCTATAAGAACCTCAGGCTGAAATTAGGGATTTTGTGCCCCTCTCAATAAGAACCTGTTTGAGCCTGATATTTGAAATAGGTTCTTATGTCACAAAATCAATTTATAATTTCACTGTAGCAAAGTCCCAAATGAGGATGACACCAACATCTGGTTGCAGTTCCTTATCTTTTATACAATAATGTACAATTCATTTACATATTGACGTAGATCTCAAAATTCTAGTTCGGTACATACAGTATTTCAGATCACAATAAATTATAGCCTGTTCAGTTTGCAGATGCTTACTGTTTTCTTATAGGGATTAAACAAACCATTAAAGAGATAAAGTACTATAGAACTGTTCAGTGTTAAGGAAGATGTACCTTAATATTGTTATATACTAGTCTTATCATCTACAAAGAAAACTGAAAGTACTGCCTAGTTAATTTCATCCATATCATCTCATTGACATAAGTGTTTATCAGTTACTGAATTGTGGCTTTATGGTTTATTGAGTTGTCAACGCAAGACATCCGTCGTTAATTACCTACTTTCTTTTATTGCCCAATTTCTGCCTAAATAAAACTTCCCCTCCCCCGACATCAATGTTGTATTATTCCACGTTAAACAGAAAAATTCTCGGCTTTTTGCGCGTGTAGATTCACCAACATATTGCCTAGAGGGAGGGGAGACCGTATTTTGTTGGTTCCGAGTAATGTTCCTAAGCGCTGCGTCCACATGAATTTTGACCAGGATTGTAGACTACGTATATGTTCTGCCTCTCCCCGGACACCCTCGCTCCGGGAGCGGGAGCAGACTGTCTCGCCTAAGACACCCTCCTCCCCGGGAGCGAGAGAAAAACAATAAAAGCAATAAAACTACCGTAACTCACGATATTGTCGAAGTTTGAGAAAGATATCTGTGTAATATTTCAATGAATGCTGTATGCGTACTGTTTGAAACACCTTCAAACATATTTCTCAAAACATTGGTACTTAGCCAAGAACCTCGACCACATTAGACAGCTCAAGTACAAGCTATTTTAAACCCATTCTTTCAAGTACTCATTCCTTAAATACATTTCACTCATCATCATTCATCTTTATTTTGGCCAACATCCATCATTCTTCTCTGTACAGATCACCATGATATCGACTGAAACCATACAAGGAAGCCAAGGAACGTATAGTCTGTATACAGCCAGCACATTGCTTACGGTTTTCCGCGGCAGTTTTTCCGGATGTGAACAGGCTAGTAGGAACGCCCGAGTCAGCCCGGGTTTGTCGTGGAGCAAGGTTGATAATCACCCATATTGATGTACCGGACAGGCGGACACAGAATATTACATCATTGAAATATTTAGTTTAAAAGTAGGGTTAGTATTCCTTTATTTCAGGGTTAGGACTAGAGTTTTTATTTGGGTTATGGTTAGGGTTTTTGTTCTTGTAAAGCTTCTGAATACGTAGTCTGTGTCCATTGTGTGTGCAGTACACAAAGAAGATGCCTGATATTTATCGTCTGTCTACTCCAAGCTCTCCCACATTCACTACAGCAGTGTGTATTACACACCTGATAACGATGTTGTTAAAGCATCAATCAGCCATCAATGATGTTACAACTTTGACAAACAATGTTGACCAACAATGATAACAACAACAACTACGAACATGCTTCCCTTCTCTCTCTCTATATATATATATATATCAATGCTCTCTCTCTCTCTCTCTCTCTCTCTCTATATATATATATATATCAATGTCTGGTTCCTTTAATTCAGCAGTTAGAGAGCGGCTTTGCTCTACTTCGTCGAAGATGGATGTCTTCCTGTAGTGTAGAGATTTGAGAGTCGGGGCGATGTATAAATATGTATGATGCGCATCTGTTTTGAATATTATATAATTTGTTTTGTTCGGTCTTGCGCGCTTACGTCTTTGTTCTGGACTGCCCCCCCTCCCCCGGAGCGTAAGAGAAACAATAAAAGCAATAAAACAATAGAACAATAGAAAGAACAAGCTTGCGCTCTCTCTCTCTCTCTCTCTCTCTCTATATATATATATATATATATCAATGTCTCGCTTCTTTCGCCAACAACCATGAACAAACGTTGCTTCACTTGCTTTAATTCAACAATTAGCTAAGCGGTAGAATTTGTAATTGCACTTTGCGTTAATATATACATATATATATATGATATTTTAAACGCAGATTAGCGCGCTTACGAAGTACGTTTGCAGTACAGAGAGCAAGTAAGACTCCTATAGCTTCCACTGGTTGGTTAAGAAAAGATGGCACATCTTCGTAACCTGCCAGCAAAAGATGGCACATCTTTCTGGCACACCAAAAGTCTATTATTTATAGCAGTTTTGCGTAGCGCGCACATGCGTAGAATAATATAAGACTCCTATAGCTTCCACTGGTTAATGTTTGGGGATTTTACATATTTGTGATCTTTAGAATCTCTTGAGAAGAATTGCAAACTATCTTGTCGTGCGAAAATTTCATCTTCATGCTTTCCCTGCTGCTAAAGTGATTTACTATTGACAGGAAATGACGTCAAAGCAGGCAACACGCAAAAACATTGCGCGCTGATGCGGCAGAATACAAAGAAAGTTTACGAATTGAGCGAATTTTGTCTAAACAGGCCGGAATGATTAAAGTTCAGAGCAAAACACTATTTGTATTTCACTGTCGAATTAGTGTGCAATGACTTCGCATGTCTCTGCTTTGGCGTCATTTCCTGTGAATAGTAAATCAACTTTAGCAGGGAAAAATGGCATGAAGATGAAATTTTCGAACGACAAGATATATATTACATTTCTTCTTGGTAGAACCTACAGATTACGAATATGTAAAATCCTGAAACCCATTTAGGTGTTGGCAACCAACACCTAAAGCCTTAATCCATAAAACACCTAAAACACTTAGAGACTGATGCAGAAGTTTTTTCTAGCTAAAACTAGATTGTCTGCCGTTCAACCAATCAGCGGCGCGTCATTTTACTTACAAACCGGAAAATTAAAACAAGACCAGTCATGTGTGAGAGGGTTTTAAATACCACAAGTTTTCTCCGTTCACGAGGATTTTTAAAGCAGGCTGCTCCATGAAATACTAAGATTGAAGTTCCCACTTGCAATATCAGTCCTTCATCGAGAAAATCAAAAATCTGACGTTCCGCGCGACTGGTTAGATTATATCCCCTTCGATCTGTCTGAATATCTTGTGTGTTTGCATGTATAATTCACAGAATTAAGAACGCCAGATGGTTTTCGAGAAGCCATGAAATCGAAACACTTAATCAGTTGCGAGACTTCCGTGAAAGAGTAAAGCACCATATCCGATAGGTGATCAAGTTAGGTCATGTTTTGTTTCGCTAGTCGAAAGTCCAGCGAAATACCCAACTGTCATTCACTGTTCTCGATGAGTGATACGAAAGTGTTGTGTAGAAATGCAAATTAAATACTATAAAAGGGTTGGTGTACTGCCCAAATAATGAATAGCAGGTCTAACTCCTTCCTTTCGACTTCCATATATCCCATATTACCAGACGAATTCATTTTCAAAAATTTAATAACTTATATACTTTATACTACAGCGATATAATAAACAATAGGTTTGATTACATCAATAAATTAGTTCTTTCCAGTCGAGTCCGACATGCCACGAATAGTTCGCAGAAATGCCAAGGATAATTTAGTTACTTTTTACATGTTTACAATCATGGGAGACTCTAGTTGGCAAGTTAGCGCCATTTTTCGTAAAGTATTTACAGGTATAGTATTTACACAAAAAGTCTGATTTTAGGAAATATTAATATTAGCAGTAACATGAACATGAATCATACATACTAAAAAGCTGTCTCGATTGTTTGAAATAACAATTGCTCGACTCTCTTTGCGTTGCGTGAATGCCATGTTGACATGCAAACTGTACTTTGACTTCTATCTCGGCATGATTTGTCGTGCTCGGCGACTCGCTGCTGCGCCAAAACAATTAGGTCGGTTCACAATAGTAAACTGCTTTCAATTTATCAACAGCTTCTCTTCTTTCTAAACGAAACTAGATATATGTACCAAGAAATCTTTCTACAACGATGAAAATTGTTTCACTTCGCCAGTGGCTTTGAGGGTTGTTTTCTCCGGCAAGACGGTCGGGCATCAACGACCGGCAAAACGGTACGCCTGTAACGCAGCTCGATCGTTCTCCGAATACCCGCTATTTTTCGAGAACGCTGATGGACCTTTGAATGCTGAAGTATTGTATGTCCGTTTGGTTTTTCGTTTTTGGCCCTCTTGGCTGTCCAGCAATTTCCGTTGACTGGACGTTGTCGAAGTCGAAGCCAGACTGCTTGTGCTCGAGTGAACAGAACCGACAGAAGAACCAACTTGGGTACTTCCACTCGAGTTGGACTGCGTTTCGGTTCTTCTTCGTAGTGAAGCCCTTCTCTTTGATCTAACACTGAAGCACTGGAAGACGACGGGCGAAAGAGTAAATCCTCCCATTGTTTGAATTCAGTTCTACCAAAAGATAAGCCTTTGTCTTTGTTTGTGTCGTAGTGAACGCTTCTGCGGAACTGACTCGTAGTTTGTTTTGATCGCTGTTAAATACTACGTTGTATGACACTTGATATCCAGCCAACTTGCATTAAACGGATTATATCATCAAAACATTACGTCAACACTGGCACACGCCTATCTCGTCGCTTCCTTCAGCTGTGACGAAGTTGTTTTGCGTTATCGTATGCCGTGTTTCTCTTCTGCCTTTCTGCTGACTTTCAAATGACGGTGTTCCTGCTTCCTGTTAATACGATTTTAATACATGAGACACCTGTATGTTTACTATAAGCTTATAGTAAACATACACAATAGTCTGCACGCAAGATAGTCTATAATGTACACGAGATGGTTTTTAACGGTGCCGACTACAAACCAAAGTCTACTCGGAGAATACAGAAATGAGTACACGTCGGCAGAAAGTCAGTGATATTAGATTGAACGTGAAACATTCTTATTCATGATTTCAGTCGTGACCATGGTAATTATGTCGTAAGATATCGGCAATATGCGGGTCAGCTCTTTCATCTGGACATAGTACCGTTTTCCATATAAGGAGTAACCTCGTGTGTGGCACTCCGGGAGGGGAGGGTAAGGCTTTCTTCAAATACATTGCGGTGTGACGATGTTAATATCCTTCCGAAACAAAAGAGTTTTCCATGCAGAAACAAAGAGAATAAATAATCTTTATTATATTTTTATTTATTAGTTTTGCCTTATGAATGTGGCAGGCTGGCCGCAACAGCGTACGTTTAAGCCAGTTCGTAATGTCGACTGTGCATCAAAATGCAGACGCGTTCTGCGTAGGGATAAAACTTATTTTAATTCATAACATCAGGCTGGGGAATTCAGTATAACGAATTTGAAAGTGTAAATAGAAATGCAAATGTCTATTGTGGTTTTAGCCTGGTGTTATGAATTGAAATAAGTTTAATCCTGACGCAGAACACGTTATTTTACTGCGGTCCTATGTAAAGACAGATAAGATAGTGGATTAACTGTTGCAGCAGTGGATCGCTTTGATGAGACTCCGGGTTCAGTTACGTCTTCGGACAGATAGATTTCCACGACCTTGGGTCTTTTGAACTCTTTTCAAGGTCGTATAACTGAATCACTGCTGCATATTATGTTGCATACAATAACAAAGATCGTAGCTTTTCAATGTTGTGAAAGTAATTTGCTTTGCACGCATGTGAAGCGAGTAAAACATTCCATGTCCTGCACATTCTGGAGAAGAACGAACTCTGGAACGTAAGTGTTCTACATTTACCGGGGCGAAAGTGAACAACTAGCTGTTAATTGTTGTCTAGTGGTTACCTGCACACATGTCTATGAGCTGGGAGACACAGGTTCAAATCCTGGGTCGGACCACCACTCAGGGTCTTAAAAATAATTGAGGAGAAAGTTCTGCCTTTGTAATAATGCCATGCAGCAAATGGTAATACTTTCGGGTCTTCTCGGATAACGACCTTAAATCGTAGGCCCTCGGAACCCTTATCAATTGAGCTTCTAGCCTGTTGGGGTATTCCGTTCACCTAAAGAGCGATAAATCTAATAAAACTAAACTAAACAGGTTATTGACAACTTTGAAGAAGAATATTAAGTCAAGGTGATTTGTGCCAGCAGGCGATTGGGAGTAAGTTTAGTGATATCAGACGTTGTTGGTAGGTTGTCGAAGAGAGAAATGGTAGATTTGTTTGTTCAGGCATACCCCAGTACGGCAATCGTATCGCATAGAAGGGCCTTGAGACGAAGGCATTGTAAAATCGTATATCACGATTATTATTAGGGGCAGTGTTAGGATTAGTATTTGGGTTCCCGCCTAGCTAAATTCTATAGATTAGACTTTAGTCCTTTACCTTGACACCAATTAGTGATCGTACTGGTAATTTAATGCCAATGCTGACATCTGATTGGCTACTCGCTACCGCTATCTATGATTGTCGATATAGATATCGAGTATCGGCAAGTGATGCGATAAGGCCCACTTTGGAGTAACGTGGAGTAACTTCAGCTAAAACGCGAGTTTTTTGAAAACAGCAATCTATTTTCGTAAAGCTATATAGAAGAAAGCTTTTTAACAATGAATATGTTCATATATTAGCAGTATATATTTGAGGTTTGCATCCTAGAGATCTATTCGTACACAGACTCTTTATAGTTTTATTACATTTATCACTCTTTTAGGTGAACGGAATACCCCAACAGGCTAGAAGCCCAATTGATAGGGGTTCCGAGGGCCTACGATTTAAGATCGTTATCCGAGAAGACCCGAAAGTCTTACCATTTGCTGGTATTATTCAGCAAAGGCAGCACTTTCTCCTCAATTATTTTTAAGACCCACCCTGAGTTATGGTCCGAACCCTGTCTCTTCCAGCTCAAAGACACATGTGTGGTAACTGCACCAGACATGATAATCGTAAATCAATACATAAAATATTAAATTTGCATTTTGCGTATACACTTTATTCAAATTGCGCGTTTGAGAAAACCAGGGAGTTAACGTAGGGAAAAACTTGACCTTAATCTTGGCCTGACCGGATCTTGATCAAGCTGAGGTTCAGATTCTTACTCCCAAATTAGTCTGCTAGACGTAGACTAACTCCCAAATGTGCTGATTGCGCCCAAACAAACCCAAGGTCAGCCAATTGAGGTATGCTGAAAATGCATGCTTCCACCATATTTCGATGCAAAATGATTTTTGGAGAATTTTCGCGGTATTTGGAGATATCCTGATGAGTATTTTAAGAGAAAATCGAGGTGAACTAAGTTGACTTAATTTATGGAATTTATTCCTCCGATATCCATGGCTCGTGCATCTTTGGCTGATACATGCATGTGTATTCCGGTACACAAAGATGTCTTCGTTAGAACCTCACACCTCGAAGTTTGTTAAAAAACCTCGGGTTCGCCTCGGTTTTCAACAAATTTCTTTGGATATCCTGATGAAACACTCTTCCTCGTGTTTTATTCCTTTTCTGATCCAATGTCGCTTTACAATAGATAAAATACTAATTAAATCATAATAATAATTACAGTTCTTAATATACGCATTTAGCTACGCCTCAATGCGTTTACAATGATTTGATAAATCTTAAAACTAGTATGTATAGCTTACTTACAATCATAATATAATACAATATACAGGATAAAAATGTACATAGTATAAAATAATTATAGAATGTATCAATGAGGATAAGAATTAAGTACATAAGTATAGAATAGCTATAAAAAAGCATCAGTAAAAAGGTAGGTCTTAATCATAGATTTAAATGAGTTTATACAACTAGTACTTCTTATACTTTCTGGAAGGCTATTCCATAGTTTAGGCACAGCTATAGAGAATGCCCTGTCACCATAGGTAGTGGTGTACGATTTAGGGACAACTAATGGACTTTGTGTACTAGAACGTAAAGAACGACTAGGAACATAAGGTTCTAACAGATTAATTAGATATAATGGGGCGCAACTGTTAAGAATCTTGAAAGCAGTCAGTAAAACTTTAAATATTATTCTATGTTTTACAGGGAGCCAATGTATAAATCAAATATGAACTAGTAAAATACATAAAAATTAGCTTATACATTTAAGAGTCTGATTCTTAAGTGTCAACTGAATCACTACGTTTTACTGTGGTAATAGAGAATTCCATAGATCAGGCACAGCTACAGAAAAAGGCCTATCACCATATGATTTAAGTCTGGTGACTGGTTGAACTAATTGGATGCAGAGCGTAAACTACCGGCAGAACAATAAGGTATATCAGTTGCTGTATATATGTAAGTCGGATAACGACCTTAAATCATAGGCTGTTGGGGTATTCCGTTCACCTAAAAGAGTGATAAATCTAATAAACTAAACTAAACTAAGCCTTATAGGTGTCAAACCATTTAAAGCCTTAATTTAAATTGTATTCGCTGTTCAACTGGCAGCCTACAGTGTAGTTTAAATATACGTGTAACATGCAGAAGTGAGTAACCAATGAAAATCAACAATGAAAATTAACCAATGAAAATTAACCAATGAAAATCGACGTTCAATAGCACTGCGACTTGACCCAACCCAAGGTCGCAATGCTATTGAAGAAGGTCTGTGATTGGTTAGAAGCTTTCTGTTATTGGTTAGAATTTCCTGTGAGAAAGCGGAAGTGAGTCTTAATTTTAACAAAATCGACGTTTAACAGCACTGCGACTTGACCCAATAAAAACTCTTGTCCTAACTCTGAAATAACGAAATGTTAACCCTATATAGTGTGTATAAAAAAAAACTGAACCCTTAGAAAACGGTCTTATACTCCTGGGAAACTTAAAAACACGGTCTTAATACACCTGGGAAATTAAGATAACTTGTAAACGTATGAAGGAGCATAACTGCAAAGAAATGTTAATATATTTAACATGTTGCTTTGCAGTTATGCTCCTTCGTACGATTACAAGTTATCTTAATTTCCCAGGTGTATTAAGACCGTGTTTTTAATTTCCCAGGAGTATAAGACCGTTTTCTAAGGGTTCAGTTTTTTTTTATACACACTGCATGTACTTCTTACAACCCCAACATTTTAATGATTAGGAGCCTAGTAAGTTCTCGGACCTCTTAGGGTGTCGCTTTCTATTTTTATATACTGCTTACACAGTACAACATTTCAAATATCACTAGATATGGTGTTTATGCCATAGAATATACTTTTCCTGTCATGAAGTATATTTTCTTAAGATACTATAATGCGCCAGATTAGTGTATCCGTGTTTATATAAATGAGCCAAAACAACCACACGAATTTGGTCATTGTTTTTCAGTTTTATCGGTAATATGCAACTTCTCGAACTTGCTTCAATACCCATGAAACGTGATGTTTTGAAAGTAAGAGTATGTTGCAACTACTAATATGTTGACATGATCCGACCTGTCCAGCTGGGAGGTGGACATGTGTCAATATTGTAACAACATCATTTCTGCCGAGCAACATTGTAACCTTCGTTCTCCATTTCTACATAACCATCGCTGGCTTCATCTCTCCCTAACTACCTTCGCTCTCCATCTGAGTCTCGGTATTAATAGTTAGAGCGTTTGATGTGTACGGAGCGTGTTATCGTCTGAGAATTGTCAAGTCTAAGATTGTCATGCTGAGATTGTATATTCTCTTTGTTTTGATCGGGTCACGTACGTAAGTACTCTTCTTTAAGTATTTTTCAACACATTGAAGTTCTCTTATTTCTCCTTTTCATATTATATCCAGTTCTTTTGAGAACTTAGCAGCTTTCATGTTTGTGCGCATGCTTGAAAACTGGTTAGGCGCCATGCAGAACGGTTCAAAGCCTGTCACTGCAGTGCTGAGATTGTACCTCGGTATGTTAATTTTAAATTTGAAACAATCAATTGATGACATTTTCAGATAATTTCCTGCAATTGTCGTTGAATCTGAAATCTCACTGACAATCAGAAGGTTACAGGTTCGATTCCTGTCCGGGCCTTCTGAGGATACGAGCTTGACAATCTGGCCGATGTATCGCGTCTATGATGTTGAAACATTGGCATTTCATTCTGGCGCGACCAAAGTTATCTCAAATCTTCTGCCTATTTCCGATTGCCTAGTTTTATCGAAAGTAACGAACACTACTGGACATCTTTCCGTTGGTATACATACGAAAATTCCTTCATCATCTGATACCTCATCATGATTATTATGCAGATAATAGACTTCTTTTATAATAGCTGCCAATCTAAAGGTTCTTTTATATCATATATGCATGCAAATTAGCCTTTCTGGCCTCGTTACAATTATCAAAGATTCATTACAGACTCTATATATACCAACTATATCTATATCTCCCTCAGAGATTGGTCATTATTTCAGTTATGGTTAAAGTGCCCATGACCCCAAATACGATATTACGGATATAGATGCTACATGAAGTGAAAAGTTGAATGCCAAAATATTTTATGATTTGAGCTTTGCGTTGATGTGCTATAAAGATTTGTTTGTCAGAAATGCTAATGATGTGACGTCATTTACGGCATCATTTCGGATACAATATTCTAACTCAAACGTTGATGATGTACTTGACCGCTATAGTAAAGATTTTATCAACTTTTTCACTCAAATCCTCAACCAGTCTATCACACGGAAAGCAGAAAAGAAAGCCAAATGCCGTAAATGACGTCACACTCATTACCATTTTTGACAAACAAATCTTTATAGCACATCAACGCAAAGCTCAATATTTTGCCATTCAACTTTTCACTTCATGTAGCATCTATATCAGTAATATCGCATTTGGGGTCATGGGCACTTTAAGGTGGGGGCAACAGAGAAATAGATTTGGTGCTGAAAAAAAATTTTACCCAACCAAATTACGATCAGAAATTTAACCAACCCAACACTTATGGGTAAAGAATATTTTTTACCCAACCCAAGAAGAAAAAAGCTAGATAAAGCCCAATTCCCAGCATATTGTCGATACAAGTTTTAATAACAAACCCAAATAGATATACAGACAGATGCTACTGTAACTTTCAGATTATTATCTCCCTATACAGAGCAGGAATCCAAGGAAAACAAGGAGAGGAATACAATAACAAAAGCTAATGTGTAGAACTGATGGCGAGATTCCAATTTTAAATGATGACTCATCTTAACTTTTTTATGTAAATAGTCATGAAAATTTTGCTGCCCAACCCTTCAGAGAAGTGATTTTTTTACCCAACCCGGCCATAAATAATGCACCAGTCTCTAACAACCTCTATACCAATTCTACCTTCTACAAACACACCAACGGTCAGAAAGGCTACTTGAAATGAAATGAATATAAAATAATATTTAATTTGGGTGCCATCATGAAAGACGTCTATATGATATCACAATGGTAATTACAAAATTGATTTTACAAACACAACAAACATAAATCTGGAAGTCGAAGACTTGAAACAAATTCTTAATACAAATAGTTCCACCTACATTACCTATATAGATTTGAGGTATCACTTTACTGTCGCGCCTAATTTTTCAAGAGATGATGAGCCAGGTTTTTAATTATTCATTATTCTTTAAGAGGCTATCAGAGGTGCGAAATCATCTATTCCCATCGTGGTGGCATTCCAAAGGTACCAACATGGCAACATGGTCGTTTGGTTGCGAAATTTCAACAGAAAACAACTTTATATCAAATACTTCGGCATAAAAATTAGACAGCTAAATGAGAAAATGAAATAATGCGGCTCCTTACAAACCATGGGGGCGGAGGACATGAAACTGATACCTCGATTCCATAATCTATGTGTTTATTCCAGGTTGAAACGGCAGCGACAATCTCAACACGGCAAGCAGAAGGTTGAAGCAATGAAGGTTACATGTTTGAGCTTTTGACGAACGTATCGAAAATAAATATAAAAGCTGCGAAGTTCTCAAAAGAACTGGATATAATATGAAAAGGAGAAATAAGAGAACTACAATGTGTCGACAGACGATCCAGGAAAGATCTTCAAATATATGTATCGTCTAGCTACTCCAAGATCCACATTCATTACATGGATCTACATATCGATGTAAATATAACATTACATCATCTCAATGAATTTGATATCTTGTATATCCAACTTCAATTCACGCCATTCATGTGGATTGAAGCGAATTCAAGAGAAGTGTCAATTATCTTTGAAATTGATGGTAATTAACGCGCTGTTTTGTAGCCTGTCGGTATTAATTGTTTTTAAGTTTGATCGGTAATTGTTTTTTTTAGTAATTTGAACCGCGAGAAAATATAGAGGAAATTAGGGCACCTGTTGAGACTCTGCATGTTAGCTACGGAAATGAGGTGCTAATTTGAAATGATCGCGTGCATATTGTGTTTTAATTTCAAGTACGAAGGCGTGGTTTGAATAAACATTCTGGTTAAAAATAAAGAATTTTAGGGTTTTGGGATCAAGTTTGTCAATTGAAGACTTGTTTATCCTTTCTGATTGGTGAAGGCTAAAAGGGATAACACAAAAGGACCTTCGCATTTTCTAGAACTACTAACCCTAATCTCAATCCTAATCCTAACCCTAATTAACCCTAACCTTAATCCTAACCTTAATCCTAACCTTAATCCTAACCTTAATCCTAACCCTAATCATAGATAACCCTAACGCGTAAACGAAAAACAAAGACCAGATAAAAACAAAAATGTCCTTTTGAGTCAAGATATGATAATTTTTGTGGTCTTTGTTCCATTGCCTTTGTCTACTTTGTTGACCTGAATAATTGTGAAATATTCAATGCTCTGTCAGCATTCGTCGCCATAAAAGCTGCTAACAAGCTTAATAATCCACCATACATCCATGGTTATGTCTTACAAAAGATATGAAGAAGCATATATCCAATCTAGCGAAAGCTATCACTTCTAATTTGCTGTAAAATTTGAAGACAGTATTCAGATTTAGATGAATAAATTATACTCGGCAGCATTAATTGAGTTTTATGACAAGCCGTGGAGGCAAAATGCCCTGCGAACGAGGTTGAATATTAACAATGGTTTTCAGCTCGTAATGTAAAATTTCTCCGTATCATCAACCCCTAATGCCTACACTACCCACTGCCTCATGTCTGCGGAGACTGCGGGGTTGGTACCGAATTAAGAGAAACCAGTTGAAAGCAAAAAAAGGTTTTACCCAACCTTTCAAACACTGAATTTTTCTTCTACCCAACCATCACTAGATGATGCAACCATACTGTCTCGTCCTTACTCTTATCATAACCTTTAGATATTTATCTGATATTTATAGTGTTAAATATTGCTTCATATATAGTATGAGATCATTACAATATTCTAAGAAAGTTAAAGTTTCTGTTACTATTTATAAACATGAAAATATGTCTATCTAAAATATTATTTAACAAGAGGTTTTACCTGACAATGTCTTTGAACAAGCAATCTCTATGTTTTATATTGTATCACTATTATTATAACTATAGACATCAAACACTGATTTATTTTATTTTATTTAAAATATGTCTATCTAAAATATTATTTAACAAGAGGTTTTACCTGACAATGTCTTTGAACAAGCAATCTCTATGTTTTATATTATATCACTATTATTATAACTATAGACATTAAACACTGATTTATTTTATTTTATTTAAAATATGTCTATCTAAAATGTTATTTAACAAGACGTTTTACGTGACACTGTCTTTGAACAAGGAATATATGTTTTATATTGTATCACTATTATTATAACTATAGACATTAAACACTGATTTATTTTATTTTATTTAAAATATGTCTATCTAAAATATTATTTAACAAGAGGTTTTACCTGACACTGTCTTTGAACAAGCAATCTCTATGTTTTATATTATATCACTATTATTATAACTATAGACATTAAACACTGATTTATTATTTTTTTTATTTTGTTTTAAAGTTTGTTACCCAATATTTATAATGCAACAAAAAATCTCACCCAACCTTTTCCCACCAAAAATTTGGCTTACCCAACTCATTTCTCTTCGGTATCAACCCCAGCCATAAATAACTGACGATCCCAAAGGTACGGTCGCCAGACGCCATACTGTCTGGCAACCGTATCTGTATGTCTTCGTGCAGGAGTGTCTAACAATTTAAATTGTCACTCATGGGTGCCAGTATGAATAATAAAAGTATGACACGATCAAACACGACTGAGACCGAATGTTTCATCCGATATCCACACTCCAAGAAGTGAAGAGTTTGCGAAGAAAAATTTGGTTTATTTATATATTGTTCTTTCTCGCATACCCAAATTAATTAATTGTAGGCATAGCGAGTGTTTTGAATCTTGGAATACAGGGTATAATGGGTGGATTATTAAATCCAATGTGATTCCATGTCACTATAGTTCTAGGAAAGAACGAATATTTATATAAATTTACCCTACTTTGAATCTGGCGAAAAGGAGTGATGTTATAGGCAACCTAGATACTCTATTTAATGAACATACCTCGTCAGGAAAATTGATACCTACAAGACCTTGGTGAATCTTATAGAATATAGTTGCTTGATATAATAACCTATACTGGTTGATCGAGCAAATCCCAGCGTAGGTAGTCAATCATAGGAGAGACATGACCAGTTCTAGAGTAATTATTTACGGTGAATCTAGCAGCTCTGCGTTGGATCATTGGATCAAGTGTTACCCTCTTGAAATAAAGTCTCTAACTAACTAACTAATCATCTGGATCTTGTTAATGAGTTTGTGATGTTTGTTTATAGCACTTTTTTTGAAAGTGTTTGGTCATCAGCTTGATCATGCTTGATCGCGCTGGCACGCTCTAAATACGGCGAAACAGCTGTGCGCAGTGCGCGATTGCTGATTGACGACCACACCCCTATTGACACTGCTCATTTAGTTGTCACGGTTAGTAAAACTGTTTTGTACAGTACTGAGTGGATTATGACGTAAGTAAGTCCCGGAAAGATCAGTGGTGATAGTTCATTCAATGTTAACAAACATAGTCATTTCACATATCAGTCACTCCTTTGATTGTGATTCGTGTGGGGTAAAAATGGTAAAAATGCAATATATAGCAAGTAGATATCAGGTTTAATAACCATCATTAAACAGGTATGTTAAGATTTTGTTAAAAATAAGCCAATCACAGCAAGGGAAGGAGCGAAAAAACTTGAGAGTCAAAACAAAGAAAGCGGAACCCCGTTGAGGCAAGGTCTAAATTTAGAAATCAGCAGACTTTCTCTGATTAGTTGAACTCAACTGTTGAATTACACGAAGAAGGAGCATTATACAATGCTCTTACAACAAATGCTCTTACAACAATATATTCTTAATGTTACTTATAAAACTAATTATAGTTTCATTATAAGATAAAGCCTACTACATATATTACTACTATGAACAAAAAACTATTAATTTTAAAAAAGAAAAGTCTTAAGTGCTGACTTAAAACTACTTAACATATCAATGCTTCTAATTTCCTGTGGTAATGAATTCCACAGTTTTGGTGCGGCAATCGAGAATGTTCTGTCTCCATGAGTCACCGTTTTGGATTTTGTCTCAAGTATATAGCAGATTGCGGTTAGATGATCTTAAGGTTTATATTTAGTTAGTAAACCAGTAATATAAATAGGTGCCTGGCCATGTAAAGCCTTGAAAGTAATTATTAGTATCTTAAAAACAGATCTCACTGGCAACCTGCAGTGAAGATTACGAAGCACAGCAATATATGTATAGGTTATCACATGATGGGTGAGGTGATATCAGTTTTATCGCTTGAGGGACGATATTTTTGTACATATCCAAATGATTCAATAAGAAATCAAAGCTTAAATGTATTCTATAAAGCATTTAAGTAAAGAATAGACGTACTATCCTAGTCTCTATAGTTAGTAGTTCTATTATAAATATAAACTTGTATAATGAACAATATACTACAGCCTACAGTGTCATTATTCTATATGTAGTTGACAAATTACAAGTAAAAGAACTGAGTCAGTAACTAAGTTTCACACCTGTGGACTTTGGTCAGGATTGTGTATTTGTGTGAGCATTGTTGATCAAACTTACTGATAAGCTCCACAATTATGACAATTATGATATCGTGCTGAAAGCGATAAAAATGATATCAACGAATCACGAATGTGATAACCTGTTTATGACATACGTTTGCCTTTAATTATCAGGGTCTGAATTGGACAATTAGAATAATTATTAAAAATAGACATATCGTTTTTATGGGACATATTCTCTTCCTTAAGTATTTTTCGACACATTGAAGTTCTCTTCTTTCTCCTTTTCATATTATATCCAGTAATTTGAAGCTAGCTAGCATGTATGATCCTGAATCAGATCATCAGACACGTTTCAGACGACGGAAATGAGGTTCTATATAAGCGGCACGTTTCAATCTGTGCCGCGACTGATCTAAAAAAACGCAGACAAGAAATCCCAAGTGATCCATTTCCTTACCTAGTATTTAGGAATTAAAAATGACGAACTCAGACAAACATATCGACAAAATACGCGGCTTCCGTGTGCGCTTTCATCATGCGGTGACACTGTCGGATTGCGTGCGAGGAATGTTGTCGCAGTCTTTGCTTTTCATATATCAGGAGTGCGTTAACGTTTCAATTGCGTGTCGTCGTTGTCTTGCGCGCAGTTTGTTACCTCTGTTTGTTTGTCTGTCTGTGAGTAGGATATCACAAAACTTATTAATGAACAGATTTTCATGAACGTTTGTAGAAGCTGGTAGAAGGGATGGTCATACGCCAAGGACCAATCATTAAATGTTGGTTCAATTTGGATGACAATTGGGTGAAATATTGATAAAAATCTGTAAGCTGTAAGATTCTCCGCGTGGAAGAAATGAATGAAAATGCTTGATTGCGCTCATTATCCCTTATATTATTCAAATCTTTAATATTTGCAAACAAGCTGAATTCACAAAAAAGCCCGTTTTCCACTTCAACCGTAACGTAGTTTTGCTCTAGTGCTCACGAAATAAAGAAATACGCTACGTTTCGGCCTTACGATACGGTTGAAGTGGAAAACGGTCTAAAACAATGGACTTGTCAGTGCCATTGTTTATACAAAAGTGCGGTCATGGCCTAAAGCCCGGCGCACACTAGAGCTATCTGCTTCGCAAAACTTCATTCGTGACCGATGGCGTGAGACGTTAGCTCCAGTGTGCGGGGCAGTTTCGTTTTTCACAAATATTCAACATGTTGGATAATTTTGTCACGAATGACAATTTCCCCTAGTGTGCGGGGAAGTGAAAGCAGCAAGCTTACAACTTTCCGGCAATACGCATGCGTAAGTTGTAAGCTTGCTGCTTTCACTTCCCCGCACACCAGGGGAAATTGTCATTCGTGACAAAAATTATCCAACATGTTGAATATTTCTGAAAGACGGCACGAGTGACAAAATGCTTACGAAACTGCCCCGCACACTGGAGCTAACGCCTTACGCCATCGGTCACGAATGAAGTTTTGCTAAGCAGATAGCTCTAGTGTGCGCCGGGCTTAAGGAACAACATATAATTTTGCATAATAATGGAAAATAGGAAAAACCCGCAAAAGCTATGGTCAACAATTAAAGAGCTGAACACAAAAAACGATCAGAGCGATAGCCTACATTCTATTACAGTTAATGGTTCAGTTATAACTAACAAGACTGAAATGGCCGAAATGTTCAATAATTATTTTATTGACCAGCCTTGTAGACTTATCCAGTCACTAGTATCCTCTGGAAGAGCAACAATAAATCGTGTGTTGGGATATTCAACCTCGACTCCGTTTGCTCTCTCTCAAATCACTCCTCGACATCTTGAAGATCTTATTAGCTCAATTCCGGCACACAAGGCAACTGGCGTTGATGGAGTGAGCGCAAGGATTATTCGTTTGGCAGCTCCAGCTATATCTGCATCATTATGCAAAATAATAAATTATTGCATCGAAAATTCTAAATTTCCATCAGCGTGGAAAGTTGCCAGAGTCACTCCGATTTACAAAGGCAAAGGCGATCGACAAGAAATATGTAATTATCGCCCAATATCAATCTTGCCCATTCTATCTAAACTCTTCGAGAGGCATATCAGTAATATGTTATACGAATACCTGGAGAATAACAATGTAATTCACCACCTTCAATCCGGTTTCAGGAAAAAGTATTCAACAGAAACTGCATTAATCCGACTCGTTGATCAGTTGTTTCTCGAGTTGGATAAAAATAGAGTAAGTGGCTTGATATTTTTAGACTATAAAAAGGCATTTGATCTCATCCATCACGAGACCCTTCTGGATAAACTTGCTGCATACGGTATAGTCTCCAAAGAATTGGCGCTTATTAAAGACTACCTATCCCATCGTAGCCAATTCATTGAGTTGGCAGGTCAAAAATCAGTGTCAAGATCAATAACTATGGGAGTTCCTCAAGGGTCTGTCTTGGGTCCGTTGTTGTTCCTTCTGTTTATAAATGACCTTCCGGATGCTATGCGAGAATGCGTGATGGATATTTATGCAGATGATACAACAATGTCTATTTCAACCGACCTAAAAGATGCACCCGAATCATTGTGCACCAAACTACAAGGAGAGCTTAATAAAGTGGTTTCATGGTCTTTTAACAACAAAATGGTCTTGAATGAATCAAAAACCAAGGTAATGCTGGTGACGGGTAAACGGATAGCAAAAAAATTGGTCGACAGAGACATGGTTATTAAAATAAATGACATAAATCTGGAACAAGTCCAAACCTTTTCCTTTCTCGGATTATCAATTGATACTAACTTGAATTTTAACGACCATGTGGAACATCTTTGTACGAAATTATCAAAAAGAATCGGAGTATTAAGAAAAATAAGATCCTACTTGCCATTAAAAGAACGGAAACTGTTTTATGATGCTACTATTAAGCCTTGTATGATGTATGGCTCCTCAGTTTGGACATCATGTTCAACTGAAAACCTCAACAAAGTTCTGAAGCTACAAAAACGAGCGGCTCGGGTTATTCTAAAGGCGGATAGGTCCGAAAATAGCGTAAATCTTTTTGTGAAACTTGGTTGGCTTACATTTTACGATGAGTCTAAGCTTCTTAAATGCTCTCTTGTATACAAAAGATTGCATGGTGATACGGCAGATTATCTCATGAATATCCTCCCAAGAAACAGTGATATCCATAACAGAACCACAAGAAACGGACATATTAATCTTTATTGCCCAAGATATAAATATGAATCAGACGGTGGTAACTCTTTTTCAGTCTCAATATCTCGTTTATGGAACAGTCTCCCAAATAGTATTCGTAAACTATCGACTTTAAATGGTTTTAAAAACTCGTATAGAAAGTTAATGTTTGATAAATATGATAACATTTCTCGTTTTACCTTGTCTGAGAGTTAGGTCTCTCAGAGTATAGTATGTTTTAGTGATTATTTTAGATCTTAGTATTTTTATACCAAATTGTTTCTATTTATAGTAATTTGAGGGCTGCAAATTTTTCAGTTATAACTAACTGTTACGCATTTACCCTCTTGAAATAAAGTTCTTACATTACATTACATTACATTACATAATATTTGAGTAGAAATGAGTGCAATGAAGCATTTTATTCACTCTAGATAAAAGAAGTTTATAGACGTGTAGATCGTACATTGAACAACAACAATATTTTATTGTATATGAAAAAGTGTGGTCATGGTCATGCACCACGACCAACCTTAAATATTTGCTACATTTACTGTATAAAATGTCTTCAATAAATAACTCCCTGGTGGAGGTATGCAGTCTCTGGTGCCTTCTAATTTCAATATGATGTACAAAAACCTGAAATTCTCTATTATTATGTTACACTAGCTTTCCTAATTTGAGCTCCGTCGTTTAAAATTCTCCTGTGTAAATCAATATATTTCGCAGCTCTGGTCATCAATGGTACAACATAGGCTTTGCAAAAGGATTCCTTTGACTGAAACGAATGTTGCTCTGGCATAATTATCCTCAGGAATGATAACGCAAAGTTGTAACAATTATGTGTAAATGGATTGTATCTGTAAATCAAAAGAACAAAGGTATTAATTTATTTGAAGAACTTAAAGGACATTGGCAATTTCATTGTCTAATATGAAAGAACTCGTAAAATGATAGAGTAACACCTTTTACAACTTTCCCGTATTTTACTTTGTTTTTGAAATATTTCAGTTTGTTTGATATGTAAATGAGATGGTCTCTAACGTCAGGTGCTGGGTAGACAATTTTCACTCATTAAAATATTAGTTCCATCTTCAAGTTTGTTCCACAAATTTACTTGAAAATGTGCGTATAATAACTCCTCGTGATAATGAACGTTGTAAACTTAGCAATCACTGAGATATAACAGAGATATGACATTTTTTAATGAGTGAAAATTCTCTACCCTGCACCTGACGTTAGAGACCATCTCATTTACATATCAAACAAACTGAAATATTTCAAAAACGAAGTAAAATACGGAAAAGTTGTAAAAGTTGTTACTATTTCATTGTCAATGTTGTCAATGTTCTTTAACATGAAATGTAATGATAGTTGGTCCATACTTTTCAGAGACCCATTCTAAGTTCTGACTGTGATTTTTCAGTTTTTCATCCCAACTCTGGACAATGTTATCCCAACATTCCCTCCTTGAATTCAAAATATTTGGAAGAGTCAAGGCCACACACAAGGACCAAGTCGTGTCCTCATCAACATGGATTCCTGATTCATTGTAGTTATACACCAAGCCTACAAGAAAGTTGATTTGTTCTTTTATAATAATAATAATGATAATAATAATTAATAATAATAATTGATAATAATAATTGATAATAATAATAACTAATAACATAATAATAATAACTAACATTAATAATTACTAATCACATAATAATATTAATAATAATAGTAATAATAATAATAATAATTGATAATAATAACTAATAATAATAATAATTATTAATAATATTAATAATAATAATAAATAAAAATAATAACTAATCATAATAATTATTAATAATAATTAATAATTATAATTAATAATAATAATAATAATAATAATACTGTAATAATAATAATTTAATTTTGTCAAAATATTTTTCATGCAGGGTACTAATGATAGAAATTTGTTCAAGAAATGTTTGGAGACCACTAAGGAGAATTTGTATGTTGATACTATGGCTTAAAGAATTAAAGGTGCCGTCCAGTCCGTTCTGTGCATGTGTGATATTTCAAATGTGCAGGACTCTGTGCGTCAACAAACTTCAACGGAATAGATTTGCAACAGTTTGAAAGCGAGTATTTGTCAAAGGTGCGAGTGGTAGTTTGATATATTATCCACATTTAGGGACAGAACAGCTTCTTATAACATGCTTTTTAGGTGGAAAAGCTCAAGCGTGGAAAACAAATCCGCAATACTTCATGTTCAAAGTTTATATAATGCAATGTAAACAGAAACGTGGACATGCGCAGAACGGACTGGATGGCACCTTTAAGATAATTTGTTGACCTGCTGAGCTGGTTATGCCAATGTGTAAATTTTGTCCACTTTGATAGGTACTGTACTTAAAAAGCAAACATAGTTATTTACAGCAAAGACAAAATAATCATGTACAGCAAAGGCAACAGAATTATGTTACAGTAAAGACAAGTTAGACTACAGAATTATGTACACCAAATACTACAGAATTACAGCATTTTCCCACCCAACATAGTATAAAACAACACGTAATTAAACTAACGTTAAAAAGCAACCATCAGTCGGCTTCACTACCACACTGTACGGAACTTGAGAGCTTGACTTGAACGGATGAGGTACATAAAATGGTGGAACATTTAAAAAAGATCCCTTTAATTTTCCCTTGCAAACTGGGCAATACTCCGGGAATTCAACATAAAATACATTAAAGTCACCAGAACAGTGTCTCATACAGCGAACTGCATTGCGATCGTCCATAAAATAACAGAGAAATAAGGAGTTTTTCGTTCGTCAGATTGTAAACATTACTTTGTTTACATTGGTTTGGAAATGTGGACCGTTCTGGAGGCTGGGACTAGTAAAGTAACTTCGGAGCGCAGGCCAAAAGGAACGGAGGCTCTGGTGTCGGAAGATTAACTATAATAGTTATTTATAATCTTTCAATTTAAGGAACTTCAATGTTTAGAAAAGTAGATTTTGAATAGCTAATGTAGATATTGCCGAAAATGAATGTTTTTGAAACTTTGAAAATCATTGTTATAATATATTTGCTTAGTTTTCTGTTAGATATGGTTTACAATCGGACTGTTAAGGACACCAACGGTCATGGAGGGACTGAACGAGATATATTCTATTTGGGATATTCAAAAGGACATGGTTATCCTAAATTATCCCTAGATAACCCTAATTCTACTTTCGTATTCAAAATGGCGGCTGAGTACTCGTGATTCAAAAAAATGCTTTTTTGATATAAGAATGATATTTTTGCTGGAAATTATGCAGCTATGAGTACTGGAAGACTTATCCCTGTGAGATTTTTAATTCTCATTGCTCATCTTGTCATAACAATTGTGATTTTTTGGTCGAAAGTAAGAATTATTAGCTGAACACCAAAGTGATTATTACAGACTTTTGTTGTATAAAACATACGATTTCTTATTTTTAATCTATTTTTATACGTGATTATCGTTTTTAGGAATCGAATTTATTGGCCTGTCTTCCTCTTTCCTACTCTCAAAGTGAATATGACAATAAACATACACAGTTAGTATTAAAAATGTTTATTGCTGTTTATAAATCTTTGCACAAATAATACAAAAATTAAATATCGTCCGACAAATTTAAATCCTTTAAACCCTAAAAAATCCTAACCCTATCCTAACCCTAAATATATCTGCAACAAATAATTTCCCAATGCAACCAGGTGATAAATCAGACATAGTTTGATGCAACTCTGGCTTTAAAAAGTTTTTTGAACATAACTTTAAAAGTTACTCACTGTCCATGATCCAACGTTTCGACACTCCAATTTAGTGTCTTCATCAGGGGTGATCATTGTAAGGTTAGGATCCCTACTTATACCCTTATACTAGAACTGATGATTAATACTAGATAACGTCATCATCGGTTCTATGGGGGTATAAATAGGGATCCTATCTTTACAACGATCACCCTAGATTGATTAGAGTGTCGAATTGTCATGGACAGTAACTTTAAAAAAATAATTTTTAAAACCAAAGTCCAGAATCTTGTCCCTGCATTACCACCACTATATATACAGAACTCGTGGCTGGGCTCTCGGCAATGGCTTCCGTAGCTCAGTGGTCGGAGCACTGCAATGGCATCGCAGGGTCACAGGTTCGGTTCCAGCCGGAAGGTTTTCCTTCACCATAAATCCTTAGAACCTGTAGTTTAATCGAGTGAAATGCCGAATATTACTAGCATCAAACTATGTCTGATATCTCTACAAATTGTCGCACCCGACAGAGCAGATCCAAAATTTATAGCCATGTTGTTTTTTTCTTCCCCTCCTAGATTGGTGGTTGGATTATCCTTGATGCTTGCTTTCCTCACTATAGAGTTGCTTAGTTTTATTGGAGGAGTCTCAATGTTTAACTCGTCTGCTTCCATGATTTGTATCCTTTTGATAAATAAACAGTATTGTTAAGTTCTCAAAAGAACTGGATACAATACATGATATAAAACTCTGAGGGAAATACACACAATTGATCCCTGTCTCTAAGAAATAGGACTGTCTGTGAAGTTAAACAGCAGCCAAAATTTCGTATGGGTGACCATGGATGGCCTAAGCAAAATATTTTCCTCAAACAATGACTTACAATTGATTTCTGTTAGTTGCTGTTTATTTTAGCTACAGTATTGTGTAGGTTTTGTTACTAATTTTTGTCAAGAACATGCAGACATGACAATTGATTGCAAGATTGATTTAACAATGTATATTATGCTGTAACATGAAGTAGCAAAAACTTGTTTAATAGAACCGCTGTTAAATACGTTTGATAAGCTCACTTGCTCACAGCCACGCCCAACATATTGCAAAGGCAATATGCTTTGTCTCGAATAGTGAGTTTTAGCAGGAAAATGTTTTGAGTCAAATAAACAACTTGTTGCATATACAGTATTGTGAACCCAATTGTACAAATAAATGCCTTTTTGACAATAGTATTACTAAGTTGCTATAGTTGTGGTAAAACATGGTATTTTATGGATCCGTAACTCTTCTTCAGCCATCGCTTCTCATGGGTTTGGTGCAATCATTTTATCATTTTTTATCTTTGATTCTTGGGACTGTGACAGATTTTGGTACATCTTTGGATTTTGTAGGTAATGTAAAGAATGCTTTGAATTTTTGATTTTATTATTACACCCAAAGGGTTATTCCATCCAAAAATAAATGTAGTTCATGTGAAAGATCTTACTGACTTTAGTTTATTTCCAAAGTTTTAGCATTCCTATCAATTTAGTTAACAAGATATATGGCTAGTTGAAGTTGAAAGTTTGATGCCTGCATATTGGTTTTGAAAATATGACGTCAGTGAGTGATTCTTTATCGGCAGTGGAGTTGTGATAGCTGTTGTGAGTGCTCTTTGGAGGAAAATTAGTCGAAATAGAGGAGCTTCTTAGGCATAATACGAGATAGAATCACTCAGTGACATCATATTTGAAAACAAATATGACGTCGAAATTGGACAAACTCTTCAACTTCAACTAGCCATATCTTCTTAACTAAATTGATAGGAATGCTGAAACTTTGGAAATAAACTAAAGTCAGTAAGATCTTTCATATGAACTACATTTGTATTTTGGCTGAGAAGCTAAAGATATAAAAGAAAGTGAAATATATCACACTAGCTTAACTGGTAGAGCAGTGGTTAAACAATGCCAATGTTTGTCTTTCTTTAGTGCCTTGCCTGTCCTTGTAGAATTCTTGGTGATGATTAGTGTCCTTGTGTTGAAGAGAGGAATGTAGTGACGTTACAGTCACGTACAGTATCTGAACTGACGATGCAAGATCCACAGTGATAAGATAAGGTACTGCTGGATAGTTAATAGATGTACAAAGTCACTTAGTAGAACTAATATATTTAAATTATGTGAGACATATACTGTGCTATTACTGGTATCAATGGTTCGACAGTATCCATTACATGAACAATAAAGACGTTAAGCAAATAATGCAAATAAGCAAATATCTGCAAGATGTTAACTTCTCTATTGGTCAATTCAATTATGAACTGTTAAAACACTATGATACAACCAGACACATGTGTACGCAATGTTGAAAATCCACAAACCTAATTTCAAACCGTCTGTAGTGTTGCAAAGCTTGTAAATATATAAATAAATACATATTACCTAATGACTATCCTATTTTAACATATAGATAATTTGATAAAAATATAAGAATTCAGATATTTTAAAATTTAGTATACATAATTCCTTTTTGAACTGAATCAAGTCTATCATCCTTGAAGCAAGTGTGATGAATTGCTTTTTTTCATATGTGACCCATATGAAAATCTTACATAAGATCTTGTAAGATCTTGCAAGATTCTTGTAAGATCCCATATGAGGAGGTTTTCCTATGTATCTTGCAAGATCTTACGTGCAAGATCTTACGTAAGATCTGATAAGATCAAGATCACTGTCCCTTACACTATTCTATCATACAATTTGGTCTTATTTGTCTAAAGTAATTTTTTCGTCGTAATTCATATATTTCATTCTTGTGAATTTCAAACATATCCACTAGCTGATCAGGCAAGATATTATGATGAACTTGGCACATGATAGACGCAAGCTTCCGCTTATATATAGATTTCTCCTTGCAATCAGTCACTTGATGTCCCCTATTTGTTCCTTAATTGAACAGTCATTCGCTTTTTGTTGTTTGGTTGTGGCACATACATCACAACCGAACACGTTCCGGAAGACAGCGAAAGTTCGCCGAGATCGTTCGATGCTTCACCGTCACTTCGTTTATTTGGTCCATCTGAGCCATTGTGTTTACACTGACCAACATTTTTTATCAGGTTCTTGTGTGTAAATTTCACGTATAATACGAATTTGAACGAAGACAGTGTCAGTGTGTTTGCAATGATCAACATTTTTGGCCAGGTGCTATCTTTCGTGTTTCAGTGGTTGGCTCATGTGGTTTAAATTTAATAGTGATACTGCCAGGTAATTTCAGAAGAGCTTAATATTTTAGCCGAAACAATTGTATATCGAAACTTATGAACCTAGTACGGGTATTAATGTTTACCGTCGCACATATTTCTCATATTATATCCTAAACAAACGCGTCTCAATTAACTCAAACATGATCTACACCTTCGCTAAACTTTCGTAGATATAACAGTGAAAGAAATACGATTTCAGACATTGCTAGCCTACAACGGTACAACCTATATGATTTGAATAAACTTATAATTTCCAAATATGTTTAAATATGTTTGCCTCTATTCCGCAGTATATCGTGACAACGTAGCGCGAAACTATCTTCTAGTTCAGCTACTCACAAAGAATGGACACAAGCCAATGAACTTACTTATCTCACATTTCTCTGTAACTCAACACGTCTAATAAGACGCTTCGGCTAATCGACAGATGTTGCCTCACACAAGCAAAATATATAAATTTACATATATATGAATAATCAAAAATTTAGAATCTAATGAATAGTCTGAAGTCTAAAATCTAAAACAAAATGTTTAAAAATCTAAAAACTTGCATACATACTTGTCATATATCATTACTGGAAATATTAAAAGTTAGAAGCATACAGGAATCAGAAGTAAACTCAATGCTGATCTCAATTGCTTCACGACAGGCATTTTTTGATATTTTCAATTATTCAACAAGTCTAATGAATGAGCAGGTACCTTGCAAAACAATTCATAATTAATGATGTAGACTTGTTTGTCTCTGATAAAGAAAATACAAGAACCATTGAAAAACACCAAAAGATCGAAGAACAGAAATTGCTACGCTTATATATAGATATTTTCTGACAGCCTTATAAATTTATTACTCTGAAGATGTTGCACGTTTCCAATACAGCTTTATAGTAAACATTTTTTTCTTGTCTCCTATCATGGCGTTATATTTTAGAATTTTAAGCTGAGCTATATACAGAACTCGTGACTAGGCTCTCGGCAACGGCCTCCGTAGCTCAGTGGTCAGAGCACTGCACTAGCATCGCAGGGTCGCGGGTTTAATTCCAGCCGGAAGGCCTTGAAGTTGTATTTTTCGCAACTGGTCCCGGTTTGGTCTTAAAATGTATGTATTCCAACACTCGAAATTTTCCTTCACCATAAATCCTTTCAACATGTAGTTTGATCGAGTGAAATGCCAAATATTACTTGTAATATACCCAGAATCTTCTCCCGGCATTACCACCACCATATATACAGAACTAGGCTCTCGGCAACTGCCTCCGTAGCACAGTGATCAGAGCACTGCACTAGCATCGCAGAGTCGCGGGTTCAATTCCAGCCGCGGAAGGCCTTGAAGTTGCATTTTCGCAACTGGTCCCGGTTTGGTCTTAAAATGTATATATTCCAACCTCGAAATTTTCCTTCACAATAAATCCTTAGAACATGCAGTGGAATAAAACTTTGTGAGTTGCTATTAATGGTTATTGGGGATTCGATAATTGTCGCTTCGTGTCTTGTTAGTTATTCTATTGAAATGTTTTAGAGTAGTTTAGCATGTATATAAGCTGGATGAGTAGCGTGTTTGGTACTGGTAGTGCAATTTGAGTAAAATAAAACAGGTCTTTTGCATAAACATTAGGTATGATCAGTTACTAATCGTACCTAATGTATATAAACATTAGGTAAGATTAGTTACTTAAGCCCGGTTTCCATATGATCGCAGCGATTGCAACGATCGCAACTCTCGTTGCGATCGTTGCATTCATATCGAACAACCACATTGGTAACACGTATAGCTGTTAATGTATGATGGCTACATTAACTCAACTCTAAAATAACTAGTTAGCGCATGCGTTTAACAGTCAATTTCTAATCCCACAAGCTTAGTCTCTCTCACTAGTCTATTAATCTAGCAACACAACTAGGGAGTGGATGTGGTGGGGGATCTAGGAAACCCGGGGGGTTAGAGTTAGAAAACTCGTTAGGATCTTTGGGGTTAGCGATTGTTAATGTAGACAGTCTACATTGGTAGCTGTGAATGTATGAAGGTGGAGACTGGGTTGCATAGAAATCGGGCTTAAAACGTCTCGATCGCAATGATCGCCAGGTTTATGGTTTCCATATGATCGCAGAACTCTTTATTTCTGCGATCATATGGAAACCGGGCTTAATCGTACCTAATGTTTTATGCAGGTATTGATCGGTTATTTAGAGATTAATCGTCCCTCGTGAAACAAAGGATTTCGAGGTAGCCATGATATTACTTAAATAAATGAATGAAATTTACTAATTGCATTTTAGCCTATTCTGATAGGGGCCGATTGCATGAGGCGAGTTGGCTCGGTTAACCGAGTTGACCTGCTTCGTATATATATCATCTCTTGATTCAAAATTTCGATAACATGGCAACGTTAAGCGAGTTGAAAACTACACCTTTTCCGCATGTAATCGGCTTTTTGCCTATAGTTGCCGCCCGGCAAAGCGAGCTGAAAAATTGTTTGGCTCGTTCTGTCGCGCGTTTGTTTACTTGATTGTGTGAATAAATATAGCCGAAATGAACTGAGATAGAGCATCAAAACCTTGTTTGTGCGTTTTGAGACGTAGTTTAAGACTTGATAAATTAATTAGTCTTCGTGAAGACGTTTTCGCGAGTTAGTCAAGACAATAGGTGGACGTCGTTCAAACAATAGAATCTTTATGCGAAACAAAAAAGAATGAATATTTTTTATTCCCAAGAGTAATCTCAACGCCGTCCTCGTTCTGTTTACAACCGCCACTGAAAGCATTTTCACGTCTTTAGGACGACGGTAACTCACGGAGAGATGCGAGCAGTTCCTTAAGACTGACTTAAAACACAAACACTACAATCGTTTTAGAAATATTGAAGCGTTTTGGAGATCATAAAACAATCTTTTAGTGTCAAATACGTTAGTTAATCGACGGTGGTTTCATTCAAATACTAAAATTTATATTGCTTTCACTGCCGTCGCCGTCCTACAGTAGGTTGCCGTCGTAGATCTTAAGTGAACTAGTGAAGCAACATTTGCATCATGGTAATTGCGAATTTTGGGTTGAAATCATCGTCGTCAACTCAAAACTCATCCCGGCTTACCGAGCCATCCCACCTCATGTGATTGCAATTATTTTGGACCAATGTTATTATCCAGGTTAAGTAGTGATATTAGGAATTCTACAAGTCTTAAGCTATTTAAAAATGTTATTCGTAAGTTGGATATTAGTAGCCTTTTAGAAAATAACAGTAACTGCTGTGAGCTTTGCAGTACATGAATGTTCCATGTATGTCTGACTAATCGTTTTAAGTTGATTGTAAATATTATTTTTATTGTAAAATTATCTTATCATGCAATTGCCTATATTATCTTACTTTTAGCTTTTAGTAATTTATTGGCAGTTAGATAGGATATATTAACTTATCTGTAATTTATTAGTAGTTAGATAGGATATATAGTGTCCCCAGCTGTTTATTGTATTGTATTGTATTGTATTGTTGTATGAATCTCACTCCGGCTTACCAGGCCTACTCGGTTAACCGGACCAACTCGCCTCATGACGTAATTGGCTCCTTGAGTGCTACTCACTGATCTCAAAAATAGGACTGGATCGAACTTCTGTTGTTACAAAAATGAAGCCAACAGCGGCCATATTGGAGTGACCACCTAAGGAGTACTGTGGCATCACAGACATGTTGGGGAGGATTCTGACATTTGCTATTTAACTTTAGCAAAGGAAACATACTCGCTGGACAGTTATTAAATGTCAGAATTCTGCCTTTCCTCTCCGATTCACCACTGTATTCGTAATGAGGTCACTCCAATATGGCCGCCGTTGGCTCTAATTATCCAGTAAGAGAAGCCTAATATGAGACGTCAAATTAGGTTTAAGATTTTATGCATTTAATGTCAACAAAGAAAATATATTGGCCAGACACTAAACCTATTTTGCGAGCGTCGCATTTCGATTTGCTTGCAAACTCGGAGCTTTTGATGATCTCTCGTCAATTTGCATTATGCAAATATACAGGCTTCAAAATCAGCTCGTCAGATACAATAGAAAGCTCAATCCAGTCCTATTTTTGAGATCAGTGGTGCTACTGCTTTGAAAAATTCAGTTTGTTTTTTCCAGCAGAATCGAAGTGCAGCGCCAAATAAATTCGTTCACTTAGTGAAGTAAAATTATGTATTTAAAGTGGTACTACGATCACATTTTTACTCTATCGATATTTTTACGTATTTATAAAGCAGAGCTTCTAAATATTACTCGGTCGAAACCGTTTTGCGATTCGACGATGGCAAGTATTATTTTTCTGACTCCGAATCTGGAGTTGTTATGTCCGCCATTAATCGTTCATGTTCCTGACCAGCGTAAGGAAGTGACGTCAGATTCTCAACGCGAAGACTCCACGTGGCTAATTCTTCAAGTAAATCAAGGTCGTTTTTTCAAATTCTTCGTCTGAAAGGCTGAACATTTCATCTAGTTCTCGAAGGAAACAAGAAAACAAGTAACCTCGACTGAAATTCAGGCGTAGCATTGAGAATCTGATGTCACAAACAATATTACCTTTTGAAATTGCGGGCTCATTTGGAACACGTTTTTAGTAATGGTGGCTTAAATAATAGTGATTTCAGAGCTCAAAATACTTACTTCAAAATACTATTTTTTAGTTTTTTTTACATCGATGATCACTTTCGACCCTGAAATACTATTCTATGCTGAAGAAAATCTAAAGGACGGGGGTGAATTTTTGTCGTAGTGGCACTTTAAGGCTGGCAGACTTTGAGATTATGGAAGAAGGAATGGAGATTTATCTCTTCCAGCCTGCTCAGATACATTACTTAAGAAATAAAAAACGTGTCGCGTGTGATTATCGAGTTCTAATGGCACGAGCGATGCGTGTAAAACACGAGGCGATAGCCGAGTGTTTTACTAGCTTCTCGAGTGCCATTATAACTCGATATTCACACAAGACAAAGTTTTTTTATTTCTTTTATAAAAGAACACCATTAAATTAACAATAAAGCCATGAAGAATGTAGATTTACCTGTTATAAGAGGCGTTGCTATCTGCGTTGCTAGGAAGCCTTTGTTGAAAACACGTTGGCGATTTTAGCGATGAAAATGCACTCAACGTTGCAGTTAAAACATTTGTTGTGTTAGTACCTTGATTAGCCTTGTATCCAGGTATTCTTTGACTTCCTTTTGTAATTTAAACTACTTAAAATCCGTCAAAAACGACAAAATCTACGCGAGGAACACGTCATCTTATGCTTTATTTAGTTATAATGCACGGTTTTTGAGCTCAGTAACCAATCAGACAGCGTGTTCTCGCTCATTTACTTCCGGTTAAAACATTATATATGTATATATATATATATATATATATATATATATATATATATATATATATATATATAGACATAAATTTTTAGTACTGTTACTTCGAGGTAGTAAAGTTAACTACAAAAAGGTAGTTAAAAATAAGTTCAGGATAACTAGTCTTTTGTGGTAATTTTAACTATGTTTCTTTTAACTACACGTCTGTGGTTAAAAACCCGTAAAAACCCGAAAAGTAACAGTGTATTTTAAGATTTTAGTTAATGTTATTTGACTTTAGATGTATATATGTAGTTCTATAGATGTAATATGTTTAGGGCCTCCATGGAGGACAGTGGTCAACTGATGGAGTTTAACACCCTTCTAAAATAAAACTTATTATTATTATGGATGTTGTGGTCTAGTGATTACCACACATGTCTATGAGCTGGGAGACACAGGTTCAAATCCTGGGTCGGACCTGCACTCAGGGTCTTAAAAATAATTGAGGAGAAAGTGCTGCCTTTACAATAATATCAGCAAATGGCAAGACTTTCGGGTCTTCTCGGTTAACGACATTAAAATCGTAGGCCCTCGGAACCCCTATCAATTAGGCTTCTAGCCTGTTGGGTATTCCATTCACCTAAAAGAGTGATAAATCTACTAAACTAATGGATGATGGAGTGGATACGCAACGCCTTTGTCCAACCAATTTGTTGGGAAAAGTGTAATATCCTTTCAAACTCAAAGCGAGAGCAATTAGCGAAAGACGAAGAGATAATATTGCATTAACAAGCCACCGCTTTTGAACTTTCGTAAGAACCTTTCTGAAAGTCCCTCAATACCGGATGTTTTGAGTTAACTCCTACACGATTTCTTAATTAGAACGTGCATTGATTGTGGTAGAATTAGATACATTGTTATACATTTTTGCAAGGCGCCCTTTTTGAACTTGTCAATAACATTTTTGAAAGTCTCTCAATATATACAACTTGTGTTTGGCTAACTTCTGCAGGATTGCTTAATCGGAACGTGTACTTGTGGTATACAATATATATACATTGTTTCTATGGATACTATAAGTGATATTGTATCTGCTCTTGAACTGGGGAAAATGTGTGTGAAATCCTGGTTGGTTTCTCCAAAAGAACGAACACAATTTCCACAGATGATAATGAATCGCTAATAAAATACTACAAAGTCTGCCATTTATACATGTTGTGCTCCGTAGACAGTGTAGAAATACAAATCAATAGCTGTATATATAGTTAAAATATTATAACAGTCGTTTACACATGATATTAAATATAGTACATAAATTATATATATACCGTATATATATATATAAATATAAATATAGTACATAAATAATATATAATTATATATAAATGTCTGAATCCATCACTTTTAATATCATAAAAGTGCGACTCACGCGTGTAAAACGAATCACTTTGTATTTATTTTAAACATTCACTAATTGCCTAATTTTAATAGTATCCAAAGTCTCGAATATCCAAAACTGTAAAACCGCTTTCTGTGATATTTTAATCGTCTCGTGGCTGCGGTCTAGAACAATATTAAGGCTAATTTCAACTGGGTTTAAACGAACTATATCTGTGAGGATCGCTTGCAGTATATAGGCCTGCACATGACGTAAGCTATAAGATAAGCTAAGCTAAGCTAAGCTACTGTAAGCTAAGCTAAGCTACTGTAAGTTAAGCTAAGCTAAGCTGTAAGCTAAGCTACTGTAAGCTAAGCTACTGTAAGCTAAGCTAAGCTAAGCTACTGTAAGCTAAGCTAAGCTAAGCTACTGTAAGCTAAGCTATCTGTAAGCTAAGCTAAGCTTCTGTAAGCTAAGCTAAGCTACTGTAAGCTAAGCTACTGTAAGCTAAGCTAAGCTACTGTAAGCTAAGCTAAGCTAAGCTACTGTAAGCTAAGCTAAGCTAAGCTACTGTAAGCTAAGCTACTGTAAGCTAAGCTAAGCTACTGTAAGCTAAGCTAAGCTAAGCTACTGTAAGCTAAGCTACTGTAAGCTAAGCTAAGCTACTGTAAGCTAAGCTAAGCTAATGTAAGCTAAGCTACTGTAAGCTAAGCTACTGTAAGCCATGGCTAAGCTAAGCTAAGCTAAGCCATGGCTAAGCTAAGCTAAGCTAAGCCATGGCATTTTCTTTGTGTGCTAGTCACATTAATGTTGTTTTCTTAATGCATTTATGTCACTCAAAGAAAACATTTTCCTTTTTCGAGGTCGCGTGACCCTCCATGATTTCAAAAACTTTAATTACTTCATTAAAAGATTTTAACATGCTAACGGTTGACGGTCATATGCAAACATGAAAACAAAGATATCGCCGTTCAAAGATTATTGAATACACCAAGACTGAAAAATTTCGAAAATTAAAATACCTTATTGTCAACCATATTTTGATGAAGATTTTTCTCGAATTTCTTTTATGGAGTTTGTGTGGAATAGACAACTTTAATATACCTATTGCATCACTGGCATTATATACTGTACTGTACATTAGATATTATAATATATTGTATAATATATATATATATATTGTAGCTAAGTCGGTTATAGATCTATAGGGTCGCCGGTTCAATTCGAAACCGGAAGGCCTTGAAGTTGCGTTTTTCGCAACTGGTCAGGTTTCTAAAGTAGATGATTCGATACTTGTAATTTAGCATAACTTTCCTTTCATCTGTATACTAAATAGAACATCTACATCTGTACATCTGACATTAAATACTCATGTAAATAACATTTGTAAATCGGCCACTTTGACTATCAGAAATATCGGCAAGATCAGGAAATATTGTGAGAAGTTGGTGCATGCATTTATAACATCAAAACTTGACAGCTGTAATAACATCCCTTTATGGCTTACCAGAAGCTGAATCGAGCAAGTTACAGCGAATTCAAAATACAGCTGCCAGACTTGTTGCAGGGGTTAAAAAATCAGAACATATCTCCCCTGTGCTTCGTAATCTTCACTGGTAATTGCCAGTGAGATCAAGGATTGTTTTTAAGATACTGATGATTACTTTCAAAGATCTACATGGCCTGGCACCTATTTATATTACTATACTAACTAAATATAAACCTACTCGTACTTTAAGATCATCAAACCGAAATCTGCTACTTGAGCCAAAATCCAAAACGGTGACTCATGGAGACAGAACTATCTCAGTTGCAGCACCAAAACTGTGGAATTCATTACCACAGGAAATTCGAAGCATTGATATTTTAAGTAGTTTTAAGTCAGCACTTGAGACTTTTCTTTTTTTAAATAAATACTGGCTTTATCTTATAATGAAACTGTAATTAGTTTTATAAGTAACTTTAAGAATATATTGTTGTAAGAGCATTGAGACTATTGTATAATGCTCCTAATACGTCTTCATTATTATTATTGTATGTTGCCGTTATCTAAGCTGTGTCGCAGGTGTGACGTCATGCCTATTAACGGCCACTGTCGTTGACAGCAGGTTGATTTTCATGCGAGTGAATATTCATGAGGATGCATGCTTTTGTTTCACAAACGGAAACCCAACGAACATCAATTTGTATATATTGCTTTAAGACATCACACGATGGTTTAATTCGTCACCGAAAAAAACGACTCATTGCAGAGTCGAGACCAATTCGAGTGGAGAATAACTGGATTTTTTTGACACATTTTCTTTTTTTCCCGGTGGATTTTTACAGTGACCGGTTCTAAGGGATATTTATTTAACGTTTCTGCTGCATTGTTACCCTTGGTGCTGCTTGTAGCGGCTGTTATGAACGCCGAGGAGGCAGCGGGATCGGATTGTGATGCTGAGAAAGCCTGGAATTCGTGATACCAAGCCGTAACTCCTCAACTAGAAAGAGCTACCGTCATGTCAACAGAAAAACCCGGTACTATAGCTGCCGGGTATTATAACGACAACACTAACACAGCAATAATTGTGATTTTGATCTCTTTCTCTTGCACCGCCGTAGTAACGAATCTCTTCGCCGTCATCAGCATCGCAAGACACAGTTCGACATCGATAACCGGTGTCCTTATCTGCTACCTCTCCAGTGTCGAACTCCTGCACGCCATCGCTTGTGGGGCCACTACAACGTACTCCTACTACAACACGCGATTCTCGCTCGAGGGGAATGCCATGCTCTGTAGATTCTACGCGTGGCTTTACCTAGCGCTACGAATCAAGGCTACGTTGTTGGTATCCTTGATGTCTTTCGACCGTATACTACTTTCTTTTAAAGCGAAGTTTTACATTCGAACGTGGATAACTAGAAGAACTCGTTGGACTCTCGCAATATCCGTTTTTATTCTCTCGTTGGCAATCGCATCCGTGCCGTTGGCTAATCGCTCGTTCGTTCCGTCGCCCGATGCCAGGAGTTTCCATTGCTTGTTTCGATACGATGGATCTTACGCTGTTTTTTACATGGCGTTTCATCTTGTTCAGGCGTTGATCACGCTCGTGTCGCTGCCGTGGGTTTTCGCGCGAGAGAAACGCGTGGAAGCGAAGCTGAGCGTGTTACTCGTGGGAGAGATGGTGGTGTGTAGAAAAGGGAGCAACGTGGTCAAGGTTCGTGATGGTTTGAGGATCAGCCGTCTGGTGGCCATGGTGGTGATTGTTTATCACGTGTGCTCAGTTCTATTACCGGTGAGTCGTAAGTGGTGTGAGTGAGTGTGAAGTGGTGTGTGTGGGAGTGGTGTGAAGTGGTTTGGGTGTGAGTGGGTGGGTGGAGTGTATGAGATGGAGAAAATGTTGTGTTGGGTTAATAAAATGATGGTGTAGATGATGTTTATGATATTACCATGATGATGGTAGTGTGATGATGGTGGTGATATTCACCATGGTGATATAATCGTGATAATGGTAATGTGATGTTCGTAATGATGGTTGTGTTGATGATTATATGATTGTCGTTATACGATGGAGATAACGATGATGGTGATAATATAATGATCGTAACTGATGTTGATGACGATGACGACGATGATGATGATGATGACGACGATGACGATGATGATGACGACGATGATGATGATGATGATGACGATGATGATGATGATGATGATGATGATGATGACGATGATGATGATGATGATGACGATGATGATGATGATGATGGTGATGATGATGATGGTGATGATGATGATGATGATGACGACGATGACGATGATGATGACGACGATGATGATGATGACGATGATGATGATGATGATGATGATGACGATGACGATGATGGTGATAATATAATGATCGTAACTGATGTTGATGACGATGATGATGATGATGACGACGATGACGATGATGACGACGATGATGATGACGACGACGATGATGACGACGATGATGATGATGATGATGATGACGATGATGATGACGACGATGATGACGACGATGATGATGACGACGACGATTATGATGATGACGATGATGATGATGACGATGACGATGATGACGACGATGATGATGACGACGACGATGATGATGACGATGATGATGATGATGACGATGATGATGACGACGATGATGATGACGACGACGATGATGATGATGATGATGACGATGATGATGATGACGACGACGCAGTTTTCCCTTTCGTAAACGGTCTTTGCCATCTCGAACGGTCTTTGCCATCCTAAACAATGACCCCGATACCCCTGAATCCTAACCCCCCGGAATTTTTTACTAATATATACGGAAAAACTGTGTAAAGCTGTCGCATTGTTGCGAAAAATTCCGGAGGGTTAGGATTCAGGGGGGGTTGGGGTCATTGTTTAGGATGGCAAAGACCGTTCGAGATGGCAAAGACCGTTTACGAAAGGGAAAACTGCCCGCCGACGATGATGATGATGATGATGACGACGATGATGATGACGACGATGATGATGATGACGACGATGATGACGACGATGATGACGACGATGATGATGACGATGATGATGATGATGATGACGACGATGATGATGATGACGATGATGATAACGATGACGATGATTATGATGACGACGACGACGATGACGATAATAATGATGATGACGATAATAATGATGACGATGGTGATGATTGTAATCATGATGGTGATGATGGTGATAATAATGATGATAATAGTGATGATGATAATGTGATGGTCGTGGTGATGATTGAGACAATGATAACGATGATGGCGATGTCATTCTAATTATTGTGATGATGATAACCAACATTTTCCTGAAATTCTTTCTCTCTAGCTACTCCTCCTCCTTCGTTTACTCAACACTGACTATCCTCCTGTGGTGGGACTCCTTGCAATTCAACTACCAACATTTGGTGCTTTATTTTTACCACTAATATACGGCTATACCTGGAGACCTTACAGAAGAGCATATTACAACTCTGTAGCATTTTTATGTTCTTCGTCGCAGGAAATAAGGCCAAGACTAAAATCACGCTCGATACACAACCGTAAGTATCTTGTCTTACATCAATAATTCAAGAATTAGGAAGTACTCTATAGATCAGTAATGCATGAGACAGAGATATGCCTATGAATAGTTAGATTTCTGTTTTTTCGCAGTGTAAGGAAATCATCTTTATGATAATAGCCTAAAATTAAGTTTATCTAATATGAAAGAACTCGTAAAATGATAGAGTAACACCTTTTACAACTTTTCCGTATTTTACTTCGTTTTTGAAATATTTCAGTTTGTTTGATATGTAAATGAGATGGTCTCTGACATCAGGTGTCTTCACTAATTAAAAAATGCCTTATATCTCAGTGATTGCTAAGCTTACAACGTTCATTATCATGAGGAGTTATTATACGCACATTTTCAAGTAAATTTGTGGAACAAACTTGAAGGTGGAACTAATATTTCAATGAGTGAAAATTCTCTGACGTCAGAGAGCATCTCATTTACATATCAAACAAACTGAAATATTTCAAAAACGAAGTAAAATACGGAAAAGTTGTAAAAGGTGTTACTCTATCATTTTACGAGTTCTTTCATATTAGACAAACTTAATTTTTGTTGCCAATGTCCTTTAAAACGCCGAACGGCAAACGACAGACGGATAAAGTTGTCGTTTACGGTAACCCCTTTAACTCTTTCCTGTCGGGCTGAAAAACATCCAAAATTGAACCACCTCTTTGTTCTATTGATATCTCTGGAAATATCCATAACTGTTGCTTAAGCTATACATTTTCTGAAAGCCCAATAAACCAGCTGTTATCAATACTTTTAAATTTCCCAAACAAGACACATTATGTTAATATCAATTAGCATTAATAATTAATTCGGTTGAAAAACTTTCATTTTTCTAGAAAAGACCATCTTGCACGTCCGCGTAGCATCATGAAAATTCAAAATGCCACCTATCGCAGAGTTTTTCTATGAAATCAAATCAAACTTGGCGTGTGAGTGGATCTCATGTGCCTGGCGCTTGTCGAGTTTCAATTTTTAATCTTGCGTTATCGTGTTCCGTGTTTTTCGATACAGGACTTCATCAGTCTTATACGATCGATTTTGACTGGGCTAGACAGGAAACCTAGAATGGTTGGGTAAACAATCACTTCTCTGAAGGGTTGGCTAGCAAAAATTTTATGACTATATACATAAAAAAATTAAGATCATCTCATCATCAATTCTCCTTAGTCATCATTGCACATTAGCTTTTGTTATTGTATTCCTCTCGTTGTTTTCCTTGGATTCCTGCTCAGTATAGCGAGATAATAATCTGAAAGTTACAGTAGGATCTGTCTATATCTATTTGGGTTTATTATTAAAACTTGTATCGACGATATGGGCTTTATCTAACTTTTTTCTTCTTGGATTCCGACCATAAATAATGAAAGGTCCCTCATGTAGATATGATAATGATGTAGACATTGTTGTAATGTTATAAATATGACTTTTCTCTTTCATTTCAGCCGCGTTTCGCGAATCTCGAGATTTTAACGTCAACACTATCCTCCACACTAGAGGTGTTGCTCTTCATCAAATTAACGATGCCGATGGTACCACCATACCGTCAGACGCCACTCGATCACAGCCGTTCGTCCTAAACGTTAGACCATTGATAAACGGCCTGACGACCGGTCCCGACGATGTTCTCCGACCGGCTCCCGAGTTGCCGACGAGGACAACGTCGTTCCAAGAACGACATTTAATTATGCCGTCGAAGTTTCAAAATATCTTCGAAATCATCGATGCGCTGTCGGAACCGCATCGGCGGCATGCCGCTGACTCCTCGAGCTCGTCGAGCACTGGCCGAGCGTCTCCGGACGAACTCGACGGCGTGAGTTCCCTTGGGAGGGCTAGTCCAGTGAAATTGAAAGACGTATCGGTTAACGTGTCTGGGATTTCGGGAGATTCATTCGGTGGTGTCGATTTCTCGTCCATTGATATCTCTACAGCGCCATACAAGTTGAGAAAGGTGGACAAAGTAAAACTCGATTCTCAACGAAACTCCTTTAAAGATCTTCATTCGGAAGAGCCCTTCCGAAAATATCCCGACGAGCCGACGTCGCTCGCCGATTCCATCCGAAAATATCCCGATGAGCCGACGTTGCCCTCCGATCCCATCCGAGAACATTCCGACGAGCCGACGTCGCTCTCCGATCCGAAAACGGCGAACAATGCGAAGCAAGTGGACAAAGTGAAACTCGCTTCTGAGCGAAGCTCGTTTAAGGATCCTCACTCGGAGGAGCGCTTCCGAAGACGTTCCGACGACACGACGTCGTTCTCCGGTCCGGTCCGATTTACGGATTTGAGGAAGATTGCTACGGAAGCGAAGAGTGAGAATTTCAGAGATCCTGAAGTGGAACATCCTGAGCGGTATAAGCGGTATCTAGCGAGTGAGAGTTATATGAATTGCAAGTTTTGATGATCAAGGTTGATTTTGGGAAATGCGACGTCTTGAGGTTGCAATGTTTTTATTCCTGAAGTGAAGTGATGTAGAGCATGCAGCTTATTGGATGAAACATCCACTGGTAAAAGGTTGGGCACATGTAACCTTCACTCTACTATCTCAATTGATATAACTCAATGGTTAGAGCATCTCACTCGCCATTAGAAAATATACAAGTTGTAGACTTATCTAAACCTTCGCTCAGCCATCTCAGTCCATGTACTTCATTACTTAGAGTATCTCAATGATCGTCAGAAGGTTACAGGTTGTTGTACACATATGTAACCTTCGCTCTACCATCTCAGTCCATGTACTGCATTGCTTGGAGCATCTCGCTGGTCATCAGAAGGTTACAGGTTGTACACATATGTAACCTTCACTCATCATCTTAGTCCATGTAGCTCAATGGTTAGAGTATCTCACTGGTCATCAGAAGGTTACAGGTTGTACACATATGTAACCTTCACTCTATCATCTTAGTCCATGTAGCTCAATGGTTAGAGCATCTCACTGGTCATCAGAAGGTTACGGGTTGTACACATATGTAACCTTCACTCTACCATCTTAGTCCATGTAGCTCAATGGTTAGAGCATCTCACTAGTCACCAGAAGGTTACAGGTTGTTTTATATAACTATGTATGTAGACTTTTCTCTATCAATGAACTTTGTGTAGCTCGATATTTCGAGGTTATAACGGAGTAATGAATAGAAGTTCTATTCGTGTATTTTCTAAACCTAGTACACATTTTGTAGATAGCCTATAGTTTGCAAGACGATTCTGGAAACTTGTTACTTATAATTCAGATTTATAGTTATTAGAAATTGAATAAAATTTATTGGCTAAGAATTTTCAAGAATCACTAAGAGTCTCGCGACTAGGTGGTGGTGATGATGGTGATATGTTGGTGGTAATGATGATGGTGATGATGTTGGTGATGATGTTGGTGATGTTGGTGATGATGGTGGTGGTAATGATGGTGGTGATGATGGTGGTGGTAATGATGGTGGTGGTAATGATGGTTGTGGTTGTAATGATGGTGATGATGGTGATGATTTTGGTGATAATGTTGGTGGTAATGATGATGGTGGTGGTGGTGATGTTGGTGATGTTGGTGGTGATGGTGATGTTGGTGATGATTTTGGTGATAATGTTGGTGGTAATGATGATGGTGGTGGTGATGATGTTGGTGATGTTGATGGTGATGGTGATGTTGGTGATGATGGTGATGTTGGCGATGTTGGTGATGATGGTGGTGGTAATGATGGTGGTGGTAATGATGGTTGTGGTTGTAATGATGGTGATGATGGTGATGATTTTGGTGATAATGTTGGTGGTAATGATGATGGTGGTGGTGGTGATGTTGGTAGTAATGATGTTGGTGATGATGTTGATGATATTAGTTACGGTGGTGATGATGATGGTGATGGTGATGATGGTGGTGATGATGATGATGATGGTTTTAGCGACGATAATATAAATTATAAATATAATAATTCTTTATTAAATACCGATATGGTAACCATTAAGGCTAAATTACATCATACAATATTGAATAACATAGAAAAGTGATTAAAAAGGAATAATTATGCTAATACACATTGCCATGCTATCTATAAATAAAATTAAGCACAAAAATACCTTCTAATTTTACACTTTCTTTACAATTACTTCTTAAAACGCTTTGAGGAAAAAAGAGTTTTTGAAACCTTCAAATTTACAGAGATAATGGTTGTAATATCCACTCGATTTTAATCCAATAATTCATAGTTAATTAAAATTTTATCAAGCAAGCAGTGCTCGAAATAACGGGTCAGCGGTCACTGATTTTCATGATTTGATCGCCAGAAATCAGTCACGGCAGGTCAGCACGACCGGTCAAATTATTTTGGTCAAATTATTTTGGTCAAATTATTTTGGTCAAATTATTTCTAGCAGTGAACTCATTTTCTTTTACCTTGTAAACGTTGTTTATATCATTAATTTATGAACTAAAGTCAGTAAATGGCTTTAACAAGTGGCGCCTTAAAAATGTTTTAAAGAGTGAGTGTCAACCGTGACGCATTGCACGCTCGGTCGGCCATTTTTTGAAGCACGAAATGTATCCGTAAATATCTTGTCAATCCTTGATATAAATTATTCATTTTGTCTTTTAATTGAAAGAAGATATACCTTAGAAAGTAATTATTTCTGCATTTTTCACAAAACTCAACGTTTTCGTGAGTTTCGTTTCGAATTATGTCAACCTTGACTGACGCGAAGCGTGGAAGACCAAGTGACGAGGTTCAAACAAAAAAATCAGGTTCCAAGTCGATGTATTTGGATTGTGGATGAATAAGAAAGCCTCTATAGGGTTTTCTGAGAAGACTCGGCGAATTTCCGAAGTATTTATACTACGTCAAGTTGGCAACAAAGCACTTCAAAACACTTTGTTATCGTACGGAAAGATAAACACAAACGCGCAATGCACGACGGTTGACACTCACTCTTTTAAAATAAGAACTTGAAAATTATATTTCATTTGAGGCCAAGTTGTCGCACCGGGGGTTGACTTCAACTTTAAACAAAAGCCCTGGGATGGAAGTTGCTGTCAAAATGGCAGCAGCAGAAGTTCATGGCCTTGTGTACTGATACAAAGTTATAGAATATTTAATACACAAATAAATAAAATAGTTGACCATCCAAATTTTAGATCTGGCCGCCTGAATTCACGTCTGACCAGTCACGCTGACCGCCGCCCACTGATCTCAAAAATAGGACTGGATTGAGCTTTCTATTGTATCTGATGAGCTGATTTTGAAGCCTGTATAATATAATTGACGAGAGATCATTAGAAGCTCCGAGTTTGCAAGCAAATCAAACTGTGACGCTCGCGAAATAGGTTTAGTGTCTGGCTAATATAGTTTCTTTGTTAACATTAAATACATAAAATCGTGAACCTAATTTGACGTCTCATATTAGGCTTCTCTCACTGGATAATTAAAGCCAACGGCGGCCATTACTAAGGGACCAAAGTCGCAGTAAATCTGTATTTGAAAAATGTCTTCTGGTCCTTTTTATAGTAAAATTATTTTATTTTGTTGATGGTAAGAGCACATAATCCAACAAAAAACCTCATAGGATCCTCAGTTGGTCCCTTAGTAATGGCGGACTTCCGGCTTCATTTTCTGAACAATAGTTGCTCGATCCAGTCTTCTTTCGAGATCAGCGCTGGACAAGAATTCAATGTAACCACTTTTCTTGGTTATTGCTTGTCGTGTTTCGTTGGAGATTTGGAGTTAAACTTTAAGTTTAATTGTTGGAGTAAAACTGCGTTGAGTTTCCAATGAAAAGCGTTGGCTTTTACCTAAAATATAATTCCAATCAATTTTTGTGATCCAACATACAACGTATACTTTATGTGTTTCAATATGCAAGAGACGATGTCGAGTCGTTTATCGAGTATAGTGTTCGAGTTTACATCATGTATATTAATAGTGGCTATGCAATGAAAAATGCAGTTGTAAAATAACTCTTTTGTTTGAAAGAACTCTTGAAACTATAAAGACTAACCATTTACAATTTTTTCATATCTCACTTCACTCTTGAGATATTAAGATTTGTTTGATATGTAAATGATCATACTTATGACATCACAATGCATAATGACTTATTGAAAACGCTTATATATCCTTGAGATTATGGAGAAATCACTTGAAATGCAGGTGCATGTGCGTGGATGTATCCAATGACATCAAATATACAAATTATCAAACGATTCCATGTGATAATGGTAAATATATACAGAATTTTTCAATAGGTCATGCATTGTGATGTCATAAGTATGATCATTTACATATTAAAGGAACTGTACCCAAAAACTAAATTACTTTTAAACAAAAGGCCTTTAAGTATAATGTTTAGAAATGTTAATAGTTTTACGGTATCTGTTCTTGTACTCGAGAAATAACGTTTTCATTCTCGTATTTTATGCTTCTGAACGCCGCCATTTTAGAGTTTGCTCGACTGCTCAGACTCGAGGTCCCGCACCTTCTTGTATTAATTAGGTGAAAGTGTAATAAATAAATAATAAAAAAATGTATTCATTCATTCTCTGATGATGTTGAGTGTAGCAACGAAACGTATAAGATCTGATCTAAATAAATCTTTTAAATATGCCTTTATTTCGTGATTTTTGCCGTGGGCTTTGTTATTTATTATTCGATTACAATTTCCGCCTGGTTCTTCAATTGCTCGTATCCAAGAAACATGATACATGAAATTCATTTACATAACATTATGTCATTGTTATTATAAATCACGCTCGGTACACGAATTACACTATAGGTTTAAGCAGACTATCCCTTACCAAAACTGTTCTTGAGTGATCTATTTCTTCCACAAACTGTAGCCACTCGTCCTAAGATATGTACTACTCCTTTCCTGTATCGATTCACCATCTTTATGTACAATAATGGATTCAAGATAGGCGTAGCTAAGGAACAGATTCCAACAATGATGGCCATTCTTCTATTGTACATAGGACTTGGACTAAGTAAGCTATAGAAGTTGTAAACCTGGGAAGAATTGGAAGGAAAGTTTGAGTGTTACTTGAAATTTTACATGTGAAATATAAACTTAATTCACATGTAAGAAGTATTGTGCACATATGGAATTGGGACATTTTAGTCGTTTCACACATGCTTGAGGCATTTCACAACTAGTTGAGTCGTTTCACAACTAGTTAAGTCGTTTCACAACTAGTTAAGTCGTTTCACAACTAGTTAAGTCGTTTCACAACTATAGTTAAGTCGTTTCACAACTAGTTAAGTCGTTTCACAACTAGTTAAGTCGTTTCACAACTAGTTAAGTCGTTTCACAACTATAGTTAAGTCGTTTCACAACTAGTTAAGTCGTTTCACAACTAGTTGAGTCGTTTCACAACTAGTTGAGTCGTTTCACAACTAGTTGAGTCGTTTTACAACTAGTTGAGTCGTTTCACAACTAGTTGAGTCGTTTCACAACTATAGTTGAGTCGTTTCACAACTATAGTTGAGTCGTTTCACAACTGGTTGAGTCGTTTCACAACTAGTTGAGTCGTTTCACAACTAGTTAAGTCGTTTCACAACTAGTTGAGTCGTTTCACAACTAGTTAAGTCGTTTCACAACTAGTTAAGTCGTTTCACAACTATAGTTGAGTCGTTTCACAACTAGTTAAGTCGTTTCACAACTAGTTAAGTCGTTTCACAACTAGTTAAGTCGTTTCACAACTATAGTTGAGTCGTTTCACAACTAGTTGAGTCGTTTCACATATATTGATTGAGTCGAAAAGTTTGGATTTTTGTTAAGTCGTTTCACAATATGTTTGTCAGGTCTATCAGCATATTAATCAGCATATCAAGTCTATCAGCATATTAATATATACTTCCTCAAGCTTATATCCAGACAAGAATCGAACCTGTAACCTTCTGATTGTCGGTGAGACGCTCTAACCATTGAGCCACCGAGACTCAGATGGAGAGCGAAGGTTACAATGATGTACTGGTTCGATTGATATATGTACTGCCTATATGCGGCAGTCACTATATATCGGTAATGTTTGGATGTGTTAATATGCACATGCACTGCTGTAGTGAATGTGAATGTGGGAGAGCTTGGAGTAGACAGACGATACATGGACGATCGTCAAGCTCTTATCCTCAGAAAAATTAGTCCCAGACAGGAATCGAAGGCTATCAGAAGGTTACAGGTTTGATTCCTGTACGGGACTCATTTTTCTGAGGATATGAGCTTGACGATCGTCCATGTATCGTCTGTCTACTCCGAGCTCTCCCACATTCACTACAACATTGTGCATATTAACGTAAATATATTAGCTAAAGGTATTTTATATTATCCATGCTTACCAAAAGCGGTAGCCACGTTACGTAGTATAACAATACAACGCAGCCCATTACTCGACACAACTGTTTAACTTGAACCATTCCTTGGCTTTCCTTTCTGGTCATTTGCCGTTGAGTCGTCGACGAACCCACAGCAGATACGCTCGTAGTTGCAACCTGAATCTCCTTTTGCCGGCTTTGTGATGCCACCATGGTTCTCTGTCTCTCTAGAAAACCTTTAGAGGAACAGATCAAAGTAACCAACGATCCTAAAACGATAACAAACTGTATCAATCCAATTCCTTCGATGAAAATGCCGAAAGCGAACCCTAAATGAAACGGTTGGTATCTGCATTCGCGAGCATTCTTGGCTGTGGTTTCCATGAGGAGTCTCGGTAGAACTGCGGATATAGCAGACATCACCCATGTTAAAAGAACAAGTCTTCTCATAAACGAGAACGTGATCTGTGTGTAGTAACGAAGAGGTTGATTCAATAACAGTGCTTGTTCGACACTCATCAGAGTCACTGTACTCAACGAAGCAATCCTCAGACAGTACGTTGTCCACACGAATACACCACACAGCCAATTCGACCATGGACCTGGCAGGAAATTAGCTTTAACGTTGAGGACTTGTAAGGGGAATACGGCGTTCAAGAAGTCTGCCAACGATAGAGATAACACAAGGAGATCCACAACTTTCCATGGTTTGTACAGCTTGATGGTTAGTAACATCAATGCGTTTTCCAATATAATGAGGAGGATCACGAATTCCATAGCCCAGCCCAAAGCAACATTGTCCGCTGGTGTAGCATCGTTGGTTGTGTTAAGGTTGGGTGATCCTTTGGCAATCTCTGTCATTTCGTTATAAGTTACGGCTGGTTGATTACTGTGTAATGTATTTGATAAACTTGAAGCTTGTGTTATTACTTCCCAAAATGATTCTATAACGCTAAAACGATTGCAGTGTTTTCATTGAAGTCAAATCTCTCCGCGAAATGGAAAAGGAATTGTCTGTCTCGAGGTTGCCGTCGCTGCTAACTTGATCGCTGCGCATCGTCTAACTCCAGCTGCATGTATTTTATCTCTTAGGCGTGTTTGCCGTTGGCGGGATAATAATTAGCCCTGCTGCAGCAGTTGGTCAACTTCTCTACCGACGTAATTAATTGTGAATCAATATCGGTGAAGGCTATATATTAAAAAAAGTAAGGTAATTAGAAAGGTTAGAGTTGCTTCTATCCGTACATCAGCAGGTTTTTTTTGACAAGTTTAATATGGAAGCAAGAATTGTTAACAAGGAAGCATTTGATATGCACACACTGATCCAATTTTTAAAGAGCTGAAGTGATTCTTAAATTTGAAAAATTTATTTATTTCATTTAGGAAATTTATGTACTCATATATATCAAAACAATTTCCTGCCTAGAAGTTTTGATGAGTTGTTATTCCTACGCACAAACCAAGTTCACAACTTCGACACACGGAATTCTAATTTCTATTTATGTTCCCTTTTGTAGAACAAAAATGAGACAATTTACAGTTAACTATCAGGGTCCAAAATTTTTGAACACACTTAGTCAAGATATTTGTGATGCCTCAACTGTTGCTTCCTTCCGTGAGTCTAAATTGAACAATTATCTTCTTTTCTCTACGTTGAATAGTTATCTTTCTAGCACGTTTCGTAACGAATGAACGGATTCTGATGTTATTAAAAATATATATTTTCCTTTCGTACCGCTCATGCTGCTAATTTATATATAAAATGAAGTAAAAAGAAAGCCCAAATTTGTCTATAATTTTTAATATTTATTGCTGGTAAATAAAATTGACTTGACTTGTCATGCATTGCTTAGCCGTAGGCAAGTGTTTTTCGAGTCTCTCGATATCCGAAGTGTGTATATGTATAAACATAAATGTTTTATATTTGACTGGGCCATTAACCACAAACTTTTAGCGGGCACTTTCGGGCAATTTTGAGCATTATGGCCGTGAAATTATATGTTTAACTTTTTCCTGTCGGGCTGAAAAACATCCAAAATTGAACCACCTCTTTGTTTCATTGATATCTAACCATAACTGTTGCGAAAGCTATACCGATTTTCTGAAAGCCCTGCACAAACCGGCTGTTACCAATGTTTTTAAATTTCCCGAACAAGACACATTATGTTAATATAAATTGGCGTTAACTATCATAAATCAGGTTGAAAAACTATTTTTCTAGAAAAGGCCATCTTGCACGCCCGCGTAGCATCATGAAAATTCAAAATGCCACCAATCGCAGAGTTTTTTATGAAATCAAATCAAACTTGGCGTGTGAATGGATCTCATGTGCGTCATGGCGCTTGTCGAATTTCATCTTTAATCTTGCGTTACCGTGTGCCGTGTTTTTCGTTTCACGATCATTTCATCAGTCTTATAACTGACAACGTCTGCTATCTCTAAACTTACTTCCAATCTCTTATTGGCATGAATATCTGAACATGATCTTCTTTTTCAAAGCTATTAACAAACTTACGAAACTCTACCTGTTCCCTGTACACCTAAACGATAAACAAGAACCTCCTCGACAGCAAACCTTCTACATTTCCGCCCGCGAAGATGTAAAACACTAACTTTTCAGCGGTCCTTTTTTGTAAGAACGTGGAACGTCCTACCGATTGAGATGAGATGCGGTTGATTGGTGTCACCCCGGTGGAGTTCAAATGGCACCTACTGCTTTACTGCATGGCAGCAGTGGAGGGGCGCTATGACGCGGACGACCCCAGGTCATGGAGTTTGCCCAAAGTGTAGCTCAGCCTGGAGTTTTGGCTGGTGCTCTCAGCTGTTGTGGTTGACATCCGGAAGATCTTTTAGTCTTTTAATTTTTACTTTATTTTTATTCTTACTAATCTGCGACTGCTATAATTGGCGTATGCTGTTGCGGCCACCCTGCCACGTTTCTACATTTTTGACGTTGTTTTTGTTACCGTTATTGTAATTTACCAGTGGCAAATCCAATAAAATAAAAGAGCAAGGCTGACTGCAAGCAGACGTTATTAGATGACGTGTATAAAAAAGCAAACTTGTGATAATTGAATTCGCTTGCGCAGATGGCGCGCGCGCTGTAAATTTGCGTGAGAAGATATTAAAATGAGGACGATTGTTCTTCATTTTTTGACAGGTTTTTGGCTGCTGTCGTCTTTCCGCTTGATTGTGGGCAAACAGGAGAGGGGTATTTACAGATCTACTTATCTTAAATATAGAATTAGTCATTTTGCATGTAAATGTATTATTATTTTCAATGAAGTATTATTACTTATACTTGAGGAAGTTCTGCGAGAGGCTTCGCTCAACTTCGTCGAAGATGGATGTCTTCCTGTAGAGATTTGAAAGCAGGGGCGATGTATAAATATGTATATGATGTTTGCCCTGTTCTGACCGTGTCTCAATAGTTCAGTGGTTAGAGCGCCGACGCGTTGATTCGGAGACCTCGGGTTCGATTCCCGGTTGGGGCAGTCAAATTTTTCATATATATATTTGACCATTAATAAATCCTCTCTTCATCTAAAAATTGTTCTAAAGCTTCCTCTGTATACAAGAGACGGTGATAAGCTCCCTACTTGAGGAAGTCCTGCGAGAGGCTTCGCTCTACTTCGTCGAAGATGGATGTCTTCCTGTAGAGATTTGAGAGTCGGGGCGATGTATAAATATAAACATGTATATGATGTTTGACTGTTCTGACCGTGTCTCAATAGCTCAGTGGTTAGAGTGCCGACGCGTTGATTCGGAGACCTCGGGTGCGATTACCGGTTCGGTAACGCAAGATTAAAAATTGAAAATAGACAAGCGCCAGGCACATGAGATCCACTCACACGCCAAGTTTGATTTGATTTCGTGAAAAAACTCTGCAATTGGTGGCATTTTGAATTTTCATGATGCTACGCGGGCGTGCAAGATGGTCTTTTCTAGAAAAATGAAAGTCTTTCAACCTAATTTTTGATAATTATTACTAATTTATATTAACATAATGTGTCTTGTTCGGGAAATTTAAAAGCATTTGCAGAAGCAGGAAGTTTATTGATATTAATAGGGATACAAGACTAAATAATTAATGGTATACAGGATATTTTAAGAACAAATTAACGGGATATAGGACATCCAGACTTTCCTAATGAGAATTTACTTAAATAAGACCTTTCCCCCTCCCTCCTTCTCTCCCTCCGTTCATTCGTTCCTTCCTCCCTTCCTCCCTCCCTCCGTTCGTTCGTTCCTCCCTTCCTCCCTCCCTTCCTCCCTTCCTTCCTCCCTCCCTCCCTTCCTTCCTTCCTCCCCTTCCCTTCCTTCCCTTCCTTCCTTTCCTTCCTTTCCTTCCTTCCTTCCTCCCTCCGTTCTTCCCTTCCTTCCTTCCTTCCTTCCTCCCTCCGTTCTTCCCTTCCTTTCCTTCCTTCCTTCCTTCCTTCCTTCCTTCCTTCCTTCCTTCCTTCCTTCGTTCCTTCCTCCCTTCCTTCCTCCCTTCGTTCCTCCCTCCCTCCGTTCTTTCCTTCCTTCCTTCATTCCTTCCTTCCTTCCTCCCTCCCTTCCTTCCTTCCTTCCTTCCTCCCTCCCTTCCTTCCTTCCTTCCTTCCTTCCTTCCTTCCTTCCTTCCTCCCTCCGTTCTTTCCTTCCTTCCTTCCTTCCTTCCTTCCTTCCTCCCTCCGTTCTTTCCTTCCTTCCTTCCTCCCTCCGTTCTTTCCTTCCTTCCTTCCTTCCTTCCTTCCTTCCTTCCTTCCTTCCTTCCTTCCTTCCTTCCTCCCTCCGTTCTTTCCTCCCTCTCTTCCTTCCTTCCTTCCTCCCCTTCCCTTCCTTCCCTTCCTTCCTTCCTTCGTTCCTTCCTCCCTCCCTCCCTTCCTCCCTCCCTCCCTTCCTTCCTTCGTTCCTTCCTTCGTTCGTTCCTTCCTTCGTTCCCTCCTTCCTTCCTTCCCTTCCCTTCCTTCCTTCCTTCCTTCCTTCGTTCCTTCCTTCCTTCCTTCCTTCCTTCCTTCCTTCCTTCCTTCCTCCCTCCCTCCCTTCCTTTCTTCCTCCCTCCCTCCCTTCCTTTCCTTTCCTTTCCTTTCCTTCCTTCTTTCCTTCCTTCCCCCCTTTCCTTCCTTCCTTCATCCCTTCTAACTATTTTCCATTGACTCAGCAATGTAGAATACATTATTATATTCATCAATACAAGCTTACCATCCTATAAACGAAGGACTTTTAAACCATTTTTTCCCAGACATATTCCCTTCATTCACGAGCAACCGTTCTGCTATCTTTCTTGCCGTCAACGACTTAAACAGGTCCCAATTGAAAATTTCGCTGGACATCAGACCAAAGAAAGAATCTGGAATACTTGTGTTTACCACTGGCAAGCACGATTATATTGCGATCACCTTGCGAAATGGATTCGTGGAGACCAGGTACATGATTGACGAAGCATATATCTTTTGTCGGGTTTCTTGTTCTCAGGGGGTGTTTATATGAAGGAGGGCTAACCGTCTTGGTAGGACTGGTCCTAGTAAAAGGGATGGATTTCACCTCGCGTTTACATGGAAATATTCTAGACCTTCGAGGAGGGCTGACTTGTTTACCGAGTTGACAACATGTATTTTCCCACGTAACCCGCTGAATCCCATTTTCCCGCACAAGTTTTCAATTTAAAACCTACGTATGAACAAACAAAACTTGTGAAATAAAGAGTTGTCTTAAAATATACGGGCGAAGACCAACTTTGTCGCGTGTACGCGGAGGTTTGTCCTAGGAGGGCGGGCCAGCCATCTTGTGTGCGTTTGCATGGAAAATTTCCAGCCCTCGTAGGCGACATCCCGGGGTAGTCAATAGCGAAATCTCGCCAAGGAGGGCTGGCCCTTCTCTCATATAAACGAAAACAAATTTTACATATGGTTTGACTGAGAAGTGGGATCTCGGTAAAGAGGGTTAGCCGTCCTCCATATAAACATCCGCTTACTATGTGTGTTTCTTTAGTACTAGTGGTAGTAATGTTGTGACGTCTTTGAGAAGTCTGAAGCCCATCTCTTTATTCGCCTGGCACAAGCTACGATACTTTTGGAACGAGAAAGGAGCGGAATTGGCTGTGGACGAGCAGAAAATTGTTTATAAAAAACATGAGGGTACTCCTGCTGGTCTCAAGTTAAGGAAGAAATTTTATCTAGGTGCTGTGACAGCGTCAAGGCATAGGTAAATGGCATTGAGTTCTAATTTTTAAGATGGTCTTATAGATGTATTTATGGTTATCGTGCTAATGTACACACTGCTGTAGTGAATGTGGGAGAGCTTGGAGTAGACAGACGATACATGGACGATCGTCAAGCTCGTATCCTCAGAAAAATTATTCTGAGTCCCGGACAGGAATCGAACCTGTAACCTTCTGATTGCCTATATCATCTGTCTACTCCAAGCTCTCCCACATTCACTACAGCAGTGTATATATTAACACATCCAAACATTAGCGATATACAGTGACTGCTACATAGGCAGTACAGTATATCAATCGAACCAGTACATCATTGTAACCTTCGCTCTCCATCTGAGTCTCGTCAGCTCAATGGTTAGAGCGTCTCACCGGCAATCAGAAGGTTACAGGTTCGATTCCTGTACGGGACTCAGAATCATTTTTCTGAGGATATGAGCTTGACGATCATCCTGGTTTGTTGAATGCATGTCTACAGATGGATGAAGTGATTCAGTATTCAATATTATTCTAGCTGCACGTTTCTGGAATTTGAAGAGTTTCATTATATTGTCATTACTGCAACTCGACCAAACGATGCTACAATACATAAACAAATCGTTATAGGAAGACATGAATTGATATTTATTTGATGCTGTGTAATGACTTGACCTGTGTTGTCCACGTAGACAAACCTGTGAAACGCTATTATTTCTTTTAGACAGAAACTCCTGCATATCTTGCCTTCAGCCGACCTGAGCTACACTGGCTGCATGGGAAACCTTGTCATAAACGAGAAAAAAATCATTCTAAGTTACGGTGTAGGTGGTGACGTTGTCAAGCAAAAGTTCATCGTCACGTGTTCATCATGTGACAACAGTACTTGCAAGAATAATGGCACGTGCGTGGCAAGACCTGGTCTCTCATTTTCGTGCAAATGCATGGAAGGATTTACTGGTCCATTTTGTAGAGTACCTAGTATGTCAGACATTTAAATGTATAAGAACATTGTTAGATCATAATTAGATGTGTAAGTTGATCGTCCAGGTTGTTGTAGTCTTGAGAAAGACTATTGTTGGTGACTGACGTTTCGACGGTCTCAGCGGCGGTCATCTTCAGAGTCAAGTAAAGCGTGTTTGTCAGGTTTGCCTATATGTTCATTACAAATACGCTGAAGATGACCGCCGCTGAGGCCGTCGAAACGTCAGTCACCAACAATAGTCTTTTTCACAAGACTACAAGAACCTGGACGATCAACTTCACACATCTAATTATACTCCTAGGTTCAAACTATTTACTTTATAATGTTAGATCCTTGCAGTTTTTCCTTCTTATAAATGCGCGACAAATTAAAATGCCTATAACGTCAAAACATTTTATTGTCTTATTTGGAAGAACTTTTAAAATGATAAAGTAACTTCTTTTGAAGATTTTTGCTTCTTCGCTTTGTTTTGGAAATATTTCAGTTTGTTTGATATGCAAATGTCTGGAATTTCGTCACACATGCATATAATGACTACCGGAGAAGTTTAAAATCAAGAAGTTTGGTGCAGTTGTGGGAGAAACACGCGCACATGTTATTCACGCTTTAGTGTTTTCATTTCATGATCGCAAAAATATCTAACATTCTCTGATAAGTCATTAATGCATGTGTGACGAAATTCCAGACATTTGCATATCAAACAAACTGAAATATATCAAAAACAAAACGAAGAAACGAAAATCCTCAAAAGAAGTTACTCTATCATCTTTATCGTATTGAAATAAATGTTTTATTATTATTATTATTATCAAATTTATCCTATCGAACGGAAAAATTCACTCTCTCAACCAGAGGTCAGATTCGATTTATTGAGTTATGCATGGCTATTTAATTTATTTATCTTTTTAGTTTGCGGCAGTAGCCATGAAAGAGTTGGACACAAATGCCAAGGTATGAAAATAATTAAATCAGGATTCCCATCTTCGTTTGACATGGAGCAATGAGAGTCAAGACAACTCTCATACAAACTCTTGTGTATCAACTCTCATCAACTCTCGTCTTCGTCTGACCAGGAGCAATGAGAGTCAAGATAACTCTCATACAAACTCTTGTCTATCAACTCTCATCAACTCTCATCTTCGTTTGACTTGGAGCAATGAGAGTCAAGATAACTCTCATACAAACTCTTGTACCAACTCTCATCAACTCTCAACTTCGTTTGACTTGGAGCAATGACAGTCAAGATAACTCTCATACAAACTCTTGTCTACCAACTCTCATCAACTCTCAACTTCGTTTGACTTGGAGCAATGACAGTCAAGATAACTCTCATACAAACTCTTGTCTATCAGGAGGAAGAAGAGTCAAGATAACTCTCATACAAACTCTTGTCTACCAACTCTCATCAACTCTCGTCTTCGTCTGACGGAGAATGGAGTTTCTGAACTGAGAGTGTCAACTGTATTTTCTAATACCTTTCATTGTTCTTGTAGTTCCTTCAGTGAAATGGATTGAACGTCGTGGCGGCTGCTATGTTACCAATCATTTCTACAACCTAGTTACACAGGAAGAGAACCATTGCAAATATACCTGTCTGATTAAACCCAATTGTTTATTAGCGAGATACGACACGCGGACAAAAATGTGTTACTTGTCCTCCAACCGTAACATCGAGAAACAGGGATATTGTTCGCATACATCAGATGTATTTGAAAAAGGTTTGGGGTTTGTTTCTTGGAGCTTCGGTTTTGTGTATACATAGTGAAATTTAGGCTGGGCTGAAAAATTTAGGCTGGGTTTTTGCACGCTAAGTAAGTGAGCATGGGAATTCGTTTTCTGTTATTGCAGCTGTCGAGGAATGCGATGGATTGGAAAAGAAATGTGAGTCGTTTGCGTATTGTCAAACAAAGAACCAACATACGTTTTGCCGATGTCTTTTTGGATACACTGGGGATGGAAAGAATTGTATAGGTGAGCTCTCATGATCACCATCATCACCACCATTACTATCATCACTTCATCTTCATCATCATTACCATCATCACTTCATCATCATTACCATGCATCATCACCATCATCTTCATCATCACCATCATCACCATCATCATCACCACCATCATCACCATCATCTTCATCATCACCATCATCACCATCATCACTATCATTGCCATCATTACCATAATCACTTCATTTTCATCATCATCACCATTATCATCATCGTCATTACCATCATCACTTCATCCTCATCATTACCATCATCACCATCATCACCATCATCACTTCATCATCACTATCACCATCTGCATTACCGTCTTCATGGTCATCACCATCATTATCATCATTATTATTATCACCATCATCATCTTCATTACCATCACCTCACAACCACATTATTTTTGCTAAATCTCATATTTTAAGCTGATTTTGACATGTAAAAAAGGTCGAAATGGTCAATATGTCCGGTAAGATTTTTCATATATATCTTTTCACCACCATGCAATCTCTCTTTTTTATTTCAGACGTGGATGAATGTGCTAAATATGAAAACCTGTGTGAATCAAATGCATACTGTGTTAATACTCTTGGCAGTTATAAATGCGTTTGTAATGATGGCCACCGATTGAACGGAGTCGTTTGTGAAAAAGGTAATCATTGTTTTTGTCGTTTTTTTATCAGATATGACTGGTGAGATGCTCTAACCATTGAGCTACATGGACTAAGATGATGAGTGAAGGTTACATATGTGTACAACCTGTAACCTTCTGATGACCAGCGAGATGCTCTAACCATTGAGCTACATGGACGTACTAAGATGATGAGTGAAGGTTACATATGTGTACAACCTGCATGTAATCTTCTGATGACTAGTGAGATGCTCTAACCATTGAGCTACATGGACTAAGATGATGAGTGAAGGTTACATATGTGTACACTGTACAACCTGTAACCTTCTGATGAGTAGTGAGATGCTCTAACAATTGAGCTACCATAATTAACATGGACTGTTCATTTTTCCATACTCGAATTTCTAGTGAACGTAATACCGTCCGACTACGAGCAATCCGCTTTGGAAAGTGCTGGCTCCTTTTACACCATTTTGAAGCTTCTCCATGTCGCGAAATCCAGCGCAGCTTCAACTTCCATTTGCAGTCACGAGACCTTCACTATGGTTTCTCTCCTATTGGTTCATTTATATGACGTATTTTTAACTGGTCAACTTTTGTAAATGTCAGAAATGATGGTTGTAATAAAACAAACGTAAACTTTATAACTTGTTGTAGCAGCTTTGGTTTTATAATGAAATGTAATTAGTTTTATAAATAACTTCAGTAACTTTAAGAATGTATTGTTGTAAGAGCATTGAGACTATTGTATAATGCTCCTAAAACGTCTTTATTATTATTATTTTTGTTCCTTTTCAAGCTACTAAATCCTATAAGAAGATAACCTTGATGTGATGTAGTCTGTGTTTATTGTTTGTCCAGTAAAAGAAGATGCCAATTATCGAGTGGTGTCGGAGTTAATTGGCAATTATATGATGTAATACACGTCAGCTTAATTAGCAATTATCTTAGTTTGTTTCAAGCGATGTAATGCATGGTTGATGGCTAACGACGAAGAATGGCAACATCGGGGTTCTTAATAGCTCTGTGCTTGATAACGTTTGGTAAACTTTCGAGTCAAGGTAGGTCATGTCCACAGAAATGTGGGATTAGAAAGTTTGGCGAGTTTGACACTTACCACGAGCTAGTTGGATATGAAAGATAATACAGTTACCTTCATGTTAAAGGTCCCTGATTTACCTTGCTTCGCAACATTTGCACCTCATTTTTTTCTCCCATTCTAAAGTTTCCGCAGACATCAAGTGGACCGCGCACCCAAGGAAGGAAGGAGGGAAGGAAGGAAGGAAGGAAGGAGGGAGGGAAGGAAGGAAGGAAGGAAGGAGGGAGGGAAGGAAGGAAGGAGGGAGGAAGGAAGGAAGGAAGGAAGGGAGGGAGGGAGGGAGGGAGGGAGGGAGGGAGGGAGGGAGGGAGGAACGAAAGAAGGAACGAAGGAAGGAAGGGAGGGGGGAGGGAGGGAGGGAGGGAGGAACGAAAGAAGGAACGAAGGAAGGAAGGGAGGGGGGGGGGGGGAGGGAGGGAGGGAGATAGGAACGAAAGAAGGAACGAAAGAAAGAAAGAAAGAAGGAAGCAATGAAGGAAGGAAGAACAGAAGGAAGGAAAGAAAGAAAGGAAGGGAAGGAGGGAGGAAGGAAGGAAGGAGGAAGGAAGTATGGAAGGAAGGACGTTTGGTGGAAAGAGGGAAGTGATGGTGATTCATGGTGATAATGATTCATGATGGTGACGATCTTTGTACGGCGTTTGGTTTTGAAGCTATAACTATTTTAATACTTTACTTAAGCAATTTTCGACATATTGAAGTTTTTTATTTCTGTTTTTTTATAATATATTCATTTCAATGGTTGTTTGTTTAATTAGATATTAATAAATGTGCTGAAGATCTGTGTGGTAATAATAGCACATGTGTCAATACTCGAGGAAGCTACAAATGTGTATGTAGCGATGGTTACGAAATGGATGGAAGTGTCTGCAGAGGTATGTCGTAAAATATGGGAAAGAAGGAGGGAGGGAGGGAGGAGGGAGGGAGGAAGGAAGGAAGGAAGGAAGGAAGGAGGGAGGGAGGGAGGGAGGGAAGGAAGGAAGGAAGGAAGGAAGGGAGGAAGGGAGGAAGGAAGGGAGGGAAGGGAGGAAGGAAGGGAAGGAGGGAGGGAAGGAAGGAAGGAAGGAAGGAGGGAGGGAAGGAAGGAAGGAAGGAAGGAAGGGAGGAAGGGAGGAAGGAAGGGAGGGAAGGGAGGAAGGAAGGAAGGGAGGGAGGGAGGGAGGGAGGGAAGGAAGGAAGGATGTATGATAGTGATCATTTATGATGGTAGGGATGATGACGATGATGATGATTCATGATGGTTGTAATGATGGTTATGGTGATGATGATAATGATTCATGATAATGATAGTGGTGATTGTGATGTAATAATACTGATGCTAGTTACAATGTTGGTGTTTCTAGATATCAATGAATGCACTCTAACTGATCATGGCTGCTCAGCGAACATGGTATGTCAAAACACCGCTGGTAGTTACAAATGCATGTGCATGACTGGTTACCATCAAGATGGAAAAACTTGTAAAGGTACAACAAGAATAACCATACAATATACTTCATAATTGTATCCTAAAACATGCAATACTATACAGTCATCAGTATCATGTATTTAAACTCGATAACTCAAGATAAAGACAGGTGTAGTACCCACTACACTATGTTGGTTGGTCGAATTGAATGATTCTGATGTTTTTATTAATTATAGACATTAATGAATGTAGAGAGTCACAACATGTGTGCGGACAGAACAGCACATGTATCAATACCCGTGGTAGCTACAAATGCTTGTGTGATGATGGCTACAAAATGGCTGGAAAAATCTGCCGAGGTATATATGTCAATCCTAGCGCCACTCTTGTTAGAAAGGGGGTCTAATGCATGGACATTTCATCCCTCCCTATGCGAATACATTGCACATGATTAGATGTGTGTAGTTGATCGTCCAGGTTGTTGTAGTCTTGAGAAAGACTATTGTTGGTGACTGACGTTTCAACGGCCTCAGCGGCGGTCTTCAGAGTCAAGTAAAGCGTGTTTGTCAGGGTTTGCCTATATATACGTCTGGTTCATTACGTCATCGGTTGTTTGTGTCATAATCAATGTGAGTGGGTGTTGCGTCATGCGCTAAGCGCGGGTGTATTGTTTGTCGGTAGGTCTATTGTTTGTTGGTGTGTGCGAAGTCTTTTGTATGGTGTTGGTAATTGTTGTGATCTGTTAAGTGGTTTATGTTCAAAGTTGGTATACCAACTTTCTAATGTAAGTCGCTGTTTGTAGGTTGTGTTAAAGGCGATACATTCAGCCGAGTCCCAGTCAATATCGTGTTTTGTTTGTACGTGTTGTTCAGCTATGTGATTAGTCCTGTCCCCGTTTCTAGTAGCTCGTTTGTATTCAGCTAGTCTGATTTTTCGGTTTCGCCGGTTTCACCAATATAAGTGTCCGGCATTCACGCAAATTTGCGCTAGATCCATTGTCTTTTGAGACAGAAGCATGCCAGTATCGTCTTCCTCATTTCACTGACAAGTGATATATGTTCGAATCATAAGAAGAAAACATTCCCTGATTATTTTTGAATTTGATTTAATATAGACATCGATGAGTGTATTCATTCCAAACATCTTTGCAGACGACACTCGAAATGCGTCAATACCATTGGCAGTTATGATTGCGTTTGTAAAAAGGGTTTTCATGGAGATGGATATCTCTGTAACGGTACGTGAAGTGCATTGGAATGTAATGCAATGCAATGCAATGCAATGCAATGTAATGTAACGCAACGCAACGATGCAATGCAATGTAATGCAACGTAATGTAATGCAACGTGATGTAATGTAATGTGATGCAATGCAATGCAATACAATGCAATGCAATCCCTAATCCTAGCGTATCCCTAACCATAACCCTAGCGTAGCCCTAACCAAACTCTAACCCTAGCGTCAAAGTTAAATGATGTAGATAGTTTTTAAAACTCTTGATTATTTCTTTTAGACATTGATGAGTGTACCAAGGGTAATCATGCCTGTGATCACCATTGTACAAACACACCTGGAAGCTACAAGTGTGCATGTAGACACGGCTATCTTGCCCAAGGCACAGCTTGCGAAGGTAATAAGACAACCGACTACTGAAATACCAATTGAATACTTTAAAAGCGAGTGTACTGCTGAAATAGTGTGTAGTAGGTCTAACATTTCGAGCGAAGGCCCTTCGTTAGAGAGAGAAATTCAAAATCTTAATCTGCCAGTTTTTTAGCAAAGAAAACAGGTGCGAGTTTGTTGATTTTGTTTTTCCGGTTTTAGATATCAACGAATGTAAAGAATACGGTTTATGTGGAGACAGAGCTTCATGTATCAATCAACCTGGGAGTTACACGTGTGTTTGTAGACATGGTTATACATTGCAAGAGGAACAATGCATAGGTATGAAAGGTTAGGGAGTTGGGGAAAGGAAAGGGATGGGATGGAGGGAAAGAGAGGTGGAAGACCAAGGGAAAGGAAGGGGGAAAGGAAGGGAGGGAGGAACGAGAGGGAGAACGGAAGAGAATGTGTGGGGAAGGGAGAGGAAGGAACGGAGGAAGGGAGGGAGGAAGGGAGGGAGGGAGGAAGGGAGGGAGGAAGGGAGGAAGGAAGGAAGGAAGGGAGGGAGGAAGGAAGGAAGGAAGGAAGGAAGGAAGGAAGGAAGGAAGGAAGGAAGGAAGGAAGGGAGGGAGGGAGGAAGGAAGGAAGGAAGGAAGGAAGGAAGGAAGGAAGGAAGGAAGGAAGGAAGGAAGGAAGGAAGGAAGGAAGGAAGGAAGGAAGGAAGGAAGGAAGGAAGGAAGGAAAGAAGGGAGGGAGGAAGGAAGGAAGGAAGGAAGGGAGGGAGGAAGGAAGGAAGGAAGAAAGGGAGGGAGGGAAGGAGGAAGAAAGGAAGGGAGTGGGAGAGGGAGGAAGGAAGAGAGGGAGGGAGGGAGGGAGGAAGGGAGGAATGATGGAAGGGGAGGGAAGGAAAAGGGAGCGGTAATTGGCGGAAAGGTGTGGAATGGGTAAGGAACGGAGGAGTAAGGGAAATGGAGGGGAAAGGAAAGAGGATACCTTTCATCCTTTCTTTATTGTATTTAGATATTAACGAATGTACAGAGAGACAGAATATTTGCAGACACAACTTCAAGTGCATCAATAACATGGGAAGTTACAAGTGCGTTTGTGAGGAAGGTTTTCGTTTGAAAGATAAAAGCTGCGAAGGTTTGTCAAAAGAAATCTTAAGCAAACGAGACCGGTGATAGTTAAATAAGAAGCTTGAATTTTCGTCATTAAAAGCAAGAACATTATGAAGACAACTTGTCGTTATATCTCCTTGACTTGATCTCTTTCTATCCCCATGATTGTGTTTAGACGTCAATGAATGCAACGAGTTCCTAAATGTGTGTGGACACAACTTCAAATGCGTCAATAACATGGGAAGTTACAAGTGCGTTTGTGAGGAAGGATTTCGTTTGAATGGAGACACCTGTGAAGGTATTTAAATAAGTCAGTAGAACCGTTAGATCCCTAGGTGTTCTAACCAGTGAGTTCATACATTGACTTACATGGTAGAGTGAAGGTTACATATGTGTACAACTTGTAACCTTCTGATGACTAGTGAGATGCTCTAACCATTGAGCTACATGGACTAAGATGGCAGAGTGAAGGTTACATATGTGCACAACCTGTAACCTTCTGATGACTAGTGAGATGCTCTAACCATTGAGCTACATGGACTAAGATGGTAGAGTGAATGTTACATATGTGTACAACCTGTAACCTTCTGATGACCAGTGAGATGCTCTAACCATTGAGCTACATGAGTGAAGGTTACATATGAGTACAACCTGTAACCTTTTGATGACTAGTGAGATGCTCTAACCATTGAACTACATGGACTAAGATGATGAGTGAAGGTTACATATGAGTACAACCTGTAACCTTCTGATGACTAGTGAGATGCTCTAACCATTGAGCTACATGGACTAAGATGATGAGTGAAGGTTACAGGTTGTACTAGTGAGATACTCTCCTAATTTTCTTTCAGAAATAAACGAATGCTCCGACTCTGGTAAACCATGTTCGGAGAACGCTGAATGCATCAACAAAGATGGAAGCCGCAAGTGTATATGTAAACTTGGCTTTCATAAGGCGGGCAACATGTGTATAGGTAATGAATCAACAACTACGTTATCAATCTCTTACTCAAGTTTCCATCACCGCTCCCGTTTGGCCTTGCCATTGTCAGTGGTTGTCACTCAATGGGAGAAAGCTTATTTTGCACTCAGAGTATTGTACAATTATACCACGAAAGCGAATGGTATAATTGTTATAATAAATACCTGATATCTTGGCAGTGTAAAGATAAGATCTCAGCTCAATATACGTAAATGTATTACCATAATAATATAGAAACAAGTCAAGTTTTAGAACATTTTTACTAACGTTTCGTTGCAAACTTACAACATCTTTAGAGTAACAATTACAGGTGAGAAAACTATCTATACTGATAAGTCTATATTTTTAAAAGGAGAATAATTAATTAGACGGCTAACCGTCCCTCCCTCCCTACCCTTCCTCCCTTCCTTCCTCCCTTCCCTCCCCTCCTTCCTCCCTTCCTCCCCTCCCTCCCTCCCTTCCTTCCTTCCTTCTTTCCTTCCTCCCTCCCTCCCTCCCTCCCTTCCTTCCTTCCTTCCCTTCCTCCCTCCCATCCTTCCGTCCGTCTGTCTTTCCCTTCCTTCCTTCCTTCCCTTCCTTCCTTCCTTCCTCCCTCCCTCCCTCCCTCCCTCCCTCCCTCCCTCCCTCCCTCCCTCCCTTCCTTCCTTCCTTCCTTCCTCCCTTCCTCCCTCCCTTCCTCCCTCCCTTCCTTTCCTCCCTCCCTCCCTTCCTAATTTTAAACATTTAAAATTTAAAAATTTAAAAAAATTAAAGAGATGTTCTCATTGAGAGACGGTTTGAATTTAGAAATCAGTAAACTCTATTTTAATTGGGTTTTTTCCCGGCTTCTCTTACTGATGTCACCTTCTGTTTGTCACCTCGTTACCAGTAGCGAAGTTGACCATGGCAACTGGTCATGCTATGCAAATTTTGAAACGATTTACATATTCAAATCTTTAGAAATGTATTGTTTTCAAAATATGCAGATGTTTATAAATTAGCATAGCATGACCAGTTGCTATGGCCAGCTTCGCCACTGCTCGTTACCTCATTGGTTAGCCGTCTAATTAATTATTCTCTTTTGTAAATATAGACTTATACTCTGAAGATGTTGTAAGTTCACAACGAAACATTATAGTAAATATGTTCTAAAACTTGACTTGTTTCCATATTATTATGATAATACATTTACGTATATTGAGCTGGGCTTATTAGGTCTATTTTTAGTATCTTTATAATCAGCGAATTGTATCTAAATCGTGACGTCACCTCATCAACTCTCTGCCACTTGCTCCACATCGCTCATTGGCTGATAGCGTCTTCGTTGGTCATGTGACTCGGCCGGAGTCAGATGACCATAGGGACTATGATAATAGTTGATGGCGAGGGTTATTCTGAACACGTCCATACCAAGTTACCACATTTGCTGCTCGCAAATTAGCGTCTCGCTTGATCTACTGCTGACATTCCTTTGCAGGCTCGTGTTTTGTTTTTTATTTGTTTTTGTATCGTAGCTGTTCGAGTTCAGTCTAAAAAAGTTGGAGAACATAACGAAGTTAAGACCACCATGGCCACACAAGAAGGGCAAGCATCGAATGGAGGGACCCCTGACGTGGTATTCACTACTGAGCAACCAATCACGTCATCTACCGATCAGTCAGTTACGTCATCCGGTGGTACAAACACCATGTTACCCACTGCACAATCCAGCACACTTTCTGCTGTTCCGCACACAATGTTATCCACTGAAGATCTGATTGAAACTTCAACAAGACAGTCTACAGAACAACCTACCATAGCAGATAGAACCACCATCGAACGAGGTACTGAAGAAACAACTGTACCTGGTACCATTATGACCAGCGGAACACCCGACATGGTGGTGATTACAAGTGGTACACCAAGCAATGAACAGATTCTGGAAACTACTGTGTTTCCTGGTTTTACCACCCGAAAAGGTATGGGCATACATTTCCACCATCTTACAACATCACCTCTCGACCCCCTCATTTCACTGTACACCTCATCTTACCACATTTCTTCGCGTCACACCTCTGCATCTCCCACACCTCATCTCCCCACACCTCATCTTACCACACCTCATCTCCCCACACCTCACTTACTTCATCATATTTAACTCCACTTCATCTCATCACACACTTCATCTTATCCCACCTAATTTCACCACACCTCATTTTACCACACCTCTTCTCCCCACACCTCATCTCCCACACCTCATCTTACCTCATCTTACCTCATCTTATTTCATTTCACTTCATCTCCCCACACCTCATCTCCCCACACCTCATCTCCCCACACCTCATCTCCTCACACCTCATCTCCCCACACCTCACCACACCTCATCTCCCACACTTCATTTTATCCCACCTAATTTCCCCACACCTCATCTCCCCACACCTCATCTCCCCACACCTCATCTTACCACACCTCATCTCCCAACACCTTATCTCCCACACCTTTTCTCACTACACCTCATCTCCCCACACCTCATCTCCCCACACCTCAATCTTACCACACCTCATCTTACTACATCTTGTTTTACTATGCCAGAACATACTCTACTTTATCTCATCACACTTCATCTTATCACACCTCATTTTAGCCCACGTCATCTCACCACACCTTCTCTTACCTCTTCATTAAGTTGTCTCAAGTGTGGAGTGGATATCTCATGAAGGTTTATGTGTGTCAGTGAATTTTTACGAAGTGGCCAACGAAGTTTCCTCGGATACAGAATGTGTGCGTCGTTGTGAAGAACAAGAAAGGTGTGCCATGGTTCAATATGATAAAATAAAAAGAAAATGTTGGTTCTGTCGGAGTAGTAATATGCAAGGATTGAAGAAATGCAATGGTCGCTTTGATTATTACGTGAAAGGTAAGATATATTATGTTGTGTTGTGTTGTGTTGTGTTGTGTTGCGTTGTGTTGCGTTACGTTACGTTACGTTACGTTACGTTGCGTTGCGTTGTGTTGTGTTGCGTAATTGTGTTGTGTTGCTTTGTGTTGCGTTGTGTTGCATGTACAGAGTTCTATCTTGTATTGATATATTTATTTTGGTCTGCTCATGACTTTTCTCCGTCTCCATCCTGCAGATGTGGATGAATGTGACGAGCAGAAACAATGCGGCAAACACGCAGTTTGCCTTAAAACTCGAGGTCATAGGTCATGCGTGTGTGTCTACGGTTTCAAGGGTGATGGCTGGAACTGCGCAGGTGCGATTGATTATAAGTGTTGTGATTATAACTATAATTATCGATTGATTATAACTCTGTGGTTTTGTTCTTTTCAGATATTGATGAGTGTTCTACTTATGGTAGACTGTGTGCTGAGAAAGCTCGCTGTATTAATACCATCGGGAGTTATTCTTGTACTTGCAAACGAGGCTATGTTGGAGACGGCAGAACGTGCCAACGTAGGTGTACTTACAAGTAGAAGACCATCTCATCTCTTTTCTTATCTCTTTTCTCATCTCATCTTATCTTATCTCATTTCATATCATTTCGTCTCATCTCTTATCATCTCTTATAATCTCTCCTTTCTTATCATCTCTTTTCTTATCATCTGATCTGATCTCACCTTACCTCACCTCGCCTCGCCTCGCCTTGCCTTACCTCGCCTTGCCTTACCTCATCTCATCTTATCTTATCTCATCTCATCTCATCTCATCTTATCTCATCTCATCTCAATCTCAATCTTATCTCATCTCATCTCATCTTATCTCATCTCATCTCATCTTATCTTATCTTATCTTATCTTATCTTATCTTATCTTATCTTATCTTATCTTATCTTATCTTATCTTATCTTATCTTATCTTATCTTATCTTATCTTATCTTATCTTATCTTATCTTATCTTATCTCATCTTATCTTATCTCATCTCATCTCATCTTATCTCATCTCATCTCATCTTATCTCATCTTATCTCATCTCATCTTATCTCATCTCATCTTATCTTATCTTATCTTACTTATTGTATTTCTACGGGCTCTGGAATACACAGTGCGGAATGTGGTAACTTGGTATTAATGGCGTCGGGTTATGGTTCTGAATATTGACAAGTTTACAAATAAATATTTGTAAAACGTATGTCGACCAATTCGCGCGACAGCTAATCAGAAGTAGTATCCCTTTAAATCTCACGTTTGGGGATTTTACATATCCGTAATATTTGGGTCTTCCTGAGAAAAATCATAATATATATTGTCAGCCGAATATTTCATCTTCATGGAGTTTTTCGCTGTCAAAGTTATCGGATGTGATGTCACAAGAGGCATTCCAAACCAGTTTTCTTTTGTTACATGCCACAAAAATGCCTCTTGTGACATCACATCCGATAACTTTAACGGCAAAAAAGTCCATGAAGATGAAATTTTCGGCTGACAAGATATATTATGATTTTGCTCAGGAAGACCCAAATATTACGAATATGTAAAATCCCCAAACGTGAGATTAGACACTTTATATAAATCAATGTTCATAATAAGACCTAGTTTTATTATCCAGGTAAAGGTCGTGGGTCTCATCAAAAGAAACTGCCATCTCGGAGTGAATTAATCAAACGCTGGAAAGCGGAGCATAGTGGGACACTTTCAACTTATGTCGTTGACACATGGACTCTCATCGCTTTTCCCGATTCTCCACGCGTTTTCTCGACTCTTGTCGTAACTTCTCGACTCCTGTCGTAACTACTCGTCTCCTGTCGTAACTCCTCGACTCCTATCGTAACTTCTCGACTCCTGTCGTAACTCCTCGACACCTGTCGTAACTCCTCGACACCTGTCGTAACTGCTCGGCTCCTGTCGTAACTACTCGGCTTAAACCAGAACAACCAAGAACTCCAGTACTGTCCAACAGTGCAGGTTCTTACTATTATATCGATACAAAAATGTCACCCAACCCCTCTTATGAAATATACGGTGTTCAACTTCTTATAGACAGTGAAGTATTTTCCCTTGTTGTATGATTTTAGCGTCCATCTTGTTTCTGACATGTGATGCAAAATGGCAGTTTGATTTCTAGAGATAATTGATCCGTATGTCGCGACCAAAAAAATTAAAATCTTTTTTAATTTTTTGTTATCCGGACTGAAGAATGATCGAACTTCCTACTCAAGGTGTCTGATCCGGTATAAACTTTCCTGAATGACCTTCGTTTTGCATAGCAGTGAGATGCAAAATTCATTTATCCCAATTTGGGTTTTATCTAGAAGTGCATTCGAAATAAGCAAGAATAGTTTTCAAGTAAAGTTATGAACCAAGATAAGATGTCGACCGCATTAATCGCAGTGTTGAATGCACCTCAAGTTATATTAACATTTTAAATTGCTGTTTATCAATTATCGCTCAACAGACCAAAAACATATAATAACAATTGATATTGTTATACACTTTTCACTCCTCGATTTTCATTGGTTGTGTTAGCTGTATACAGATAATTTACGATATCTAGCAGCTTTAGATAATAAGACCTCTTTCATTTCAGTCAGTCTAAATATTCTTTTATATGCATGCAAATTAGCCTTTCTGGCCTCGTCACAAAGCAAAGATTCTTTGGAATTTATTTGGAGGTCAGAAAGGCTAATTTAAATGAACATATTGGAAGAACAAAAAACTCGTTAACGAGTCTTCAATTTATCGCGTACTTATCGAATTTTCAGGGGGTTTTTCGTCTTGGAAAAACATACTTGAGATTGCAAATCTTATTATGTAGTTGTAATTTGCATAATAATTATAAAGCGTGCTATTAAATGCGGTTTTGGCATGAATATTTGTTCGTCTATAAAGCCTCAAGCATAACGTGACCACAACTTGCGAACAATTTTAGCGAGTCAAACTTATAAATATAGTTTAAATTGTGTTGTTTTGCATTGGTTGAATTCCACACAGTCCACGAATTCCTGAGAAGAACTCACTTCCCGCATGCGCAGAACAGAGATAAGATCTGGGAAGAGCTGTCGTCTGATCAATGGCCGACGCGGAGTCTTAGTCGTTGTGTTCGTCGTCTGTGTTCTGCCTGTAATGTTTTGACCTGTTAATTGCTGTGGGACGCAATTGCAAATTAACATCAAGGTAAATAATTTAGCCTTTTTAGTTCCTAACCAACGTATCATATCAAACGAGAACACGGCTGTCAACACAATAATGCGCTGTTGTATTGAGATTTTCGTGTCTGTAGTACTCGGCCGGTAACATTAACTTGTGTTGACAAGCTTCGTGTCACTTCCAGTTTCACGGCGACGCGTTCGAGTTGTTCGTGTTTGAAGAACAACTTAAAAGGCATCAGTTGCTAAAACAAACCACGGATGACCGATAATGTGTTATAAATACAGTAAGGTTTAATATCAATAACGTTTTAGCCATTAGGTGATTTTAAGGTTTTAGACTCGGGGTTTATTTGACTAAGCGGAACTTAGTTTTTAATCGCGTGAACTGGTTGTGGACGAGCACGAATTTGGTGTTTTTCTCGGCCTTCTGACCTGTGCGTGTTTGGGTTTAAAAGGTATAGAAAATAGGCGGGGATGTTTATTGAAGTCATTGAAACAACCGGCTGCTGGTGTCAGAGCTCCTTCCAATATCGCTTCGTGATCGCTTTCTTGTTATATTTGTTCACAACGTCCTGTTGTACCTATTCAAATGGCTTTCCATTGTGATATTAACCCGCGACGAGCTCTTTTCAAGAAAAACAGAACTCGTTCCTCGAGTTCGATTGAAATAACATAAGACAGAATCTCTTCGAGAGATTAATACCGTCCGTCTCGATGACACACGACTGCACGATATGCCAATGGGTATTATTTTTAACGCTGTGATTAAAATACTCACAAGCTCAATGCAATATCCCTGGATATTGTGATGTGAACATTGGGAATCCAGTGAGTCGAGTTTAGAAACGAAATGAATAAAATCATTACTATTAGTATTGTGCGGAACTGTTTTGTTTTCAAATGTTAATTATAAATGTCGATGCACATCACTGGTCTTTCCCTGTTCATTTGCGCTGTTCCATTGTTGCGTGTATGTTTCGAATGTTGGGTTTTTTAGCTTTATCGGGGACAGCCACTGCCGTTGTTTCGCTGGATAAAAGCGAGATATTGGTTTGAAAGCACAGGATAAAGTCGTATCCGATTACATAGTTCATTCATTGACTAGAATATAATGTCCGTGACGAAAGCTGTGTAAAGCTCTGTATGACATCTCGTCGTTCTGGGTCAAACACACAACTCGTTCGCTTGGTTTTGATCCTGTGTCGTGATCGCAGCTAGAATTCAAAGTCTCAAGCGAATTCAGGAACTGGTTCTTCGATTTAAACCGAATCGAGCTTCGCGCCGGTATATTAAATATTCTATAAAACACCGTAGACAGTTTGACATTTGTGTTAGCTCTTTGGATTTACACTTCGTTATGGCTTGTTTAGTTTTTCGAGGAGGTTCTGGTGTGTTTTTCTTTTGTGCTCCAAGTCTAACGACAACTTTTCCGCTGTGTATTCGAAGGTTTAATAATAAATACGTGTGGAAGGAATGTATCAACAATGTCGCTATAATTGTAACATTGTCATTCTAAATTGAATGTTTTTATTCTTATAGGAAAAAGCGTTCTCTGTTCTTCTACGAAGCCTATAAAAAATCGCGATGTCTATTCTGGATGCTACCACCGCCCCCGTTCTGAAAGGAAAGTAAGTATACACACTTCGCTCTGTCACCGGAAAAACCAACACAGCGGCAAGGCGGTAAGCCCTACATCGCTGTGAGCTAGCAGAGATTGCGAAGCGGCTTCTGTTGAAACATAATTAGACATTACTGATTTCCTCGATAAACTTTGGCCGCTTTTACGCAATTTTTAAATTCACCGTAGCGTTTTATCTTTGCTGATTACTGAAATTCGTTGATAATTCGTCCGGATGAGTCTCAAGCTATAAAAACATCGAAATGCTTATCATTCTCTCCTGTTGTTTTGTGTGCAAGCGATATGCCCGCTCGCTCGCACACAAGCATAATGCGTTTCCTGTAGGTGTATTATGAGTTTGACAGTTGATAAGTGTTGGGCTTGTGTTGACTTTCGAACTCTTAACTGTAGTCAACATTATTATATGCCTTACAATTGTACAAAAAATTGTACCACAGATGTATTCCTTAATTCATTTCTGTTATTAAAGTCTGTATTTGGATGAACTGCATGCTCAAGAATCGAGAATTTGTTATGAAATATGTCGATCACTCTATTCTGATGTCCACTTGAGATTTCTACCTGAACATCACATTACAGTTAATATTAACGAGTTATGGTAAATACTGTATATTCTTGTAAAAATATTCACCATATGTTTTACTAGGGCCTTCACTCACACACTAATTCTACAGTACACCATAGTTTTACAGTTTTCGATTTCTGTTCAGTACATCTATGTGCATTAAAGTATTCTTGTGTGTGGTCATTGTTGATGACTACCCAAAATACCTCACACCCTCCTTGATTGCTTTTTGATGCTTTCAATGGGTACAACAATCTCCTTTAATATATTGGCAACAATGCAAACATGAACCATAATCCTTAGAGAGGATTATATGCCATATCATAAGTGATATCTAATTCTAAGTTTAGACCTGAAGTCTAGCCAAAATGATTTTGCTGTGATAATGTTATCATAAGACAACCGCTGTCATGTGCAATCTAGCAACAGAAACTAGGACTTATACTGTATACAAGATAATTAAGATTTAATAGGACTTGATGAACATTTTGCTCTTTTGATTTCAAACTTGAAGTCTTTGATATTCAACTGTTGAGGTACCCTGGTGTCTGCAATAGCTTGACACTTGATCAGTGTCAATATTTTTGGCTGTATTTTTCATTCATAATATCAATGGGAAGTCTATCTGTGTACTTCGGTTACATCAACACCATGCAAGGGGCAGGCTCTATCATTTGTCTTTTAAAGACACCTGATTGGGGAGGTAATACGAGAATGATTTAAAACACCTTAATATATTTGGATATTCCCTATATCAAAAGGTCAAAGGTGGTTGGTGGAGAATGAGAAAATATAAAGTGCCCCTAACCTCACAATTTTTTATTGTCTTATTTGGAAGAACTTTTAAAATGATAAAGTAACTTCTTTTGAAGGTTTTCGTTTCTTCGCTTTCTTTTTGAGATATATCAGTTTGTTTGATATGCAAATGTTGGAATTTACGTCACACATGCATAATGAGTAATCAGAGAATGCGTTCATCAAATAAAAACACTGAAGTGTGAATAACCTGTGTGCATATTTCTCCCACAACACCAAACTTCCCGATTTTAAAGGATTTTGTTCGAGAATGAAAGAGGTACACACATTTCTGCAATAAGTCATGCATGTGCCATGTGTGACGTAAATTCCTGACATTTGCATATCAAACAAACTGATATACAGTATATCAAAAAGAAAGCAAAGAAATGAAAATCTTCAAAATAAGTTACTTTATCATTTTAAAAGTTATTCCAAATAAGACAGTGAAAAATTTTGAGCTTAGGGGCACTTTAAGCTTAGGGGCACTTTAAGCTTAGTTGACTAGGGACAGCACTGGGCTAATATGTCTAGTGTACAGCATATAGTGTGGTGGTGTCTACATTTGGCTATTAGCTAGAAATCCAGGATTGACACTCAGACCCAATTCATGGTCTTAAAATAATTGAGGAGAAAGTGCTGCCTTTGCAATAATATCAGCAAATGGTAAGACTTTAAGGTCTTCTCAGATAACAAGGTTAAATTATGATATTGATAGTGATTATCAAATGATACTGTCTCTAAGAGATAGTGCATGAGAACAGCCACATTGAGTGGTAATTTGACTCACGTTTTTCGAATAAACGTCTATGGTTTCAATAAATTATACTTAAAATGTCAAAACATCAAAAGAGATACTGAATTGTTTAACGATTATAATCCAATTAAATTAATTAGTGCTGTCTTGGAATGTATTGGAATTTGTAAATTAAGTATTGTGGTCTAAAATTTCCTGAGTCATTGCTGCACTGTGATAAAAAAAGTAGCTCTTTCGTCGGCTATTGCTTTTGCAATGGTTTGCATGCAACTACATACAGTAGTTATGATACTTGAATTAACTTATCTTTGCTAAATTAAGAAGTTACGTATATAATCTATAATACAAATTACCGGTACTTGTAATATAGTACTGTACCCAAAAATCATTACCACCACTATATATTATATAGAACTTGTGACTACGCTCTATGCAACGGCCTCCGTAGCTCAGTGGTCAGAGCACTGCACTAGCATCGCAGGGTTACGGGTTCAATTCCAGCCAGAAGGCCTTGAAGTTGTGTTTTTCACAACTGGTCCCGATTTGGTCTTAAAATGCATGTATTCCAACACTTGAAATTTTCCTTCACCATAAATCCTTAGAATATATAATCTACAGTATATACCTGTAGGTTTAGTTATGCTAATTATTTCAAAATAATGACAGTTTAAGTTATTGAACCTGTTTATATTGTATTACTTGATAGCTTTTCCTTTGAAAGATATTAGTTTCTGAAAATCAAAAATATATAAGTATTGTGCTACATTGGAAGTATAGAAATACAAAATTGAATAGTACTGCAAAAATGTGCCTTGATACAGTGGCTTGACAGGTTAAACTTTTATAACAATTGTAGATCATTTTCCTATTGTATTCATTATATATGCAATAAAAAGATGGGTCACTATCTTTATTTAGGAGTTACACAAGCTCTTATGTATGTTAAAAGCTTTTTACAGATAAAGCTTAAAAGGTTAAAAGATTAAAAAGTCTTAGACCAAATGTACAGTACTTCATGAACTTTAACCCTTTTAAATATCTAAAAAGATTGATGTACTGCCAAAATAGTGTGTAAGCTCAGTCTAACTTTACGTTTCACTCTCTATAACGAAGGACCTTTGCTCAAAACGTTAGACTACTTACACACTATGTCGGTAGTACACCAACCTTTTTAGATAATTTGATTTGTATTTCTACACTGTCTACGAAGCACAACACATTTTAACCCTTTTAACCTTTGCAGTATCTGCAAAAGGATTAGTTAAGTGATTAATGTTATGTCATATTAAAACCTGTCACTATACTTTGCTATAAGTCACACCAAGAAGACCTAAAAAGTGCTAAAAATAGTGTCATGGAGTATCGTGTAGTTCCAGAAAATATCGAAACCTCAATGGAAGGCAATTGTCTAGGAACATCCAGAATTTCTATTTTGGGATTCAAACATCAACCTCTTCAACCTTGGAATTTCCGTCTTTGTTAAAGTGTTCAAATAGTCTCCCAAATTGTTTGAAAGCATGGGGTAAAACAAACAGTTTACTGTATTTCAAGTGTTGGAATGGTTTACTTCAAGCACTTACTGTAAATAGTTTTCTTCAACTGTTATACTTAATTTTCCTACTGTGCATTTGTGGAATTGTTTACAATTTCTTTGTTAATGTTTATTGTTCTCACGGGGGAGTGAAAATCATGCAGCATTGTTAGATTATACAACTGTTTGGTGTTCTTGAGCGAGGACTAGCAAACTCATTTGTTTTTAGTCAAGAGGATAATGTTATAAATCTTTGTTTAAATACACAATTGAACTCAGTACTCTTCCCTGGCTTGGAGCCATACATACTGGACTACTACTCATATCAATTGCATCTGTGGGAATTTAACATTATTTATAGTGTTTAATTAGTCTGGGTCGGGAATATTTTAAAACTAATTTCAAATATTTTCATGACCCACTCTATCAGGGAATAAAGTTTTTGAAACCCATCCAAACAAGCATTTAAAACCTAATTGATCCTTGTGAGATCATGAGCATGACATCCAATATGAAATATGGAAATGCATGTTGTTGTTTTGAAAGTTGCATGGCACTCAGGTGAGAACTTTTAAAATCCCAGAACTTTTAAAATCCCGTTTCACACATGAACAGAAATACTGTAAGAATGGTTTTGTGTTTTTTCTGTCTTACTAAAAACACAAACATTTTATGTTTTTATGTCTGCTTGTGCTCATCTTATTGTGTTACACTTTTGTTTTTGATGAACAAAAAAATTTCATAGCCGGGGGGTTAACATATAGCCCGGGTACATTTTACCCAACCATTAATATTATACCCATAAATAATAACGAGTGCCTTAAATATTTATTTCGCTAGCATCACATACAAACAAAATGTATGCACAATAGGGACTGCAATTCACCTTTATTGTGTAAACTAGCTGGCACTTTCATTTTCCCAAAGCTGTTACGGTTAGCATTGGACACTGATGCTCACTCAATTGGGACATTTCTTTTCAGCATCGAAAATGAATCCATCCCCAGAGAACAAGCAGAACAGATGCTTCAAGACATGATAAATGAAATGAGTAGGTTTTCATATTTTTGTTCCGAGTGAATTAAATGCTTCGATCTTACAGCCACTTAATCTTGATATCAATGCTATTTTCTTTGTCCATTGTAAACAAACCTAATTTGATAATTGGCTGCTAAAATGAGTCTATAAGAATGTATTTTATAATTTACTTAAGATATATATGTTGTATATACATGTAGATCAACTGAACTATGATGCTATTAAATATGCTTCGTACAGAACTGGTGGCAAACTTTCCTTCATTATGTTGAAAACAAACTGTGAGTACATTGTTTGTGTTTATTTTAATCATTACTGTACAGTTCGACTTGCTCCAAGTCTGCCTCTTAATTGTTTCAAAACTGGTTTGTTTCAAGGGTAGTTTGAAAAGCGGGTGGGAAAAAGCGAGGGGGTTAGGAAAGGCGGGCATAAACGGGAGAGGTGGACTTGTTTCACAAGCAGGAGTTTGAATATTATTATATATTTGGGGTGAAAATTGATTGACAGATTTACGGGCTTGTCGATTTTGCCTCTTGTGACAGTTGCCAACATGTCCAGTTGGTTGCAAAATGTCTTGTTAATTACAACATAATAATGAATGAATGGACTCCAACAAAAACAGTTCATCGTCCAAATATATCACCAAAATCTAAGGAATTGGTATGCATACTCTGCTTGGACATCATATTCATTGATTTGAAACCAAGCTCCCCTAAATCGAACTCGATAGCTTCTTGAAAACACCCGCACATTAATTTCACGTCAGAGAAGCTTGGGATTGGCTAAATATCAGACACTGACCCCCGACCAAAATACAGGTTGGTAAAAATGGTGCAAAGCAGGTTAGAAAAGTCTGTTTTCTCCCCACTGACCCGCCAAAACAAAAAACGGGCTTTGAGAAAGTCTACTGTACAGTATGTTTTGTAAAAATCAGTACCGTATTAATTCCTTGACACTATTTTGTTTCTGCAATATGTGTAAAATGGTCCAATCTAGACAAGCTTTATTGTTAAGCAAATCAACAAAACTGTGCATCTTTCATTTTCCTACAGTGCATCTTGTTGACATCTACAACATGATCGAAGCATTCAGGGAGAATGGCTTGCATGTGTTGGACCACAACACAGAGATCCACGAGTCCCGACTCGAGGCTGTTCTTTCCAGCATATTTTATGCTCTCAACAAACGAATACCATCAACAACTGATATTGATGTGGAAAGATGTATTGCTTTAGTCAAACACTGGTTGCTCTATGCATATGACAGGTATTAACATGAATAGCGACAAGACTCTGAAATAAGATTTGCATCTTTGATATGTCTCTATAATTATGATGGCACAAAATATTCTATATAATTCTATATAATATATCAATAGAATTCTGGAATTCTATAGAATATTCTATAAATTAAATAATTCTATACAGAATATTCTATAGAACTAAAAAATCCAATAGAATGTTCCATATAATATACTGTATTCTACAGATAGTTCAACAACTCCATACAACAGATATGATATTCTGGACAGAGAACTTACTAAAGATATGTTATACAACTATTTTATCTTTATGTTCAACTGTATTTTTATGCAACTGTTAAATTTACATCTGTTTTATAGTATTACACATGTTCATGAACTACTATATATATTGTGCAAAGTGAAAAGGTGGTAAACTGCCAAGAATTTAGTGACGAAATACTGACGTTTCGAGCGGAGCCCTTGATGAAATAAAATAAATAGGGCTTATATACAGTATATATGCCAAAAGGGTGTCACTCACAAGTAGAAAATAGCCAATCATTAATGCACAGGAGATAAACAAGCTAATAATTAATGAGATGCGCAAAGTTAAATCATTTGCTATTTCGATCAGAGGGGGAGCGAGAAATGACAGGTCCAACAAAGGGGAGGGAACAGACGTAGGACATCCGCAAATGTGGCAGATGCAGCATGTGCGGGGCCCCTGGCTGTGCATAATGAATGTCTTACCCAGATAGGCTGTACTACATCTGCTGCGACTTTGACTTCAATAAGCCCACCACTTATTTTTGAAATTTTGCACAATATCACAACTTCCTTGAATTTCGAGGCAGCACTTCCCTTGCGATAGTAACTTATAGAAGTCATTATTCTATAGAATATTTCTTTAAATTTTTGAAAACCTCATAAGTTTCTAGGTCTACCAAAATATTTTATCTTTGAATTTTATCTGATATTGACACAATTTTGCTTTGGTGCAAATGTTTTATTGAATGACTTGAATTGTTATAAGTTCTAATAATACAGTCGCACTACAATTATTTCTATTGGCAATAACAAAGGCTTGCTTTGTCAATTTATAACACAATGAAAATTTCACTACTTTTTATTTACAAATGATTAATTAACAAGTAATATAAAATTGGGCATATTTGCTCATTTGGGGTAAAATGTTGTTCTGTTTTCCTTTCTCGTTATTTAGTGATGCAAATGATAGAATACAGGTTTTGTCTGTCAAGGCAGCTCTCTCAATGCTTTGTTCTGGTCGACTGGTTGATAAATTGAGATGTAAGTAAGATATGTCATTTTCATTGTCTGTTGACTTCAAAATTTGATGAGTTGTTTTATTTCCTTATGTAGATGCTTTTTCTCAGATTTCTGACAAACATGGCAAGTTAGATTTTGCAAAATTTGAAGCTTATTTAAAAGAAATTCTCAAGGTACAGTATCTCTTTTTCCTCTACTGTATCTCTCACACACCACCCCCCACGTCTCCCACCCCCTCCACCACCCCCTCCTCTCACCCCCCCCTCTCACCCCTTCTCTCCAACCCCCTCCTCTCCAACCCTCTCCAATCCCCTCCTCTCCAACCCCCTCCTCTCCAACCCCCTCCTCTCACACCCCCTCCTCTCCCACCCCCTCTTCTCCCACCCCTCTTCTCCCACCCCTCTTCTCCCATCCCATCCCCTCTTCTCCCACTCCCTTTCTCTCCCACTCCATTTTGCTCTCCACCCTCTCTCTCCAACCATCTCTCTCGCTCCCACCCACCTCTCCCACCCCTCTCTTCCACCTCCTCTCTTCCACCCACCCCTTTCTCCCACCCACCCCTCTCTCCCATCCAGCCCTCTCTCCCATCCAGCCCTCTCTCCCATCCAGCCCTCTCTCCCATCCAGCCCTCTCTTCTGCTCCCACTCCTCTCTTTCTCTTCCACCCATCTCTCTCCCACCCCATCTCTTTCTCCCCAACTTTCTCCCACATGCTCACACTCTCCCACCCCACACTCTCTCAAATTTTACAAATTTTACATACTCTGTCCCTCGTCCTCTTCTTTCCCTTCCTCTTAACAACATGCACCCCACACAGTTATCTTCCTTAATTCATTTGTTTCATTCCTTGCAGCTGCCAGAGGCTGTTGGTGAGTCTCCCACATTTGGTTTCAATGAGGACGTTGTCAAGAGCTTCTTCAGGCCTGTTGGGGTAAGATTTTAACTAAGAAATGGCAATGGTGCTCTGTCATGGTTGTACCATAGTACAACATATACATATTCCATACATTCATCATGTCTTTTCTTTCATTTCTGTTTAGCCATTGAAACGAACAGGGACTGCTTTGGACCATTTTCTTGAATGTATTCTAGCAAGTGAACCACCAGCATTGCTATTGTGGCTCACAACATTTCATAAAATTGTACATGCCTCAAAATGTATGTAACACCATAACTTATATACCACAACATTACTGAACTAATCAATGTATATAGACAATATTATGGACTATTGTCACAGATTGTACACGTATGTAACCTCCACTCATCATCTTAGTCCATATATGTAACCAGGGCCGGATTAACGTCGCGCGAGGCCCGTGGCAGATTTGCAGCGCGAGGCCCCCGTACCCCCCAACTAATTAATTGTTAAATAATCGTTTTCAATTTTATCCGCAAATCATCGCAATTTCGCAGCCAATCTATCTCCACCAGGATTTCTGAATAATTTTCCGTTACGTTAAAACTTGTTTCAAACATCAATGAAACCTTTATATTTTGCTAATTTGGGTGAGTTGAACAACCTGAATTAATTGCGACGATTTGTTGGATATAATTGGGTCTTTACAAATACATTTTTACTTACAACGCCTTGTATTCAATTGAATATACTCGTTCGAGTCGCATCAATTATAAACGAGACAATGGCCTGTCTGGCCCTGTCGTTGTGTCAACAAGTATAAACGGGATCATATAACAGCTCAGCGTAACTAGAGCTCACATGCATATTGCATATTTTCCTGGGGCCAAGCCTAGGGGGCGAGGCCCTTAAATGCGCGAGGCCCCTAAATATGCCAGGCCCCTAAATTCGCGAGGCCCCTAAATGCGTGAGGCCCCTAAATGCGCGAGGCCCCTAAATGCGCGAGGCCCCTAAATTCGCGAGGCCCCTAAATTCGCGAGGCCCCTAAATGTGCGAGGCCCCTAAATTCGCGAGGCACCTAAAATGGGCGTGTCCCAATAGAAAATGGGCGTGTCCCAGTAAAAATGGGCGTGGCTCAGTAAAGCGCGAGGCCCCCAAAAGCGCGAGGCCCGTGGCATATGCCGCATCTGCCACGTGGTTAATCCGGTCCTGTATGTAACCTTCGCTTTGCCATCTTAGTCCATGTATCTCAAACTACACTCTCATCATCTTAGTCTATATAGCTCAACCTTCACTCTATCATCTTAGTCCATGTAGCTCAATGATTAGAGCATCTCACTAGTCATCAGGTCACAGGTTGTACACATATGTAACCTTCACTCATCATCTTAGTCCATGTAGCTCAATAGTTAGAGCATCTCACTGGTCATCAGAAGGTTACAGGTTGTACACATATGTAACCTTCACTCTACCATCTTAGTCCATGTAGCTCAATGGTTAGAGCATCTCACTGGTCATCAGAAGGTTACAGGTTGTACACATATGTAACCTTCACGCATCATCTTAGTCCATGTAGCTCAATGGTTAGAACATCTCACTAGTCATCAGAAGGTTACAGGTTGTACACATATGTAACCTTCACTCATCATCTTAGTCCATGTAGCTCAATAGTTAGAGCATCTCGCAGTATACAATCATCAGAAGGTTACGTAACGTTATACAGTATATGTAAACTTAGCGCTGCCATCTTACTCCATGTTGCTCTTAGTAATTAGAACATCTAACTACTAATAGTAGTTGCTCACACTTTTAATGGTTTGTATTGTTTGTTCTTTTCTCTTGTTTAGGCAAACATGAAACAGCTTGTAAAGTGTGTAAGACGTCTCCTTTTAAAGGGTTAAGATATAAATGTCTACGCTGTGTAGGATTCACCTTATGCCAGGTAACTTATTATTACTGTATGAAAAATCTAAAAGCTTGGTGTATACTTTTGAAAATAGTGTATAGTAGGAGGCAGTCTTCTCAATAAGCAAAATAATGGCATGCAAGAAATCCCACATGTAAAGGATTCTAGACGTGTGATGACGTACGATACTTTAAGAAAAAATATGAAAGCTGCTAAGTTCTCAAAAGAACTGGATATAATATGAAAAGGAGAAATAAGAGAACTTCAATGTGTTGAAAAATACATAAGTAAGAGTGCTTACGTATATTAATAGACGACGTTTCGGACGATGTGTCCATTAATATACGTAAGTACTCTTTCTTAAGTATTTTTCGACACATTGAAGTTCTCTTATTTCTCTTTTTCATATTATATCCACGCATATGCGATACTTTAATGTTGCCGTTGCTCCCGTTGGATTTCCATAAAGAGGACCAGAAAACATTTTTCAAATTACTGGGTAAAACGATTCATGGCCTAGTAATGGCCGCCGTTGGCTCTAATTATCCAGTGAGAGAAGCCTAATATGAGACGTCAAATTAGGTTCAAGATTTTATGCATTTAATGTTAACAAAGAAACTATATTGGCCAGACACTAAACCTATTTCGCGAGCGTCACAGTTTGATTTGCTTGCAAACTCGGAGCTTCTAATGATCTCTCGTCAATTTACATTGTGCAAATATGCAAGCTTCAAAATCAGCTCATCAGATACAATAGAAAGCTCAATCCAGTCCTATTTTTGAGATCAGTGAGTAAGACGAGATGAAATAAAATAAATAGAGCTTATATATATATATGCCAAAAGGGTGTCACAAGTAGATAGTATGGCACGGGAGATAAACAAACTAATAATTAATGAGATGCGAAAAGTTCAATCATTTGCTATTTTACAGTCGATCAGACTGAGGGGAGGGCGAAATGACAGGTCCAATATTCAAGGAGATTAGGCGAAGATAGGTTCTGATCACTCCTGGGGTATAAATAGTTAATATGCCATGCATCTTTGTCATTTGAACTTATCTAGGAATGTTTTTGGAAGGGGAGAACTTTAGGAAGTCACGCGGCAGATCACGATGCACGAGAATACACAACATGGGTGAGTTATTTATTCTTAAATTGTCTATCTCACGTTTAAGGATTTTACAAATCCGTAATATTTGGATCTTCCTGAGCAAAATCATAATATATATTGTCAGCCGAAAATTTCATCTTCATGGAGTTTTTCACTGTTAAAGTTATGGGATGTGATGTCACAAGAGGTATTCCAAACCAGTTTTCTTTTGTTACTTGCCACGACATCACATCCGATAACTTTAACAGCAAAAAACTCCACGAAAATGCTGACAAGATATATTACGATTTTGCTCAGGAAGACCCAAATATTACGAATATGTAAAATCCCCAAACGTGAGATAGGTACTTTGAGATCTGATTGCTTGCGGAGGCAGTAAGCTCCGTATTATGTAAAAGATAAAGAACTGGGCCGTGAATGTGTATCTGAAATGTACAATACTGTAGTGATTTATGTGATCTAAATGTATTGAGTCTGAATTGTTTGTGCTCCAAATGTACTGTACAGTTAACTTGATGATAACTGAAATGCTCAAAATGGTTTTCTCTTTGATGTTGTAGAATGAAGGAGAGAAGGGCGTTCGCCTTTCCATTAGTAAGATCAGCAACCCAACACCATCAAAGATACCAGATTATCCAGCAGAACCAACGCCAGACAAAACCATGGACTTGAGTCATATTGTGTAAGATTTAATACTGTTAGCTTTGGATAAGCTTTTATCTCAATGATTCAGCTCTGTCAATTCATTGTGTATTCGTTTCTTTAACCTACAGTCCCGCCGTACAAAATGATTACTCGGTTATGAATGGCCAAACTCCATATTTAAATGGATGTTCCACCACACCAAGCTCGTCAGAGAAATTGAGCGATCCTGACAGCGATACAAGGTAGGAGAAATGAACTCTCTTTTAAATAATACTATTATTCGCTGGTTTTCACCGAGTTCCTTAAGGCACTTGAGATTCTTAAAGCGCCTATCTCACGTTTGGGGATTTTACATATTCGTAATATTTGGGTCTTCCTGAGCAAAATCATATTATATATATTGTCAGCCGAAAATTTCATCTTCATACCTGATGTGATGTCACAAGAGGCATTCCAAACCAGTTTTCTTTTGTTGTTTGCCACAAAAATGCCTCTTGTGACATCACATCCGATAACTTTAACAGGAAAAAAGTCCACGAAGATGAAATATTCGGCTGACAATATATATATTATGATTTTGCCCAGGAAGACCCAAATATTACGAATATGTAAAATCTTCCATATTGAAAATTTAACTGCATACTATAGATGAATTGACTGTAGAATTGACTTTGCAACTTGCCTGTTAATACAAAATTACGCTGTGTTTCTATGCAGTCTTATCTATAAGTGCAAAACCAACAAATCCTCTGGTCTCGTCGTTGTTCAGATTTCCGTGGCAGATTGCGAAGTCACTATTTTTCCCTTTAACATGGCTATTCTTATTTTTTATTAGAATGGATGATGAACATAAATTAATTGCTCGTTACGCTGCAAGGTGAGTTTGTCCTTCAAAGTGTTTATGAAACGAAAATTAAGTTTTAGCTATTTGAACGAACTCCTAAAATAACGAGGAATGGTAATTTAGAGCTCTTTCATATCTCACGTCGTTCTTGACATATTTAGACTTATGTGATATTTAAATGAGCTGATCTATGACGTATAGCAAGTTGTACACAACATTAGAAAATCATGTATATCTTTCCAATATTATTAAAAGAAATCACGCAAAACTTTGTAATTGCTACAGTTCATGAAACAAAACATTATAGACAAGCTTCAAGTGATTTCGTTCAACAATCTTTAAGATATACAGGATTTTCCAATGTTGTGTACAACTTGCTACATCATAGATTATCTCATTTGAATATCACCTAAGTCTAAATATCTCAAGAAGTAAGTTAAATATGGAAGAGCTGTAAATTGTTATTCCTCATTGTTTTAAGAGTTCTTTCAAATAAGACAACTTAATTTTCGATTCATTGGCAATTTAAATCGTTTCCGTTTTAGACTTGCAGAAAGCACAGACGGAGGACATAACATTAAAAAGGTATTTGTTGGTCATAACCGTTGCAAATTTTTTGATAGCTTTTTCTAAAGATAAACGGCAGCATAATTCCTTAGTCAAGTGTAGTATAAACACGAAATATAAAAGCTCTTGGCTTCTTTACTTTTGTTCAGACACCAGCAGAGATTAAGGAGGACTTGGAACACAATAAAGAAAAGAGAAAAGTGATAATTGACTTGCAGTCTAAAAACAGGTAATTGAAGACTGTAGCGTTTGCCGGTGAAGAGTTCTTTTCTGAATGGTCTAGCGATTTGGCGATTTGTGATGTGACGAACTACATAAACAGGTGTTTACGAAGGGTATACACGTTCTCGTAATATAGTAGACACGTATGTTATGTATTTAGACTCGGTAATTCCAAATCTGTTTTCAGAATTGAAAACGGTTAAATATTGATCGAGATAACGTTCAAAATAATATACGACGAAGCGGCTGCCCAATTGCCGACTAATTTCTAAGTACATAGTACCGTTTTTACGAAGGGTTATGTAAGTTCTCGTAATATAGTAGAAAAGGCGAGCAAGGGGATTATTGCGGATTCGTATTTATAGTAAAAATATATTCATCTTTGATCACATCTCTTAATATCTCGGATTTTCTTAGACAATTACTCGAGGAAATCCGAGGTCTTCGTGACCTACGAGATGCGTCCACTGACCACCCCAATGAAGTGACCTCGGACCCGGCTCTTGTGGACGAACTCAAGGGATTACGTCATAAGAAGGACGAACTAGAATTAAGGATGAGCGGGCTGCAGGAGACTAGGAAGGAGTTGATGACACAGTTGGAAGGACTTATGAGCATACTGAAGGTGAGACACTTTATGTAACATTGCTTGAGAGATGATCGGGGTGATAACATTGGGGGAATCGTTTTGCAAAAGCTGGTATACCAATGCTTGGTTAAAGCGATGTTATGTGTATAACCATTCGTATACCAAACAAATGCTAAGCCCTTAATGGCAATCGGACAACTGCTTTGATGTTTAACCATTATGCTACACGAACGAAGATAATGAGCGAAGGTTACATATGTGTACAATATGTGACCTTCTGATTACCAGTGAGATGCTCTAACCATTGAGCTACATGGACTAAGATGGTAGAGTGAAGGTTACATATGTGTACAACCTGTAACCTTCTGATGATCAGTGAGATGCTCTAACCATTGAGCTACATGGACTAAGATGGTAGAGTGAAGGTTACATATGTGTACAACCTGTAACCTTCTGATGACCAGTGAGATGCTCTAACCATTGAGCTACATGGACTAAGATGGTAGAGTGAAGGTTACATATGTGTACAACCTGTAACCTTCTGATGACTAGTGAGATGTTCTAACCATTGAGCTACATGGACTAAGATGGTAGAGTGAAGGTTACATATGTGTACAACCTGTAACCTTCTGATGACTAGTGAGATGCTCTAACCATTGAGCTACATGGACTAAGATGGTAGAGTGAAGGTTACATATGTGTACAACCTGTAACCTTCTGATGACTAGTGAGATGCTCTAACCATTGAGCTACATGAACTAAGATGGTAGAGCGAAGGTTACATATATGTACAACCTGTAACCTGATGACCAGTGATATGCTCTAACCATTGAGCTACATGGACTAAGATGGTAGAGTGAAGGTCACATATGTGTACAACCTGTAACCTTCTGATGACCAGTGAGATGCTCTAACCATTGAGCTAGATGGACTAAGATGATAGAGTGAAGGTTACATGTGTGTACAACCTGTAACCTTCTGATGACCAGCGAGTTGCTCTAACTATTGAATTACGTGGACTCAGATGAAAGAATCCAGATTACATATGTACAAACTAGTCAGTCGATGTAATCCTTTCGAATGTACTGTAATATTTTAGCTTTGCATTTTTCTTGTTTTGAGGGTCATATGTGTTTATCGTTTGTTATTCTAACTATTTAGCTAGGGTATAGAGTATGCTGGGAAGGGGGTATTTTAGCTCAAAGAGCAGAGTGGATTAATGAGACTTGTGTAATCTGATCTTACTTAGATTCACGGACTCATCGCATTACCTTAAAATATGTCATACTTAAATATGTTAATAATTAACAATATTAATTTTAAACTTCTTTATCTCATCGCACTGCCTTTCCTTTTTCCTTTTTTCCTTTCCTATTTCTTTTCCTTCCCTCTTCCTTTCCTCTTTTCCTTTTCTGTTTTCTTTCCTATTCCCTTTCTTCTTTCCTTTCCTCTTTTCTTTTCCTTCCCTCTTTCCTTTCTTCCTTTCCTTTTTCTTTCCTTTTCCCTTTCATTTCTTCCTTTCCTTTCTTCCTTTCCTTTATCCTTCCCTCTTCTTTTCCTTCCCTCGTTTTCTTTCCTTTCTTCCTTTCCTCCTTTTCTTTTTTCTTTCCTTTTCCCTTTCCTTTCTTCCTTTCCTCTCTTCCTTTTCTTTTTCCTTCCTTCCCTCTTCCTTTCCTTTCCTCTCTTCCTTTCCTCTCTTCCTCTCCTTTCTTCCTTTCCTCTCTTCCTTTCCTTTTTCTTCCCTCTTTTCTTTTCCTTCCCTCTTCCTTTCTTCCTTTCCTTTCCTTTCTTCCTTTTCTTTTTCATTCCCTCTTTTCTTTTCTTTCCCTCTTCCTTTCCTCTCCTTTCTTCTTTCCTCTCTTCTTTTTCTTTTCCTTTCCTTTCCTTTTCCTTTCCACTTTATCCATTCCCTTTTTCTTTCCCTTTTTCCTTTCGAACATTTCATATTGTGCCAAGCTCCTAATTTCCTTTGCTATCCTCCACTAATTCAATAACTTCATTCTCACTACAATCACAACACTATGTAATTCCCTGCTATTATAACCTTGGTAAAACTGCACTTCTATATATATATGTTCGTTGTTCTTTAACTGAACATAAATCCATAACTCTAAAAGCCATGGTGTATACTGCCTGTGTAAGAGATCTATATATTGCTATATACCCGACTAATCTTATCTAAACAAGCCATTAATCCACTCTGTTCTGTGTGTTGTAGGCAGAGCATCTCTGATTCGGGGATCCCGAACTGCTACGACGTTTAACGGGTCAACTGTTAAGTCGTGGAGAAACTATGGACAACTGTATGAATCCAGTCTCTTGCGACAATGTTGATAATAATATGTAGGACGTAACACAAACAAACACTTTGGCCGAGTATATGAGGCTGACTTGGGCCTGGTACGGCCTGTTGTCTTGGTCCTAAGTTTAGTTGGGAATCACTAAGTGTTCCTGTAATCAAGTAAATGGTTTGAACCTGGGAGTATCATTAGATATGTGACGTTGATCGTCCAAGGTTGTTGTAGTCTTGAAAACAAGCATGGAAATATTATTTTTGCTGTACCTGTCAGAATGACCAGCACAAATGAATTTGTAATAGACACACAAAAGATTGTACCTGTCATGGCACAACTTAGCGTAACGTCTAAAAACTAAGTGTAACATCTCAAAACGTAGCGTAACGACTCTAAACCTAGCGTAATGCCTGAACCTTAGGGTAACGTCTCCAGACTTAGCGTAACGTCTCACAACTTAGCGCAATATCTCCAAAGCGTAATTTTTCCAAACTTAGCGTAATTTCTCCAAACTTAGCGCAATGTCTCCAAACTTAGCGCAATTTATCCAAACTTAGCGTAACGTCTCATAACATAGTGCAATGTCTCCAAAGATATCATATTGTCTCCAAATTTAGCGCAATGTCTCAAAACGTAGCGTAATGTCTCTCATCTGAGATTGTACAATACGAAATCTAAACGCAGTCCATTCAACACAAAAATGTTTACTTTCACAAAAAGTTGAGTATAATCTTCGGACAAGATGAGCATCGGACAAAATGACAGACACAATTAATATTGTAACTGTCAAATCTCTAGAAATGGGATATTTGTACCGGACAATGTCCGTGACCGGCCGCTAATATCCAGACTTGCTTGAGAAAGACTATTGTTGGTGACTGACGTTTCGACGACTTAGCGGCGGTCATCTCCAGAGTCAAGTAAAGATAACTTGACTCTGAAGATGACTGCCGCTGAGGCCGTCGAAACGTCAGTCGCCAACAATAGTCTTTCTCAAGGCTACAACAACCTGGACGATCAACTTCACACATCTAATGTTGCTGTAAATGTGTTCATATTGTGACATCAACACGAAGAACGTCCATTCTCGAACGACATCCGTACGAGGCCGATTGAGTCGCCGGGACGTCTTCGGAAATTATCATGTTGACGTCACGTAATGAATTGTTGTGATATTATGTATCTTACGTGTATATCTGAATGCATTTTTACTTCGAAAAAAACAAACCTTTTTAACGCTTTAGGAATTTTGAATAGTTAGTAGAGTTTAGAGTTTATTATTATAATATCATCAAAGCTTGATGGTTGCGTTGTAAAAATAACACCCTGGTAACTAATATTGAATTATGATCGAGGAAGATCGTGGCGCTGTGTAACGTTAAGACTGGATCGAGCAACTATTGTTCAGAAAATGAAGCAGGAAATAGCTCGTGGTGGCCATCTTGTTGGGACCACGTTATATAGTTTTACTATAGGTGACAGAGACTTTGATCTTTTAAGATGCTAAAATGAATTAGTTCATATGTAACCTTCACCCTACCATCTGAGTCTATGTAGCTCAATGGTTAGATCATCTCACTAATCATCAGAAGGTTACAGGTTGTACACATATGTAACCTTCACTCATCATCTTAGTCCATGTGGCTCAATGGTTAGATCATCTCACTAGTCATAAGAAGGTTACAGGTTGTACACATATGTAACCTTCACTCATCATCTTAGTCCATGTGGCTCAATGGTTAGATCATCTCACTAGTCATCAGAAGGTTACATGTACACATATGTAACCTTCACTCTACCATCTTAGTCCATGTAGCTCAATGGTTAGAGCATCTCACTAGTCATCAGAAGGTTACAGGTTGTACACATATGTAACCTTCACTCATCATCTTAGTCCATGTGGCTCAATGGTTAGATCATCTCACTAGTCATCAGAAGGTTACATGTACACATATGTAACCTTCACTCTACCATCTTAGTCCATGTAGCTCAATGGTTAGAGCATCTCACTAGTTATCAGAAGGTTACAGGTTGTACACATATGTAACCTTCACTCATCATCTTAGTCCATGTAGCTCAATGGTTCGAGCATCTCACTAGTCATCAGAAGGTTACAGGTTGTACACATATGTAACCTTCACTCATCTTAGTCCATGTAGCTCAATGGTAGAGCATCTCACTAGTCATCAGAAGGTTACAGGTTGTACACATATGTAACCTTCACTCATCATCTTAGTCCATGTAGCTCAATGGTTCGAGTATCGCATTGGTCATCAGAAGGTTAGGGGGCTGAAAAACGTTTTTACCTAATGCATAGCTATACGGTCTTCCTCGATCATAAGTGCCGTTATACACACTAGTGTATTCTTCAATATTGAATTATATATCAATTAATTATTGAGTGTTTTCAATATTTCATCTTTTGCGGTGCTTCGCTTCTCATCTGGAAAGGATGTAAATAAATGTTGCCATTAAAAAGAGCGTATGCTTGTCTTATTTATCTTTGTTATAACGTGTATGCTTTTTGTTGTTAAAACTATCTGGTGTGAGGGCCGGTGCTGTTAGGTAATCGCTAGAAAAGTGGGCCGTTCCTGTTAGGTAATCTTTAGAAAGGATAATTTAGTGTTAGGGTAATGATTGATTTTGGGTTAGGGTTAGTTTTTAAAGGACATTGGCAACAAAAATTAAGTTTGTCTAATATGAAAGAACTCGTAAATGATAGAGTAACACCTTTTACAACTTTTCCGTATTTTACTTCGTTTTTGAAATATTTCAGTTTGTTTGATATGTAAATGAGATGATCTCTGACGTCAGGTGCAGGGTAGAGAATTTTCACTCATTAAAATATTAGTTCCATCTTCAAGTTTGTTCCACAAATTTACTTGAAAATGTGCGTATAATAACTCCTCATGATAATGAACGTTGTGAACTTAGCAATCACTGAGATATAAGACATTTTTAATGTGTGAAAATTCTCTACCCAGCACCTGACGTCAGAGACCATCTCATTTACATATCAAACAAACTGAAATAAAATACGGAAAAGTTGTAAAAGGTGTTACTCTATCATTTTACGAGTTCTTTCATATTAGACAAACTTAATTTTTGTTGCCAATGTCCTTTAATGTCTTATCCTTTAACTAACCTTAATACTAATCCTGCTCCAGCGAAAAAAATATTTTAAAGAGTACTTTCTAAAACAATAAAACAATAGATTCAACCACAAAGAAACGAATAACTAACCCTAACCACTTTTGTTCCATGTAGCCAATCACAAAACCTATTTATTTAAGGTAGCTACTTAGTGCTCTTTCAACCAGCTTAACCAGTTGTTGTGGTCTAGTGGTTACCAGACATGTCTATGAGCGGGGAGACACAGGTTCAAATCCTTGGTCGGACCACCACTCAGGGTCTTAAAAATAATTGAGGAGAAAGTGCTGCCTTTGCAATAATATCAGCAAATGGTAAGACTTTCGGGTCTTCTCGGATAACAACCTTAAATCGTAGGCCCTCGGAACCCCTATCAATTGGGCTTCTAGCCTGTTGGGGTATTCTAGTCACTTAAATGAGTGTTAAATCTTCTAGACTAAGCGTTAGACTATAATTAAAAGGGAGGTTCCTAGGATTGAGGAGCCACGCGTTTTCTGAGATGTATTTTGACTCAACCTGGGAAGGACGCAATGTCTAACCATATTTATTAACAGATGAAGAATGCATACTTGAACATTAGAAAATACCATATTTTGTGCAAGTTTCCATGGAACCCCCGGAACGCCTTGTAGATCCACCACTGCCAGCGTATTTTATAAATAGCTTTTGTCTTCAAGCAATAAAGTCTTCCCCTCGCAGGTACACTGCGGATATGTGAAATCTAAGTCTTTTTACTTACAAAGTTTCCAAAGATAATATAGAAATAATTGAAACTATCATCCAAACATTACTGATATTTTGTGACTGCCCCATAGGCAGTACATATATCAATCGAACCAGTACATCATTGTAACCTTCGCTCTCCATCTGAGTCTTGAGCTCACCGGAAGGTTACAGATTCTATTCCTGTCCACGACTTGGAATACTTTTTCTGAGGATATGAGCTTGACAATCTTCCATGTATCGTCTGTCTACTCTAAGCTCTCTCACATTCACTACAGTTTAAAAGAAGTCTAAAAATATAAGTGGTAATAAACCCGATCATTAAAAATTCTCTTCATCAGGTAGGCTGTGCGCAAAGCTTTTTAGCGAGTCTAAATTGTTTTGACTTGAGCGTAGATTATGCTTATGAATTGTGTTGGGCGAATATATCTGACAGATAATAGAACCATATAAATAATTAATTAAATTAATTATATAATTAATTAAACTAATTTTAAATTAATTATAATTATGGAATAATTAGTTATAAAATAATTAATGTAATGCATTCTGATTAATTAATTAATTATTTTCTATTCTAGGCTGGCTCACCACGAACTCGGTCCAACCCAAGCTCACCGGCAACTCTCCCCCGGAACGTTGACCGCAAAGTCCGTTCTCCGTCGGACCAAAGCCCCGGTATAGCAACAGTGGACGGTGAGATGAAAGGCACATTTGGTGGTAGCCTACCTAATCATGGGAGAAATCTTCGAAATGATTTGCTACATGCTGCTGACTCTGTTACTAATGCAATGTCTTCGTTGGTGAATGAATTGACTTCTGGTAAGTGAACTGAACTGGTATGGAACATTAATATATCTGAGATGGTAAGCGCATGGCCGACCTTCTATCCGTCTTTCCTCCCTCCCTTCCATCTCTACCTTCCTTTCTCCCTTCCTTCCATCTCTCCCTTCCATCTCTTCCTTCCTTTCTCCCTTCCTTCCTTCGTGTCCTTCCCTCCTTCCTTCCTTTCTCCCTTCCTTCGTGTCCTTCCTTCCTTCCTACCTTCCTACCTTCCTTGCCTCCTCCCTTCCTTGCCTCCTTCCTTCCTCCCTTCCTTCGTTCGTTCCTTCCTTCGTTCCTTCCTTCCTTTCTCCCTTCCTTCCCTCCTTCCTTCCCCCTCCCATCTTTCCTTCCTTCCTACCTTCCTTCTTTCCTTTCCTCCTTCCTTCCTCCCTTCCTCCCTTCCTTCCTTCCTTCCTCCCTCCCTTCCTTCCTCCCTTCCTCCCTCCCTTCCTTCCTTCCTCCCTTCCTCCATCTACACATTCATATCCCAGCACATTTCTCCAATTACAGAAGACGTCAATGATGATGACTTGAACAACAATCGCCCTAACGGTGTACCTCCCATGATAACCGCTGATCATACAATTCGTGCCATACCAGCCGAGGGATAAGCTCGGGGACTGGAAGTGATATGAAGTCACCTAGGCAACAACAGTGAGCGTAAGCAATATCGTAAGATCTCCCACTATATAGATTTGTGTATTTTTATAATATTTTATGGTCTTTATTTTTGTATAAATATCTTGTTCATTCAAAGTATATCCATTTCGTTTTCGAAATAAAGCTACTAAGTCCTTAGCTGGACTCTCATTGCTCCACGTCAGACAAAGACGAAAGTTGATGAGATAGAGACCAGAGTCTGTATGAGAGTTATCTTGACGACTCTCATTGAACAAACTCAAATTAAATAAGGAAAAAACTGAATTACTCTACTTCTATTCCAAGCATAGCCCCCAAAAGACCTTTACTCCACTCCGATTTGGACCTGACCTCATTCAACCTGATCTAATTCCGCGAGAAGTATTGGCGTTATTTTTTATAACACTATGTCGATGTATGCCCATGTAAACCCTGTTTGTAAAACTGCCTTCTACTATCTTTGTAATATTGCTCGCATAAGAAAATTCCTATCTGTATAAAGACCACCAAAACCTTAATCCATGCATTCGTCACATCCAAAATCGATCACAGCAATTCCCTCCTATACAGCCTTCCAAAAAATCGCCCGTCTTATCACTTTTTCCTGCAAACGTGACACATCACTCCATCCTTATGGATCTTCATTGGCTACCAGTTGCAGAACGTATCAAGTTTAAAATCCTCATTCTTACATTCAAATCTCTAAATGGCCAAGCTCCTGTCTACATCTCCGACCTGATTACACGCTACATTCCACGAAAAACTCTCCGCTCTTCATCCGAAATTCTTCTCAACCGTGTCAATTTTAATCTACTCTCTTATGGCCATCGATTCTTCTCCGTTGCCGCTGTATTTTTCGACACATTGAAGTTATCTTATTTCTCTTTTTCATATTATATCCAGTCACTATAATAACTATATAATGCTTGGGTGTAACACTCACTGTATAGTGTGTATAACATACACTGTAGTGTGTGTTATAGTTATGTTATATTTATCACATCTATGTGGTTGAACCCTGACTTTTTTTGAACACACTAATCGATTTTAAAACCGCTCTTTGATCTATCAAACATGAATGAGAGAGTGATGAAAATTTCAACTCCTGTTTAACTGTGAATAAGTCTCATCAACTCCCATGCACTCCCATTGACAATTATTATTACTAATACCTGCATTTCGTCCATAAATATAATTTAGTCTATACTCATACTGCTCATTCATATGAACATCTGTGCAAGTTTGAATTTAACAGCTTAGATAATTTGTTTCTTGCGCGTTCTGTGTCCTACATCATTGTTTAATTTGCGATGCATGCCCACATACATACTTTTGCATAATTACTTGTTTCCCCCCCGCCTTCGTTACACACGCGTCCATTGAAAGCGACGCCACAGCTGCCAAAAATGCTGATCGGTTCGATTTTAAAGTAACATTAGGTCATGGACGATAATATGTTTTAGAAGATTGGCTCTATTGCGTACCGAATTGTAGAATTTTTTCTGTCAAGAAAGCCAAATAATTGCTGATTATCAACGTGTAAATTTCGTGAGCATTTATTTAAAACTTTCCACGTTTGTAACGAGTTCATGAAGATATAGATACCTGACGAAGACCCAAAAAATAAATATACAAAGTTGTAAAGATTTTGCTGTGCAAGCTGTGTTAAGTTTACATTAAGTTGTCAATACTCAGAAAAACTCTGAGCCGGCCAGATAGGACTCGAACCCGTAACCTTCTGAATGCAGAACTCAGATGGCAGAGCAAGGTTAAATACGGTATTTAGGCGAGTTAAATACGAGCTCAGAGTTTTCCTGAGTATTGACAACTTAACACAGCTTGCACAGCAAAACCTTTACAACTTTACAAGCATCAAGCTGCAACTACCTAACTTAACTAATAAAAATATATAGTTTAACTCGAAATTTGTCTACATATCATATTTTGAAAGCGTAATTAGCAAGCGTACTTTGGCTACTTTTTATAATTTTATTGTTTGATATTCGGCATCCTTTTCGGACCTGTTTTAGCTAAAACGACGCTTGAAAAACTAATTAATTATGTTTGAATAATCGGCAATTATTTGGCTTTCTTAATTGAAAGTTTGAGATGCAAGGGGTGGGGGGCAAACAGAAATAGATTTTGTGCTGAAAATATTTTACCCAACCAAATTAAGACCAGAAATTTAACCGTTCCAACCATTTATGGGTAAAGAAAATCTTTTACCAAACCCAAGAAGAAAAAAAGTTAGATAAAGCCCAATTCCCAGCATATGGTCGATACAAGTTTTAATAACAAACCCAAATATATATACAGACAGATCCTACTGTAACTTTCAGATTATTATCTCCCTACACAGAGCAAGAATCCAAGGAAAACAAGGAGAGGATTACAATAACAAAAGCTAATGTGCAATGATGACTAAGGCGAACTGATGATGAGATTCCATTTTTAAATGATGAACTCTTAATTCTTTCATGTAAATAGTCATGAAAATTTTCCTACCCAACTCTTCAGAGAAGTGATTTTTTTTACCCAACCATTTAGGTCTTTGAATTTTTAGTTGGCCATAAAAGACTGGTCACTAAAATGCGCCGTGCAATAGCCATCACTCCTAAACACCATACGCGTAGAAACTGGGGAGCATTGGGGCCACGTGCCTCTCCCAACTGTTATGAAAAGTACCCTTTTTAAACATGAATAGTGCCCTTTTTCGAACAAAGAATATATGGACCAATATTGTGCCTCTGAAAACTTGTGCTCCCTCGACTTAAACATGCTATTTCATACGCTCTAGCTGATAGAGAACACCTTTGGAACCACTTTTTGGGACCACGCTGTATATAGTTTTACTACAGGCGACCCGGAATATCTGTCTTTGATTTTTTAAGATGCCAAAATGACTCCGTTATCGAAGGTTTTTCTGTACTTTAGCACACAAATTACTGCTCCGTGACAGAAACTACATGAGAGCACAGATGGTTTTGCAAGATGGTCGCCACGAAATTGTTTTGCTTCATTTAGTTCACAACATTAAACAATGCATTGTTCAATACAGCCACTTATGTAGACCAATGGAGACGACACGTCGCTGGGACATATTGGGGGGCACGTGACATGTCGTGAGGTCATTAAAACCACGTCCTTTGATTGGTTGATTCTATCAACCAGCGGTGACTCGTTTTATTTGCTATAACACGAAGGGACAGGGACATATTGTAGCCAACGCTTAGATATGCTTCGTAATTGTAGAACTGGCTAAATCCCTGTCTGCCTTATGTTGGTTCAGCGTTGGGTTTTACGATAATTTCATAAGCGACCCAGTTACGGACTTGTGAACCGAACGGGTCTATACGAGGTCTCGCGTAAATGCCTTAGGTAGATTATTTTCGATACGATTATGATTTTTTAATGAAAGCCCCGAAGAATAATATATATTTGTGCCCTTGAAAACTTGTGCTCCCCTAACTTAAACTTTCTTCCTACTCCCCTGAGCGAGAGATCGTCTTTGGAACCACTTTTTGGGAGCACGCTGTATAGTTTTACTACAGGCGACAGGGAATATCTGTGTTTGATTTTTTAAGATGCCAAAATGACTCAGTTGTCGAAGGTTTTCGTGTACTTTAGTGCACACACAGTACGGCAGTTACAACAGTCAGTGAGTCTGACCACCAGTCTCATCAACTCAGGTTTACTTTCAAGCAGTTTGACCACGAGCAATGAGAGTGCTTAGCGCTGTTCAAGCGAGGTTGATGAGAGTAGGAGACAAGAGTTTGTATGAGAGTTATCTCGATTCTCATTGTTCGTGATTAGGCGAAATCAAGAGGTTGCTGAGAGGCGTTATCTTGACTCTCATTGCTCCAATATAAGAGGTTGATAAGAGTTGCCAGACAAGAGTTTGTATGAGAGTTATCTTGACTCTCATTGCTTCTGGTAGGGCGAAGACAAGAGGTTGATGAGAGTCGTTATAAGTGTCAATGAGACAAGTGTCAATGAGATAAGTGTCAATGAGATAAGGCAGATATAAAAGTTTTTGTATGAGAGTTGTTTTAAACTCACTATCCCGCGGTCAATCATATCGATGCAATTATCATGAGCCAAAAAATGAGCCAAAATTTCCATCAATTTTCATCAAAATATAAACGTCTGAAACGTCGCCATTAATATACGTAAGTACTCTTCCTTAAGTATTTTTCAACACATTGAAGTTCTCTTATTTCTCCTTTTCATATTACATCGAGTTCTTTCGAGAACTTAGCAGCCTTCATATTTATTCAAAGTTAATGAGCTGACGCAAGTGTGCAGTTTGAATTAGCATTCAAACAAGCACGAAGAGTTTCAACGCTCATCAACCATATCGTTTCACGCGCTCGTAAAAAGTTTTTCTTGATAGCTATGCTCGTGTCTATGCAAAAATTGTGGCTCGGAAAACGTGCACAAAAAATGGCTTATGCAACGCGTCTTAACGTGGCGTTCATGACACTTTAATTATCCCTAGCTTGTTGGTTCTTCCTTCTTAATTACCCCCGACTCGTGCTCATTAATTACCTCCTATTAAATTAATTTAAATTGGTTCGTAACCTTGGCTTCAACTCAACGTTATACCTAAACAAGTTTGGCGTCTATACGACCAGCTGTTCTTTCGATTAGCTTATATAAATAACTCCATCCACTGATGCTGTATTTAGTTCGGGTTTCTATCTGTGTTATACGCATTAAGATCTCACACGGAAAGATAGTAGAAGCTTAATACAATAGCGAGATCCACCATGTTCTTCAAAATGATTACTCCACTCCTGTTTGTGTTGGTCCTGTCTGTAATTCGGAGTGCTGATGGGAGATCTTTTGATAGTTCAAGCAGAAATGGTAAACCCCGATACCCTGGTAAAAGAGCATCAATTGCTGAACAGCCAATTTTGGGTCGCAAAAGGGAATTGAGTAACGAACAGCCAATTCGGGATGATGAATCTCCTCCATTCGGTGGTAAAAGGGAATCGAGTGATGCACAGCCACTTTTGAATGATGAAGCTCCTCCATTCGGTGGTAAAAGGGAATCGAGTGATGCACAGCCACTTTTGAATGATGAATCTCCTCCATTCGGTGGTAAAAGGGAATCGAGTGATGCACAGCCACTTTTGGATGACGAAGCTCCTCCATTCGGTGGTAAGTCAAGTCGATTTTATTTACCAGCAATAAATGTTAAAAATTATAGACAAAAACAGAACTGGCAAGGTAACCCAAAAAGAAACCAAAAGGCTTTTAAGATTTGGGTTTCCTTTTTACTTCATTTTATATATAAATTAGCAGCATGAGCGGTACGAGAGGAAAATATATATTTTTAACAACATCAGAATCCGTTCATTCGTTACGAAACGTGCTAGAAAGATAACTGTTCAAGTATACGTAGAGAAAAGAAGATAATTTTTCAATTTAGACTGGAAGCAAGCAACAGTTGAGGCATCACGAATATCTTGGCTAAGTGTGTTCAAAAATTTTGGGCCCTGATAGTTAACTGTAAATTGTCTCATTTTTGTTCTACAAAAGGGAACCTAATAGAAATCAGAATTCCATGTGTTGAAGTTGTGAACTTGGTTTGTGCGTAGGAAGAAATCATCAAAACTCCTCGGGATCAAATTGTTTTGATATGAGTATACATAAATTTTCCTAAGTGAAATAAATAAATTTTTCCAAATTTAAGAATCTTCAGCTCTTTAAAAATTGGATCAGTGCATGTACATCAAATACTTCCTTGTTAACAATTCGAACTACACGCTTCTGAAGCAAGACAATACCGTTAAGATTTGATGGGTACGTGGAGCCTCGGAATTCCTATCAGTTGGGTTTTCCGTTCACCTAAGAGTGATAAACTGAATAGTCGAGCGCTTAAAACATGAGCCGCTCGGATAAAGGGGGTAACATCCTGCGTGATCGACTCAAAATAAATCATATTCAATACTCAAGCTCCAGACAATAATACAGTATTGAGGGTTACAACGTATATAAGCATTATTTCGAAAGGCAAAAACTTGCCTTTGTGTATGATACCTATTAATTTTGATATTGTTCTAGGTAAAAGAGAATCGAGTGACGAGCAGGCGATTTTGGATGACGAAGCGCCTCCATTCGGTGGTAAAAGGGGGTATGCTGAAGAACAGCCACACTACAAAATATATGGTAAAAGAGAATCGCATCATCGTGCACGCCCTGGTAAAAGAGCATCGAGTGACGAGCAGCCGATTTTGGGTGGTAAACGCGAATTCGCTGTGGTACAGCCACACCCTGAACAATCACGCGTGTGATAGAATTACGTTTCACTGATGTACTTCATTCGTAAAAGGATTAGAACGATATGCTGCCCTGAATTTACTATAGTGCTTAGGAAAATCCTTTTTTTGTTATACGTGATTAAGTTCGCTTTGAGTTAGGAATTGTGTAAAGACACTGATAGGAATTGAGTAAGGAATAAATTTTGAATCATCGTAGATGTAAAATTAAAGCGAGAACTCACACGCATATTTTGCTTTGTTTCCGTTGCTGCTTCTCCCTCTGTCTCTCCCTCTGTCTGTCTGTTTGACTTCTATCGGTAAGTGGCGTAGTTAGAGTGGGGTCAGCCACACACAGACATCTCGCTATCTCACACACAGACACTCGCTCTCACACGAACACACTCGCTCTCCCTCACACACACACACACACACACTCGCTCTCTCATGCACGCACACATACATACACTCGCTCTCACACACACACACACACGCTCTCACACACACACTCGCACACACCCTCGCGCTCTCTCTCTCACACACACTCGCTCTCACACACACACACACTCTCTCTCTCACACACACACACACACACTCGCTCTCTCTCACACACACTCGCTCTCTCTCACACACACTCGCTCTCTCTCACACACACTCGCTCTCTCTCACACACACTCGGTCTCTCACACACACACTCGCTCTCTCTCACACACTCTCGCTCTCTCTCACACACTCGCTCGCTCTCACACACTCGCTCGCTCTCTCACACTCGCTCGCTCTCTCACACACACACTCTCTACACACACATACTTTGTCCCTGTTTCCGTTTCTGCTTCTCACTCTGTCTCTCCCTCTATCTGCGTCTGTCTGCTTGACTGTCTATCAGTAAGTGGCATAGTTAGAGGGGAGTCAGCCACAACCTCTCTCACACACACACTCACACACACTCACTCTCTCTCACACACATTTTGTCTCTGTTTCCGTCGCTGCTTCTCCCTCTGTCTCTCCCTTAAGTTGCGTAGTTAGAGTGGAGTCAACCACAACCTCTGAAAATACAAGAATAAACAATTGCCGACAGTTCTCAATCTCATTAATAATTAATAATCCAAAAACAAACAAAATCGATTGCGTGACGCAGTGTTTGAATCGCAGGTAGATTTGCATAAATTTCGCCAACTTGGATATTGATGTTCTCTCAAAATATACTTTCCTTTGAGTAACAAATTCAAACACTCATAAACCTCGTTACAAAAACTCGCCTTTTCCTTGTTTTTTTAACTCGGTTCTCGAGTGCTTTGAGGTCATAGAGGAAGAACTCGCATGCACGTTTGAATTATTAGGGTCTTTAAGATCTACTACGCAGCAACCTCAACAACGCAGCCTTCAAAACAAAGAATTATTTATGCGAAACAAAAAGAATGAATAATTTGTAGTCCCAAGAGTATTCTCAACACCGTCCTCGTTCTGTTTACAACGCAACTCTGAGCATTTTTACGTCTTCAGGACGACGTGAACTCGCTGAGAGATGAGAGCTATTCCTTAATGTTGACTTCAGCTCAAACACTACAATCGTTTTAGCAGAACTGGAGCGTTTTGGAGGTCATAAAACAAGCTTCAAACCTCATATACGGTAGTCAATTTACGATGGCTTCTTTTAAATGCTTAAATTCACACTGCTTGTTAACGTTTTGAGGGCAGCGTCGACTTGATAGAGTCTAGTTGGAATGCTAGTTACCGTAGAGATAGGAAACGACATGGGATACATCTTTAAACTGTTCTGTGGAAGTGCCTTTAGGCGAAACATGTGTTAAAAATAAGTCATTGAATCATTGAATAAGAGTAAATTTGTGGCATTGCATTTTTTTAAAAACTAAAGAAACCAACTAGTAAATAATGCCCATAAACTGGTTGAAGAGGTTGTGTACATCCGTAGTGTCCGAGTTATATTAAACAGAATATTAACAGAATCTCAATATTATCATATAAGTCTTAATATTAAAATGAATACTAATTGTTTGACGTTGATCATATTTGAAACTAACCACGATTGTAAGGCTAGTGTAAACACCTGCTTATTAAAAGGGCGCTTCTCTAATGTCTGCGACTTTTAAGGAGGTCATTAATTTTTAGCTTTTGTGTTTTGGAGGGCTTTCGAAAATATCCCAGGTTTAAAATCTTATCAGGTTTAAAACGCCGAAGCGATCACAAAGAGTTTTAAATTCGATAAAGACGAGCCATTTTATGTTTTCATTGATGTAATAATTTTGAAAATTAACGCTGTCAAACCCTATCTTCTTAAAGACATTGATTAAATATGGATTTAACGAGTCTTTTTAGTATATAGGTTATAGCGAATTCGAGGTAGTTGACGAAGAACCCACTTAGCTACCCCGAGGTTGAGGTAACTAACGTTTTTAGTCTATTTTGTTCATGTGATTTAACAAAAATGAAATGGCTAACGTGATATTTAAGGAAGTTGAAGAGAAATTTAATAACTAACCCTATTAGTAATCGCGCGACATCAAAGAAAATCCACTTCAAGATAAACTAAATGAAAGTTAGATACGGAGAGAACGGATGCTCTTAGCCAGATACACGTTTTAAAAGGTTTTCTGCCAAAGATTACTGTAGGGGAAGAAGGTAGAGATTTAAGAGCAGTGAATAGGACAAGGCTGAGCAATTGAATTCAATAGTTATAATTAAAAATTCACGAGATGTCTATGGATATAGCCCTGGGTTGTATACATATACATGGTATAATAGGAATAGGAGAAACAAGAGAACTTCAATGTGTTGAAAAATACTTAAGTAAGACTACTTACGTGTATTAATGAACGACGTTTCGGACGATGTGTCCTTCAGGTCGGTTAGTCCTTCAGATCGTCCTAAGTTTCTTGCTTTGAGGTGATTCGACAGTCTAAATCATGAGAAATTGCATTTCCCCGCATAAAAATGTTTGTAATGCAGATCTGAGCTTCATCGTGGTTCATTGCATAGCTCTAGTGGTGGTCTTGTTTACTGAAAAGTTTTATACCCTCAACGTCTACCTGAGTGGAGAAATCGTGTTTCCAAAAAATCCAGAAAAATAATTTTCATAAATTCTACCGCTTATCATAAACGCAATTTCTCTAGATATACAAATGCTACAAGTGTGAAACGTTTCAATAATCAAGACCACCACTAGAGCTATGCAATGAACCAAAATAAAGATCAGATCTGCATTACAAAACTATTTATGGGGAAAAATGCAATTTCTCATGATTTAGACTATCGAGCCACATTAAGTATTATTTCTCCTTAGCAGCTTTTATACATATTAATTTTTAATGATCTATTGAATTCAATTCGTTGGGGGCCGAAGAGAAATAAAATTGGTGCTGGAAATGCCGACTTGCTTTTGTTTAAAAAAAACAACGCTAAGCTATAGCTTTACGCCTAGCATCCAACCGAAACGTTCCTGTTGTAAATTGTATACTTGGTACTTCTTCATGCTCATTCACGGTCAAACGTTGTCACTATAACGGCATGAATAGTACCTGCATTGAAATACTGTGCGAAGTTATACAATTACAAATGCCTCGTAAAGTATTGCTAGTGAAATTAAATTGAAATAATCCTTTCATTTAACGTTTAAAAGTAATTTCATGTCTCTAAACGTTAATTTAGAAAAACTACAATTCAAATGTTTTAATCAGTAAACGTTAACACAGAGAGGAATCGCTTAATTAGAAGTATTACGGGGTAATTAATAATTAACATTTAGATTATTCGTTCTTGAGGTGATGGCATATACTACTTTTTTCATGTTAAAGTTTCGTGACCCAACCAAATTTCCCTGGATGATTTCATGGCCCAACTATACATTTTGTTTTAGTTTCGTGGCCCAGCACATCTTAAATTTTCAATTTTCATATTCATACCGACAACACAGGAGTGCTGGGAACTGAGGGTAGTCTGCCATATAGAGCAAGGGAAACAATCAACTTTGTTTTCAGCCGGGTTTTCGCATTCCTGAACTCTTAGTCTCGAACCCCTGAAATCCAAACTATATATACATGTACATAATTTCTGGGGGTGTGATATGGATATTTCGTGGTCTTACATAGCGTATATCAATTCCTATGTTATAAATATTTGTTTTCTTCGATTACTTTTGATACTAATCAAAAAGGTTTCATGGCGCATCAAAGGTTTTCCAAATGTTTTCGTAGCCCCATCAACTTTTGATTTATAGTTTCATGGCCCAGCACTTTTCCTTCTGCCCCCCTCCCTGGTGGAATTAATGACAGCTCCATAAAAGCCGCCATATAATGAACATTTTATTAACCTCTTTTGGTCGGTGTTTCAGTTGGCAGGATAATTTGGCCGTAGAGACCTCACGCTCTGTCAATATATGTTTATTAAACCGCATTTAATTTGTGTAGCTTCGCTTCGTGCCGGGGGGTAGGGAATACGCAACTGGGGGTGGGCGGAGACAAGTCCCTGGGTACGAGGTTGGGGATATGCAGTTTCCCGAGATAGTCACAGCAAGAATTGAACAAAAGAACCAGGGTATTGTGTTTGTCATGGATGAGGTGTCTCATTGCGCGTCCAAAAGAGGTCACGCATTCAAGGTGAGTTGTGTTTATTTCTACCATACGCTATTGCCTCGTTACTTAAAATCTTCAGGTCAATTTGATAACAAACGGTAAGAACTTGATTTTAAATCTTGGACATTAACTTTAAAGAACTTTTAAGGCATCGTTGGTTCATATTTGACATTTGTGGCTTTAAACACAAGGTCAAAAGTGGACGGGTATTCAATAATTGCTTCATTTTGAGGGTACTTAGTGCGTAATTTCGACTGCAAAACTCATTGTGTTGAAAACAAATATTGGCGGCCATTTTGTAAGTCAGTTTCAGTCCCCCACGCGGTCGCGTCAGTGCAGCCCCCCCCTAGCCTGTGCCCATAATTACATCATTTATTTTGGCAAGTTATGCTCAGCCCCCCTCTACAAAATGTTACCCATACGCCTATGTTTGCTTCCACATTTAATGTGTAAAATTTGTGCAAACTAATAAAAAAGTGCTGTATTTGTTGACCAAAATTCCAAGTACTCTGTCCACGACTCTTGTGCTTATTTGATATAGCCCTAAGTGTTTAGTGGTTCACTTTGTAACCAACTCTATGTATTGGAAACATCTAATTTATAAGCTTCATTGGTTATAAACAATCAGTTTGCTGTATTTACTGAACTTTGTTTTCCTTGTTATAAACATGCAGTTTAGCATGCATTACATTTGGCTTTGCAATAACTTTCGAAAAATATGCATTCTTCTTGCAAAATATCTTCACACCAAAATTGATCGACGCAATTACCTGGAAAGGAATATTTTTAACATTAAGTAATGTATGGGATTAGTTTGGGATGGGAATGCAGTAGATGTGAATAGTGTTTGGTGGAAGACACAAAGAGCTAATTATGTTGGTGGTGGTGGTGGTGGTTGTGATGGTGGTTGTGATGGTGATGGTGGTGGTGATCATGGTGGTTGTAGTGGTGATCATGGTGGTTGTAGTGGTGATCATGGTGGTTATGGTGGTCGTGATGATGATGGTGGTGGTGATAATGGTTGTGGTGATGATGGTGGTGGTGGTGGTGGTGGTGATGGTGATAATGGTTGTGGTGGTGTTGATGGTGATGATGATGGTGGTGGTGATAATGGTTGTGGTGATAATGGTTGTGGTGATGATAATGGTGGTTGTGGTGGTGATGGTGGTGGTGGTGATGATGGTGGTGGTGATGATGGTGGTGATGATGGTGATGGTGGTGGTGGTGGTGGTGGTGGTGATGATGGTGGTGGTGATGATGGTGGTGGTGGTGATGATGGTGGTGGTGGTGATGGTGGTGGTGGTGGTGGTGGTGATGATGATGGTGGTGGTGCTGATGATGGTGGTGGTGATGATAATGGTGGTGGTGATGATAATGGTGGTGGTGATGATAATGGTGATAGTAATTGTGGTGTTGATAGTAATTGTGGTGATGATGATGCTGCTGAACACTTGAGTAAACATAATAATAAGCTAGGCAAAGGGTATGATAGATATATGATTATACAGTTAACCCTGATTATGCCCCAGCAGTGATCAACATCTATCTTCTCCTAATAATATCAATGGTTAACCAAGTATAGAGGTAATGATCACCAAAGATGTGTTTTAAACCACTTCTCCCAACTAGTACTATAAGAAATTGGAGGCCAATGAATCTGTATGCTGACTGCACTGAGGTGATCTAGGGTTAAATAACTAACTGACCAATCAACCAATAAGTAATCCAACGAGCCAACCATCTAAGCATCTTATTACTAAACATCTTATTTTTAAGACATGTTAACGAAATTAAAACGCATGTATAAACTATACCTTGGTTCGATTCATTTGCTAGAGAGAGAAAGAAATAAGATTAGCGTTAAACAAAACCTTCACTTACAGTGTGTATCTCCGTCCATGTAGCGAGGACGGCATTTTGGGATTGTAGTTGGGGACGGCATTTGCACTTGGCTTCGTTTCGCCACTAGAGTAGTGGTTAGCACTGCCATATAATAAAGACTTATTAACTGAGTGTGAGGGAACGTATTTGACTGAGGTTTTCGTACAGACAGAGCGACGAAGGAGCGAGGTTTTTGCGATAAAACGGAAGGCAAATACTTTCAAGTATACAGACCAAGCAAACGAAGTTAATAAAGTATTTATTATATGGCTTTGGTTAATTTCTTCGCTGTTTTAACACTGTTTTTGTCTTCAACTTCTTCAGAAGCTGTCGTTTACCTTACCTCTTCACTACTATGCTTCACTTCGTTTTACATCAGTTAGGCATTTATTTTTCGTGCTTTTAGATGATTGAATACTTTAAAGAAAAGCGATAATGATGTTCCAGTACATTTTATTACTCGATATTTTCAATGAAGATGCCTAGCTCTCTTCTATTTTCATTCTAATCAACTTAGAAATTTTCCAGTCAAAACTTACAGATTCAGAAAAAGCGTTTTGCCATCGCAGCCAAAAGGCTGGCAGGTCAATATCGTATATTCCGGATCTCTTAGTAACAATCAACGTTGTTTGGCCTACAGACCTGAAACCACCGTAACTACCGACACTCGTAGACTGCATACCTCCGCCAGCGGGTTATTACATATTTAAGGTTGGTCCTGGTGCATGGCTGCATGACCACACTTTTTCATATACAATAAAATATTGTTGTTGTTCAATGTACGATCTACACGACTATAAACTTCTTTTATCTGGAGTGAATAAAATGCTTCATTGCACTCATTTCTACTCAGATATTATGCAAAATTATATGTTGTTCCTTAGGCCATGAGCGCATTTTTGTGTAAACAATGCAACTGACAAGTCAGCTTGTTCGCAAATATTAAAGATTTGAATAATATAATGAGCACAATCAAGCATTTTCATTCATTTCTTCTACACGGAGAAGCTTACAGACAGATTTTTATCAATATTTCATCATCCCAAAAGTTAATGGGTTGGTCCTTGGCGTATGACCATCCCTTCTACAGACTTTCATGAAAATCTGTACATTAATTTTGGAGATATCCTGCTTACAATCAGACAAACAAACAAACAGAGGTAATAACATAATATCTATCATACTTACGATAAATGTATCGAATGCCATTAACATCGTCTTCAGTTAGAGTTAGCTCGGCGGTACTGTAGCTTTCATAGTCTGGATGCATGACGGATGCTGTGCTTGCAGAATGACCCAGGCCTAGCGCGTGCCCAATCTCGTGCACAGCCGTTGATAAAAGGTTTACTTTGTTCTCTTCGTAACCTGTTGTAAAGTCTTCATCGAGGTCGAAATGGATGCTACCATCTTCTGGGTAGAAGGCATGCGCTACCACAAAACCTGGACCATCGAATGCTTCACCATCACCATGATCTCCACTGGCAAATCTGTATAGAGAGATAGAGAGACTAGAGCCGCTGCTAGAGACTAGAGCCGCCGCTAGAGACTAGAGATATAGAGACCAGAGACTAGAGATAGAGACTAGAGATAGAAGACTATAGAGAGATAGAGACTAGAGACTAGAGATAGAGATAGAGATAGAGACTAGAGATAGAGACTAGAGATAGAGACTAGAGATATAGAGACTAGAGATAGATATAGAGACTAGAGATAGAGGACTAGAGATATAGAGATAGAGATTAGAGATATAGAGATAGAGACTAGAGATAGAGATTAGAGATATAGAGATAGAGACTAGAGATAGAGACTAGAGATAGAGACCAGAGCCGCTGCTGGAGACTAGAGATATAGAGACTAGAGATAGAGACTAGAGATAGAGACTAGAGATAGAGACTAGAGATAGAGACTAGAGATAGAGACTAGAGATAGAGACTAGAGATAGAGACTAGAGATAGAGACCAGAGCCGCTGCTGGAGACTAGAGACTAGAGCCGCCGATATAGAGACTAGAGCCGCCGATATAGAGACTAGAGCCGCCGATATAGAGCCGCCGATATAGAGACTAGAGCCGCCGCTAGAGACTATAGAGCCGCCGATATAGAGATAGAGACTAGAGCCGCCGCTAGAGATAGAGACTAGAGCCGCCGATATAGAGATAGAGACTAGAGCCGCCGCTAGAGATAGAGACTAGAGCCGCCGATATAGAGATAGAGACTAGAGACTAGAGATAGAGACTAGAGATAGAGACTAGAGATAGAGATAGAGACTAGAGATAGAGACTAGAGATAGAGACTAGAGATAGAGATAGAGACTAGAGAGAGAGATAGAGATAGAGACTAGAGATAGAGACTAGAGATAGAGACTATAGATAGAGACTATATAGATAGAGACTAGAGACTAGAGACTAGAAGATAGAGACTAGAGATAGAGACTAGAGATAGAGATAGAGACTAGAGATAGAGATAGAGATAGAGACTAGAGATAGAGACTAGAGATAGAGATAGAGATAGAGACTAGAGATAGAGACTAGAGATAGAGACTAGAGACTAGAAGATAGAGACTAGAGATAGAGACTAGAGATAGAGACTAGAGATAGAGACTAGAGACTAGAGACTAGAGATAGAGACTAGAGATAGAGACTAGAGATAGAGACTAGAGATAGAGATAGAGACTAGAGATAGAGACTAGAGATAGAGATAGAGACTAGAGACTAGAGACTAGAGATAGAGACTAGAGATAGAGATAGAGACTAGAGATAGAGACTAGAAGATAGAGACTAGAGATAGAGACTAGAGATAGAGACTAGAGATAGAGACTAGAGACTAGAGACTAGAGATAGAGACTAGAGATAGAGACTAGAGACTAGAGATAGAGACTAGAGATAGAGACTAGAGATAGAGACTAGAGACTAGAGATAGAGACTAGAGACTAGAGATAGAGACTAGAGACTAGAGATAGAGACTAGAGACTAGAGATAGAGACTAGAGACTAGAGATAGAGACTAGAGATAGAGACTAGAGATAGAGACTAGAGATAGAGACTAGAGACTAGAGATAGAGACTAGAGATAGAGACTAGAGACTAGAGACTAGAGACTAGAGATAGAGACTAGAGATAGAGACTAGAGACTAGAGACTAGAGATAAAGACTAGAGATAGAGACTAGAGACTAGAGATAGAGACTAGAGATAGAGACTAGAGATAGAGACTAGAGACTAGAGATAGAGACTAGAGATAGAGACTAGAGATAGAGATAGAGACTAGAGATAGAGATAGAGATAGAGATAGAGACTAGAGATAGTGACTAGAGATAGAGACTAGAGAGAGAGATAGAGATAGAGACTAGAGATAGAGACTAGAGATAGAGACTAGAGATAGAGACTAGAGACTAGAGACTAGAAGATAGAGACTAGAGATAGAGACTAGAGATAGAGACTAGGTCGTCACTAACATCAACTAATATCATTATCAATCACTTTAATAGTTATTTTCTCACTTACTTTATATTGATATCTGCCTCTTCTGTTGACGCGACTTCTGTAATAGTCAAACCCGGCGCTGCGTCCGTCCATATCTTAAAAGCTTTCGTAAACTCCTCTCTTTGTTCCTCTTCTGATAGATCATTTGCAAATGTCTCTATTTTATACGTTAGACTGCTTTCCCCCCACTGCGATTCCACAATGTATCGTTTCTTTCTTTCGATAGTCGATGTATTAGTTGTCTCCCCAAACACGCCTTCGCCGACATCAGGGTCACCACACTGCTTCTTCTTGCTTTCTTTCACTATAAACTGCTGGATGAGTTCTAACACTCTGTCGATTTTCGCACACAATTTGTTGTCTAGTTTTAGACGATGAAATGTCGCGTACTTTCTTATGCCTTTGATGTATTCCTCCTGCTCTTTGCCTTTCTTGTGAGATTTGATTTCGATGAAACCTTTTGAGATGAGATATTTCTAAAAGAATAGGTCATCCATATTAAACTTTGTCCCTCATTATATATATTTATATACTATATATATACCAATTTCTAAGTACATAACCGTTTTTACGAAGGGTATGCACGTTCTCGTAATATAATAGACACGTATGTTATGTATTTTGACTCGGTAATTCCAAAACTGTTTTCAGAATTGAAATCGAGTAAATAGTGGCCGAGATAACGTTCAAAATGTACGTACGATGAAACGGGCTTTTGGGATTTGTTATCATTCTGGATGGGGAAAATAAATTCTAGGGGGGGGGGTAGAAAATGCGGGCGAGGGGTTATAGAGGATCGTATTTCTAGTGTATACTGTATACAATCACAGCTACAGTACGAATGTCGACTGCTTAGGTGAAGATTAGGTTGGGTTGATACAACACAACATAAAGTATCTTATGACTCAGTCATTGTCCTCAAAATGCTCGATGCTCTGATTATAGCATTGCAGTTCGTTCTCCTAACAACTTAGCGTGGATGACGCCATTTTAGATTTTTGACGAGAGCTTGGAGTTGTGTACTGGGTCCGATATTAAGTGTACTTCCGGTGCTTACCCCAGTATCCCTGGTTTTGCCGTTTTTTTTACGTTTTTTGGCCTGCCCTGGAGTGCCTGGACCACTACCACTATGAAAATAGATTGAACAAAGCTTTAAAGTGCCACTACGATCAAATTTTTACCTATCGATATTTTTAGGTATTTATAAAGCAGAGCTGCTAAATATTACTTGGTCGAAACCGTTTTGCGATTCGACGATGGCAAGTATTATTTTTCTGACTCCGAATCTGGAGTTGTTATGTCCGCCATTAATCGTTCATGTTCTTGACCAGCGTAACGAAGTGACGTCATATTCTCAACGCGAAGACTCCACGTGGCTAATTCTTCAAGTAAATCAAGGTCGTTTTTTCAAATTTGTCGTCTGAAAGGCTGAACATTTCATCTACTTCTCGAAAAAAACAAGAAAACAAATAGAGAATCTGACGTCACAAACAATATTATCTTTTGAAATTGCGGGCTCACTTGGAACACGTTTTTAGTAATGGTGGCCTAAATAATAGTGATTTCAGAGCTCAAAATACTTACTTCAAAATACAATTTTTTAGTGTTTTTTTACATCGATGATCACTTTCAACCCTGAAAATTATTCTATGCTAAAGAAAATCTAAAAGACGGGGGTGAATTTTCATCGTAGTGCCACTTTAAAGCACCAGTATAAGGAATAAAACTTGTCATGGCTTTTAATTCAGGATTATGCTAGCAGTGCTTTTTCCTTAAAAAGTGCCAAAAATATGCTCGTTTTCCCAAATTATGCCAAAAAATGAGCTAGCACAATCGAGAAAGGCCTAATCGGGAACGTTTTCCCAAGTTCACAACACTATGACTGCATGTCACTGCTTAAAATTCCAGTCATAATCTATCTTCACAAATTGAAATGCCTTTTGATTTCTCTAAAAGATTCTCATGCTTGTTCAAACTATGTAAGCCGTTACGAGGATGTATCAGAAATCGCTTCGCATAAATTGTAATATGAATCGTGAAACAATAATCAAAGTGTGCAAACCGTTGTTTAATGATGGTGTAATTGCAATGTACTTTCAATTGGTCTGTGTGTGTGGGATAGGGATTCTTGCATTCGCAACAAAACGTCCGTATTGAGCTAAAATTGAACAACGATATTAATTTGTGTCCGTAATAAAAACAACAAGCAGTTCAAAAATTCCAACATGTTTATTTGTATTTTAACTGTACGCGTGTGTATCGTTTTGAATGGTCCAATATATTTCTTGCCGATCAAGAAGATCGCCAACCCTGCTTTTCCGCCGATCATAAACAATTTCTTCGACGCTTATTTCGAGCCCTGGGTTCAACCTCTTGCTTTGGGAAATATAGCTTTGAGACAACTTACCACTATTTCTTCATTAATAACATGGTTCTTTTTATGTTTGCATTCCTTTTTCTTGCCTTTCTCCCTTTTCGCGTTATTTTCTTTGCCCTTCTCGTTCGCGTCATGTTCTATGCCCTTCTCGTTCGCGTCATGTTCTTTGCGCTTCTCGTTCGCGTCATTTCCACTGTCTGTAGTCGACGAAAGATCGCTGAGAAATTGCTGCTAGAAAGTGTGATGGAAAGAAAATCAGTTGCCGTTTCGTATTAGACTTTCGTATTGCCTAACAATAGCAATCGGAATAATGTGTATTCACTGATCTCAAAAATAGGACTGGATTAGAAGCCTGCATATTTGCATAATATAAATTGACGAGAGATCATTAGAAGCTCCAAGTTTGCAAGCAAATCAAACTGCTACGCTCGCGAAATAGGTTTATTGTCTGGCCAATATAGTTTATTTGTTAACATTAAATGCATAAAATCTTGAACCTAATTTGACGTCTCATATTAGGCTTCTCTCACTGGATAATTAGAGCCAACGACGGCCATTACTAAGGGACCAAAGTGGTCGCAGTAAATCTGTAGGTAGGCCATGAATCGTTTTACCCAGTAATTTGAAAAATGTCTTCTGGTCCTCTTTATAGTAAAATTATTTTATTTTGTCGATGGTAAGAGCACATGATCCAACAAAAAACCTCATAGGATCCTCAGTTTTTCCCTTAGTAATAGTGGACTTCCGGCTTCATTTTCTGAACAGTAGTTGCTCGATCAAGTCTTTATTTAGAGATCAGTGGACGAAACGGCCATCAACAAATTAATACACGGCGTGCGAGGTCTGGGGACCATGGATGGGGAAAATCCCACACGGGGGTGTTAGGACGGAACTCTTTGGGGGTGGGTAGAAAAGGCGAGCGAGGGGATTATTGCGGATTTATATTTCTAGTTATTCTTTATGATAAGTGTTTGTTTATAATCTGATTAAAGTATTGTACTGCGTAGGCGTTGTTGCGTATCGAAGAGATTGATATCAATGTCTTTAGAAATAAAAAAACGGTAGCATGTGGGTGTGTTCATTATAATGCAAATTAATACGTTAAAAGATTAGAGCATTCAGATCCTGAATAACTGTCGTCGACACCACTCCTACCTCATGCTGTGTTAATATATACATTGCAGCAATATTAAATATATTAAATATAATTTATATATATTATATATTTTATATCTGATATATAGTGACCCATGTCGCATAGGTAGTACATGTATCAATCGAACCAGTACATCATTGTAACCTCACTATCAGAGTCTTGGTAGCTCAATGGTTAGAGTCGGACTGGGAAACATTTTCTGTGGATATGAGCTTGACGATCGTCTATCGAATAAAAACAATAATTACGAGCTCTGTGTATAAACAGGACTTTCCCTTAGATTAGATATGACGGTTTCTGTAAATAACCTACCAGTATATTCGGTTCGTTCATCTTCTGATGTTTACCAGACACTGGCGTAGCTGACATGTCGTATGTTGCATGACGTAGAGGGTTGCCTGTTTTGCCGCGTCGATTTTTCACCACGCGGTCAAACTCTTCTTCGATCGTAGATTCTTCACTGCCTTCACGATCCCTGCGAATCACATATCCAAAGGAATGATTTACTCCTAGAAACAAGAAGAACAAAACTGCTACGAGGGACATGTTTCTGTTCATGATGAAACAATAGAAGTTTGTGTCGTTGTTTGTGTCACCCTGCAGAGTGAAATCCCTTGGCTATTACGCTAGATATATATCCCAGTGCATCACCCCCACCTGTGCTGCGGGTAACATTTGCATATTTACTATATTTGTCGTTCTCTTTGTCTTCTGTGGTTGACGCGTTATCTTCCTCTCGTATCAGCGTGTTTACTCGTGTGTTCATTGCCAAACATGGTGTGCCTTCTTCGACCTTCTCTCTCTCCGCCTACCACATCTTGTGGGTGCCCTAGTTTCTGGAATTATGGGTGAAGTAGCGTAGTGTATCCGGCTGTGGCGTGTCATTAAGGAATAACATGACTGCAAAAACATCAGTCGGTGGCATTTTCGGGTTCAAGAAATGCGTTATCTCAATTGCAAAACGACCACTTGGGTTGCCCACGCATTTAAACTGCCCACTGGTTGCACGTATTATATCTAATTGAAGCACAAATGCTTTAAATAAACCATCAAGTGATATAAAAGCGTTATACTACATTGTGTATTAAATCAGTGTATAGAAATTCAAATTGAATATACTCCGTGTATTCTACACGATACAATCTTTCCCTGGGTTATAAATGTCTTCACATGCGGGCGAGAAATCGCGGGACATGTTGCGGCGACATTTTCCCTGTTGAGGACACACGAGGGACATGACAGAGAAGGAAAATGAAAATAAAATAACGTTCTTTGATTGGTTTATTTTAATTTTGTCGCAGGAATTATATATATATATATATATATAGCAAAGTTAAAAGGTGGTAAACTGCCAAGAATTTAGTGACGAGATACTGACGTTTCGAGCGGAGCCCTTCATCAGAGTAAGACGAGATGAAATAAAATAAATTAGTTTAGTTTAGTTCATTAGATTTCTCACTCTTTGGTGAACGGAATACCCCAACAGGCTAGAAGCCCAATTGATAAGGGTTCCGAGGGCCTACGATTTAAGGTCGTTATCCGAGAAGACCCGAAAGTCTTACCATTTGCTAGTATTATTACAAAGGCAACACTTTCTCCTCGATTATTTTTAAGACCCTGAGTGGAGGTCCGACCCAGGATATGAACCTGTGTCTCCCAGCTCATAGACATGTGCGGTAACCACTAGACCACAACAGCTGGTCATAGGGCTTATATGGGCTTAAATAGGGCTTATATATATATGCCAAAAGGGTGTCACAAGTGGAAAGTAGCCAATCAAATGCACGGGAGATAAACAAAGTAATAATTAATGAGATGCGAAAAGTTAAATAATTTGCTATTTTTACAGTCGATCAGAGGGGGAGGGAGAAATGACAGGTCCAATATTAAGGGGATTAGGCGATATTAAAGCAGTAAGAAACAAAACTTGAAATGCATAAGCTAATAATAAAAAAGTTCCAAGCAAACTAAAATAACAAAAAACTTGTAGGAAATTAAATAAAAGAAAAACGTTCGTTAAGACCAAGAGGATTTAAAAATGAGACGCTTCTCTTCGTTTGCGGTTATCGTTACCACCTGAGATGGAAATATATATATATATATACCGTCTGTAGTTAGATACGCTCTATGACCTTTAGGTCATATTGAGCGCTCTACAGGATGAACCATTGTCGCTTACGCATTGTGCGCACGCTCACTGCTTGCAGTTTGAGCGCTCTGGCATGGTTCTTGATGTCCCAGATTTTGTGTGCATCAAGGGTGACTGTATATAGCAGTCATCTTCATCCTGCTCATCAGCACTACACTGATGAGGCCCAAAAGGCCGAAACGGTACCGTCTGTAGTTAGATACGCTCTATGACCTTTAGGTCATATTGAGCGCTCTACAGGATGAACCATTGTCACTTACGCATTGTGCGCACGCTCACTGCTTGCAGTTTGAGCGCTCTGGCATGGTTCTTGATGTCCCAGATTTTGTGTGCATCAAGGGTGACTGTATATAGCAGTCATCTTCATCCTGCTCATCAGCACTACACTGATGAGGCCCAAAAGGCCGAAACGGTACCGTCTGTAGTTAGATACGCTCTATGACCTTTAGGTCATATTGAGCGCTCTACAGGATGAACCATTGTCGCTTACGCATTGCGCGCACGCTCACTGCTTGCAGTTTGAGCGCTCTGGCATGGTTCTTGATGTCCCACATTTTGTGTGCATCAAGGGTGACTGTATATAGCAGTCATCTTCATCCTGCTCATCAGCACTACACTGATGAGGCCCAAAAGGCCGAAACGGTACCGTCTGTAGTTAGATACGCTCTATGACCTTAAGCTCATATTAAGCGCTCAACAGGATTAACCATTGTCGCTTACGCATTGTGCGCACTGCTTGCAGTTTGAGCGCTCTGGCATGGTTCTTGATGTCCCACATTTTGTGTGCATCAAGGGTGACTGTATATAGCAGTCATCTTCATCCTGCTCATCAGCACTACACTGATGAGGCCCAAAAGGCCGAAACGGTACCGTCTGTAGTAGAAGGATCCACAAACATGGATACAGGTCACGGCGTTACGCTCTTGTGATATTAATACACTTGAATTGAAAGAGAGACAATGAGCGCAAGAAAACTTCTAACTTGCAGTCCATGAGATAAATCCCTGCTGTGACTATACAAAATTTGTCTAGATAAGATAAGATCTAGGAGAGTTGCTGGCCACTGTTCTCGACATTAAGAATCTTCTTCTTCTTCTTAAACATTTATTTAAACGCGATTAAGATATATACATTTACATGTATACCGTAATCAGTATTCAATCTTTATTGAGCTTTACAAAGCTATACATGTGCCGAAAATACCACGCTGTGATTGTGGCTTAGCCTCATTAATTATTCATGAATTTCACAATATTGGTTAGTAATATATAGTCTGTGTTTTTATTTGTAAAAGGTGTATTAAGATCTCTGTTATCTAGGTTATAGTCTTTAAGATTTCTTTTAAAAGAGATAAAATGGGGTTGACTTTTAATAGCTTGTCGCAAGCAGTTCCATGCTAAAGCCAATCTGTGTGTAGCTGACTAGAGGAGATAGTTTGTTGCTGGTCTAGGTAGTAGTTATATTGTATTGGTCTCGTAAACTATACTGATGGCTTCCCGGCTTCATTCTCGTAAACTATAATTTTCTCGTAAACTATAATGATGGCTTCTTGGCTTTCTTCTGTTGGCATGCATGTATATTTGTTTTGGAGCCTGTCCGTTATATAGCACTTGTGTGCCAGGCATAACAGTCTTAATTTGTACGTACTTTCTGGTGTCTTCCAGTTTGTCTTTGCTATAGTGCTTGTACTGTTGGCATATTCCAGTCTAGTCCATTTGACATGTTCCAGTTTATAAATAACTTAAGTGATTTTAAGAATGTATTGTTGTAAGAGCACTGAGACAATTATATTATGCTCCAGTGAAAGACTGTAAGTTCTCAAAAATTGGACCAGAAACGACGTCGTGTAGTCGACGTGTCAATGAAGAACGCACTGGAACATTCCTACATTGTGGAATTAGTCTAGAGAGGTTGACGAGATTTCAAATGCAATAAGCAAATATATAAGGACACAGTATAGGAATTCATTTTGCGTTAATATACACAATGTTGTAGTGAATGTGGGAGAGCTTGACAGACGATACGTGGACGATCGTCAAGCTCATATTCTCAGGAAAATGATTCTGAGTCCCGGACAGGAATCGAACCTGTAACCTTCTGATTGCCGGTGAGACGCTCTAACCATTGAGCTACCGAGACTCAGATGGAGAGCGAAGGTTACAATGATGTACTGGTTCGATTGATATAATATGTACTGCCTATATGCGGCAGTCAACTATATATATCGGTAATGCTTGGATGCGTTAATATACACAATGTTGTAGTGAATGTGGGAGAGCTCGGAGTATAATAATAATAATAATATTTACTATTTATATAGCGCTAACTAGTTTCAAGCAATTATGACAAAATACCTAAGACTAAAACTAACTATTTACTGTTCATAAAAACCTTAGGTACCTATAGTAAACATTATTACACATGATTTACAGTGGCAGTGATTTATCAGAAATTTGTTTACCAATCACCAACTACATACTGTAGTCATAATGTATATACTGTGTATGCAGACAAAAGCCTTACCAATTATATTCAGATAAGTGATTGTTATTTGTAATTTAAGTCTGATGTATTTAAATTATATAATTAAAAGAATTGAAAAAATGTGTACTTGTAAATTTTATAAAAATTTAGGCTTCCCATGACTTTTGAGGCAGCATTTCCCTTGCTATATAGTAACTTCTAGTTACAATTCTTAAAATGTATCAAGAAGCTTTTAAAATGTCTTACCATGACTTTATCCAATATATCCTGAAATAGCAGATTATATTAATGCAATTATTATATATATAGCTAAAATGTATTGACAAATATTCTATTTCAAGTTCAACGTTCCTAGATACGTCTTTAACTTGGACTTGAAACAATCCAATGTCTCACAAAGTCTTCTATTCTGTGGTAAAGATTAATTCCACAGAGTTCGCGCAGATATAGAGAAACACCTATAGCCATAATTGAGTATAAAGTATAAGTTGGAACTACTAATTTTTTTCTTTAGACGATCTTAGGTTGCGTCTAGGTACATCGATATCTAACATATCACTATTATATGTTGGTGCTAGCCCATTTACTTCTTAGCATTTTTATCAACAGATATTGATATTTTTAGATATTGTTAATCATGATGCGTCTAACAATCGCGCTTATCTCGAATCCGAGATACTGTCTCTATTATTAGATCTTAATTATACTGGCTTTGTTTTTCAGTGCTTCTTATTCTTTCTAGTCACAGCAGGACCTTTCTGTTATTGTCTGGTTTTTATTTTTCGTTAGGTTAGGGTTAGCTACGGTTAGGTTTAAGGTTAGGATCAAGATTAGGGTTAGGGTTGAGATTACGGTTAGAATTAGTAGTTCTAGAAAATGTGATGGTGGATGTATTCTGGCCAATTAATGTGTTCTGGCCAATTAACGTGTTCTGGCCAATTAACGTGTTCTGGCCAATTAACGTGTTCTGGCCCATTCGAGTTTGATATATTTACAAACACCAGGCGGCGGAATCTGTGAGGCAACGGAAACCGGGGGAAGGAGCGGAAACCAGGGGGAAGAAGCGGAACCCACAAAAAATAAGGTGTGGTGAGGCATTTCCCCAACGATTGGTTACAAGAACGTTCAATACAGTTACAAGGCAAGCCTCTTTGTTAAACCATAGCATACAACGTGACCAAGGTGTTCTACGCTATCTTTTGTTCTAACAATAAATGGACTGCTATATTGAAAAGTCCTATCTCTCTCCATATCATCCGCTCATGTATCCATACAGGGTATACACGTTCGCGTAATATAATAGGCACGTATGTTATGTAGTTATAGGCTCCGTAGTTCCAAATCTGTTTTCAGAATTGAAATAGATTATCTCTACCGTTCAAAATCTACGACGAAATGGCCTTTTGTGATCCGAGGGGATCCGCGTATAATATATTCTTTGAACAGACAACAAATAAAATAGGCTACGCGTCATTGAGTTGTTGTGGGATTTTGTTTGATATTTTCAAAAGCGTTTAAGAACATATATCTTATATGTTAAATTAAACTTGAATATTGGGTAATACGGTTAAAGTTTTATACCATATTTTAATAATCACCAAACTTGTAATGACAACAGGACAATGGGGATTTTAAAATTTCCGTCAATAATAGAGGCACAAGTATTGACGAAAGTTATCTCTAGATTTTGTCAATTGGCGGATCATAGATTTGACTGATATAATCAAACTGGTAACTAAATAATTTGAAAATCGTTATTGCATATATTAAGAGTTGGGAAAACGGTAGACAAGCTACTCAATAAGCAGAATCTTCATTTTAATATTTTCGCTCTATGTGACCACTGATCTCGAAAGAAGACTGGCTCGAGCAACTATTGTTCAGAAAATGAAGCCGTATAAGTCCGCCATTACTAAGGGACCAACTGAGGATCCTATGAGGTTTTTTGTTGGATTATGTGCTCTTACCATCGACAAAATAAAATAATTTTACTATAAGGAGGACCAGAAGATATTTTTCAAATTACTGGGTAAAACGATTCATGGCCTACCTACAGATTTACTGCGACTTTGGTCCCTTAGTAATGGCCGCCGTTGGCTCTAATTATCCAGTGAGAGAAGCCTAATATGAGACGTCAAATTAGGTTGAAGATTTTATGCATTCAATGTTAACAAAGAAACTATATTGGCCAGACACTAAACCTATTTCGCGAGCGTCACAGTTTGATTTGCTTGCAAACTCGGAGCTTCTAATGATATCTCGTCAATTTACATTATGCAAATATGCAGGCTTCAAAATCAGCTCATCAGATACAATAGAAAGCTCAGTCTAGTCCTATTTTTGAGATCAGTGGGTGTCACTCATTGTAAAATGAGATGCCATTTTCTAAGGATTATATGTAAATTAATCCTCAAGCGACGGCCATGAAATTCGCCATAAAAGTCGCTCTGTTTTTTCCCACAAAGTATACAGAATTCCGCCCGAGAGACAACTCTCGGAAAGCGTCTGAGTTCCAGGAAATACTCCGGAAAAAGGTCAGATCAGAAACAACCCACGCTTTGGTTTTGATCATATTTGCCAACACATCATTCCAAACCCACCGCGCTTCGTTTGAAGCGAGATATTCCATCAATATTTAACAAATACAGAATTAATATAATATAAAGTATGTGTATATACATCGTCAGGGTAAAATGGGTTAAAACAAACTCAATCAGCTAAAATTATATACAACTAAAATATGCAAATTTACAATTAAACAATTAAGGATAAAATCATCATCAATCAGCTTTATTAAAATGAAAATGATAACACGGTATCTCTTCACTAAAATAATGCTCTTCCAGGGAGCCGTGTTAAAAGAATGAAGTAAATTAATACAAAAGGATTAATTATTATTGTGAAAAACTTATTATAAATTAACTATTATAAATGTATAACCTTCGCTCTTCATCTGAGTCTCGGTAGCTCAATGGTTAAAGCATCTCTCCAGCAATCAGAAGGTTACAGGTTTGATTCCTGTCTGGGACTCAGAATCATTTTTCTGAGGATACGAGCTTGACGATCGTCCATGTATCGTCTGTCTACTCCAAGCTCTCCCACATTCACTACATCAGTGTATATACCTACTCGTACTTTGAGATCATCTGACCAAAATCTGCTACTCGAGCCAAAATCCAAAACAGTGACTCATGGAGACAGAGCATTCTCGGTTGCAGCACCAAAACTGGAATTCATTACCACAGGAAATTAGAAACTTTGAAATGTTAAGTAATTTTAAGTCTGCAGTTAAGACTTTTCTTTTTTTAAATTAGTTATTGTTCCTAGTGTTAATATATGTAGTAGGCTTTATCTTATAATGAAACTGTAATTAGTTTTAAAAGTAACTTTAAGAATATATATATTGTTGTAAGAGCATTGAGACTATTGTATAATGCTCCTAATACGTCTTTATTATTAACACATAAATTCACAACAGCGAAGCTTTAAAAGAGCAGACCGATGGTTTGGCCTTAGTCTCATCTGGCAGACCATTCCACAGTACAGCCCAATATTAGAGCTGCCTATGTTATATGAATGAATGTTTGTATTATAATGAATGTTTAGATTCAAACATAGATTTAAGTCCGTCTGGATAAAGATTATTCTTAGCTTTATAAACACTAATATCCAGGTGTTTTGAACGTCTTTGTTCAAGAGTATCCCATTCAAGGGCATGTAAAATATCAGAAGACCTTGTATTATAGTCCGAATAAGTAATTATTCTATACTCGCTCTATTTTGTAGTCTCTGGAGTCTGTCAGATAGGCATTTACCGAAACACCTCCATACCTCACTTCAATAATCTAAATACGGTAATACCAATGCCTTATACATCATTATTAAAGTTTGGTGGGGTACGAGGTCACGAGCTCGTATTAGGGCCCCAAGACAAGCAGAGCAGTGGCGGCACTACGAGTGTGGAAACGGTGCGCCGCACTGGGGCCCAATGGCCGAGGGGGGTCACCAGCCCATCCGGCAAACTGCCTCTTTTTGTTAATGGTGCTATTATTAATATTTTCTTAAAAATAATGAATACACTACAAAAAAGTGATCTTGATCTTCAGATTTTACTCAAAAGTACTCTCAAAATGCAGGAAATGCCATTTCAGAGACTTTAAATTCAAAAAATTTCCGTGCAAAGGTTGCATATGGTTATTTATGTGTACAACCTGTAACCTGATGACTAGTGGAGTGGTAGAGTGAAGGTTCCATTTGTGTACAACATGTAACCTTCTGATGACCAGTGAGATGCTTTAACCATTGAGTTACATGGACTAAGATGATAGAGTGAAGGTTACATATGTGTACAACCTGTAACCTTCTGATGACCAGTGAGATGCTCTAACCATTGAGCTACATGGACTTAGATGGTAGAGTGAAGGTTACATATGTGTACAACATGTAACCTTCTGATGACTAGTGAGATGCTCTAACCATTGAGCTACATGGACTAAGATGGTAGAGTGAAGGTTACATATGTGTACAACCTGTAACCTTCTGATGACTAGTGAGATACTCTATCCATTGAGCTACATGGACTAAGATGGTAGAGTGAAGGTTCCATTTGTGTACAACATGTAACCTTCTGATGACCAGTGAGATGCTTTAACCATTGAGCTACATGGATTAAGATGATAGTGTGAAGGTTACATATGTGTACAACCTGTAACCTTCTGATGACCAGTGAGATGCTCTAACCATTGAGCTACATGGACTAAGATGATGAGTGAAGGTTACATATGTGTACAACCTGTAACGTTCTGATGACTAGTGAGATGTTCTAACTATTGAGCTACATGGACTAAGATGATAGTGTGAAGGTTACATATGTGTACAACCTGTAACCTTCTGATGACCAGTGAGATGCTTTAACCATTGAGTTACATGGACTAAGATGATAGTGTGAAGGTTACATATGTGTACAACCTGTAACCTTCTGATGACAAGTGAGATGCTCTAACCATTGAGCTACATGGACTAAGATGGTAAAGCGAAGGTTGACTCGTCAAATACTTAACTATTGAGCTACAGGCATGGACTAAGATAGTAGTTAGAAGGTTACAGAGCGAAGATACATATGTGAACAACCTTTAACCTTCAAGTTATAAATGACAACTGCATAGAAGTTCATTTCTTAATTTTTAATTCGAACTCGCGCGACAAATGATAATTTTCCTCAATTAACACAGCTTTTATTTATATTTACAACTGTTTCAATATACAAAACTATTTCCTGTTCTCGTTCGCGCTGTCAGATCATCGACAGTCATAATTTTCGTATTCAAGAAAACATCTCCGTCTTTCATTTGTTCAAATGCGCAGCTCAGTTTGGTTTCGTTTGCTTCCGATGTCTCTTTCTGCTTCCGATGTCTCTTTCTACTTGTCCCATCTCGTTTCTGCTTCACAGTATGATCCAGCTGTCATTGTTCATGTTATTGTTTGTGTCGCTTGACGTTGCCACTGAGTTGGGCGACTGTATTGCTGAACATAAGCGGGGGCTTGGTTGCTGCCATATTTGCTCGTCCCATTGTTGTTGTTGTTGTTGCTGTTGTTGTTGGTGTTGTTGTTGTTGTTGTTGTTGTTGTTGTTTTTGCTGTTGTTGTTGTTGTTGTTGTTGCTGTTGTTGTTGTTGTTGTTGCTGCTGCTGCTGCTGCTGTTGTTGCTGTTGTTGTTGTTGTTGTTGTTGTTGTTGCTGTTGTTGTTGTTGTTGTTGTTGTTGCTGTTGTTGTTGCGGCTGTTGTTGCTGCTGTTGTTGCTGCTGTTGGAAATATTGCTCGAGACCTTGTTGCTGTTCTACATCCCAAAGAAACTCATTTGGTATTTTCTCTTCATTTAGTTGTTCCGTATAGAGTATTCCTCCATCACTCAGCGTCGGAGAGTCCACTTCCTGCAAGCAAAGAGACAGGTCATTTTGTGAGTAACTTCTCCAGTTATGTATTATTATATATATATATATATATAAGCCGTACATGGTAGGACCAAATCTCGTACACATGATTGGCTAAGACCAACCGGTAAGTTCCGAGTACGCCTTTTGCGTGATCCGTTTTAATCAGCCAATATTCGTTAGGGAGAAAATCGGCACAAACATGGCCGATTAATTTTTAAGTACATAAGCAGGTTTTTACAAAGGGTATACACGTTTGCGTAACATAATAGGCACGAATGTTATGTACTTTGACTAGGTAATTCCAAATCTGTTTTCAGAATTGAAAACGGTTAAATATTGATCGAGATAACGTTCAAAATATACATACGACGAACCTGCCTTTTGGGATTTGTTATCGACAGCTAGAGACTACAAATACAAATACGCGGTCTGGGCACTGGGGACCATGCATGGGGAAAAGAAACTGTAGGGGTGGGGTGGGGGAGTATTGTGGATTCGTATTTCTAGTAACAAGTGTATTTTTATTGAGCAAAGTGAAAAGGTGGTAAACTGCCAAGATTTTTAGTGACGAAATACTGACGTTTCGAGCGGAGCCCTTCATCAGAGTAAGACGAGATGAAATAAAATAAATAGGGCTTATATATATATGCCAAAAGGGTGTCACAAGTAGAAAGTAGCCAATCAAATGTACGAGAGATAAACAAACTAATAATTAATGAGATGCGAAAAGTTAAATCATTTGCTATTTTTACAGTTGATCAGCAAACAGATTGAGGGGGAGGGAGAAATGACAGGTCCAATATTCAAGGGGATTAGGCGATAGTAAAGCGGTAAGAAACTTGAAAAGGAATGAAAGTGCATGAGCTAATAATAAAAAAGTTCCACGCAAACTAAAATAACAAAAAACTTGTAGGAAATTAAATAAAAGAAAAACGTTCGTTAAGACCAAGAGGATACGTGGTGCCAAGTTTAAAAATGCGACGCTTCTTTTGCCGTTTGCGGTTATCGTTACCATGCACCTGAGATGGGATGGATGGCACAGACTTTCATGTCCGAAACCAAATGGTAGTAAACCAGATGGTAGAGCGAAGGTTACATGTGCACCCAACACAATGTAGTGGTTAAGTTACTAAAAGGTGATGAACTGAAGCAGTGGTGAATTGCTGAGATTTTTAGGAACGATATACTGACGTTTCGAGCGGAGCCCTTCATCAGTTTAGTTTATTAGATATATCACTCTTAGGTGAACGGAATACCCCAACAGGCTAGAAGCCCACTTGATAGGGGTTCCGAGGGCCTACGATTTAAGGTCGTTATCCGAGAAGACCTGAAAGTCACACCATTTGCTGATATCAATTGCAAAGGCAGCACTTTCTCCTCAATTATTTTTAAGACCCTGAGTGGAGGTCCGACCCAGGACTTGAACCTGCATATAGACATGTGTGGTAACCACTAGACCTACTTACTACGTTTTTACTTTTTAATAGTTAAAAACACGAGCCTCTGGTTCGGATGAAAAAGGCAATCTTACGTTATCCACTTTAAATAAATGGTACCGGCACGTATGCAAGGTAACCTTTGCTCTATCATCGAAGTCCATGCAATTCAATCGAAAACATCTCACTGGTTATTAGAAAGTTAATACAGATTCAGCACATAGTGATGCTCTTTGAAATGTCGAGAAAGGTCGAGTTTATAAGCTGCGTTTATATAATAGCAAAAGGTTGGGGGAAAACTACGAGATAAAGCCCTTATAGGCTACTTAAGGGCCGACGAGTCAACAACCTTTCGTGGTCGACACAGCAGTGTACAAAAATCACGATGATGAATTTTTGTATTCTCGAAGAAGATTACAGGTACTATTCCTGTCCGGGACTCAGAATAATATTTCTGAAGATATGAGCTTGACGATCGTCCATGTATCGTCTGTCTACTCCAAGCTCTCCCACATTCATTACATCAGTGTATATATAACAATATATTAAACGAACAAACATACCCTAGAACTCGTTGAGTGCTCGCTGAACGGAGACGTCGCGAATTCTTTCCCGTGTTGCGTCATTTCGCCGGGGTTTGGACTCTGCAAGTCTCCATTGTCGAAACCGTTCATTTGTGAAGCCTTCAGCAGCATTGCCGCTTCGTTTTGCTCCACCATTTTGCTTAAAATCTGAATGTAATCGATGGCAAACTTGAGTACGTCGAGTTTCGTACGAATCCGTCCCGAATCACAGTAGGGAATGTGCGTTTTAAGCACCTGGAAGGCTTCGTTGATTTTCCGGACTCGTTCGCGTTCACACTTGTTAGCCAATAACCGCTTGATTACTGGTTTGTTCTTCTGACACCGTTGCTTACGGTTGGGACTTCCATGTTGTTCCATAATGATATACACTTCGTTTTAATTCTAATAATTCCAATGAGGATGTTGGAGTTGTTCTCGCTCGTCAGGGTCAGGCTCGTTGTGACTCGAAGGCGGAGTAGCATGAAGTATTTAATCGACTATCAAGAACGTAACCGTGGATATGATTGGTCGCGCTACTCAAGGGTCTGACCTTTGGAGCACACAGCACAGCGAGAGACGTGGCCGCCGTTTTCGCGTTTGTTTTGTCGACAACGTTGAAACAAAACTGATTGTTTTGGTGTTCTGTGTCTCCACAAGAGACAGAAAGTTACATAAACACGTTCCAGCTTATCTAAATGCCTCGAAGCCAAAATCCTCGCTTCGCAGACATATAGGGAAAAATAGAAGTATAACTCCGGCATTGGGTTATCAAGATAATTTAAGACCCTTTAAAACCTATTCTCCACTTCGGTATTTTGTTTGCCGCGAGCAAAAACATTCCACATTGACGTAAATATTTTTTCGTTTTTCGCTGTTTGGTAAAACAATTTCCATTGTTTCGTAAAGCCTGTGCTTGACCAAGTTTTTCTTGACAAGTTCCGAGCTAGTTTAACTTGCTTGTGAATAGCGAAATAGATTTTTTTATGCAGTAATGCTCGCCAATGAACCTGTGCTAGGTGACCTACCACGTATACTTCTTGTCAAGCTTTCAATTTGAGCTAAATCTTTCAAATTTGGCCATTTTGCATGACCACCATTAATGGTTTGTGGGTTATTTTTGAAAAGAAGCTGCAAGTTTACAGCCTTATTATTTTGTTTTAAAATGTTTACGAATAGAAAAATTCGACACCCATAATGTTTTTCCTTCAAAAGTGTTTGGAATAATGAAGAATCAAGTTTTTATTTATCCTTTGCCGTTGTCTTTAAAGTGCTTATAAACCCAAAATGGGTTTTTGGTGATTCGGATAGAGCATAAAAAGTTAGTTAATAAGTTCTGGATTAGTTTTTGCGTTAAACTTTTAGTTTCGGAGATATAACGGCTCAAACATGCAAATTGTGCCATTTTTTTGAAAAAAGTAGCGCCACCAAAATGGATCCGAGGAACCCATCTTCAACAACAACTAGGCTTTTGTATAGGAGAAGACAGCTATCTTAAGAGTTTTTATTGAAAAATGCCCAAACGATGTGTCTTTACGATGTTACCTTGTCTACTCGAATTGTAATATATTTTTATAAGTATTGAAACATAACACGTTCCTCGGATCCAGTCTCCCGGCCTGCACTACTTTTTTTCACAAATTGTGACTTTGAGCCCTTATATCTCCGAAACTAAAAGTTTAACGCAAAAACTAATCTAGAACTTATTAACTAACTTTTTATGCTCTATCCGAATCACCAAAAACCCATTTTGGGTTTATAAGCACTTTAAGCGTTAAAGTTGTCTTTGCCATTGTCTTAACGGCATTTGAAATTTTAGCTAGTGAGGACGTCACTAGTTGTACAAGCTTAATCAGCGAAATATTAAATCATTGATATTTCAGAGATTATTGTTAACGAAACATGGTTTCAGTTTAACTTGCACAATGATCCAATGGTTCCCAAGCTTTTGTATGGTGTAATGAATACTTGTTATATTTTTGTATGAGATGAATAACTTGATGTGTCAAACTCACAACCTGTGAAAGTTCTTCAGAGATCATGAAATTTTATTTTGTGAGATTATAAGAAAGGGGTCTGGAACCAATTGTGTTTCCGTTGTAACTACATAGACCCACTGATCTCGAAAGAAGACTGGATCGAGCAACTATTGTTCAGAAAACGAAGCCGGAAGTCCGTCATTACCAAGGGGCCAAGTGAGGATCCTATGAGGTTTTTGTTGTATTATGTGCTCTTACCATCGACAAAATAACATAATTTTACTATAAAGAGGATCAGAAGACATTTTTCAAATTACTGGGTAAAACGATTCATGGCCTACCTACATATTTACTGCGACTTTGGACCCTTAGTAATGGCCGCCGTTGGCTCTAATTATCCAGTGAGAGAAGCCTAATATGAGACGTCAAATTAGGTTCAAGATTTTATGCATTTAATGTTAACAAAGAAACTATATTGGCCAGACACTAAACCTATTTCGCGAGCGTAACAGTTTGATTTGCTTGCAAACTCGGAGCTTCTAATGATCTCTCGTCAATTTACATTATGCAAATATGCAAGCTTCAAAATCAGCTCATCAGATACAATAGAAAGCTCAATGCAGTCCTATTTTTGGGATCAGTGCATAGGACCTCTTTCATAATGGCGGCCAAAATCCAAAACGGTGACTCATGGAGACAGAACATTCTCAGTTGCCGCACCAAAACTGTGGAATTCATTACCACAGGAAATTCGAAGCATTGATATTTTAAGTAGTTTTAAGTCAGCAGTTAAGACTTTTCTTTTTTAAAATTAATAGTTTTTTGTTCATAGTGTTAATATATATAGTAGGCTTTATCTTATAATGAAACTGTAATTAGTTTTATAAGTAACATTAAGAATATATTGTTGTAAGACCATTGAGACTATTGTATAATGCTCCTAATACGTCTTTATTATTATTATTACTTAGCTATTTGGTGGCCGAAGTGAGAAATAGATTTGCTGCTGAAAAAAATATTTACCCAACCAAATTAAGATCAGAAATTTAACCCCCAACCCAAGAAAAAAGTTAGATAAATATCAATTCCCAGCATATCGTCGAGACAAGTTTTAATAACAAACCCAAATAGATATACATTCAGATCCAACTGTAACTTTCAGATTATTATCTCCCTATATACAAAGCAGGAATCCAAGGAAAACAAGCAGAGGAATACAATAACAAAAGCTAATGTACAATGATGACTAAGGAGAACTGATGATGAGATTCCAATTTTAAATAATGAACTCTTAATTGTTTTACGTAAATAGTCATGAAAATCTTGCTACCCAACCCTTCAGAGAAGTGTTTTGTTTTTACCCAACCATTTAGATCTTAGAATTTTCAGTTACCAAACCATTTTCTCTTCGGACCCCACCCCGGCCATAAATAATGACCGGCCATTATTTCCAACCCAACTCTAGACTATTTCTAAATATTTATGTTGCTTTCAACCGACGTCTTAAGGCCATTTTACACTTGGAAAACTATCCACTTTACTGACGACTTTCAAAACATAAAGAAAATTTCTCTAACACGAAAAAGGAAAACATTACGTCAAAGTAAAAATATTATCGCTATATCGGCGAGCTAGCAAAAACAAAATGGTAAATAGCGTTTAGTGCTGCTGCAATGAACAATTGTGTTGCAATTGTTTTCTAGAAAATCAAACTACATGACCCTAAGTTGGAAATGAACTAGAAGTTAAGTTTTTGTGAACATATTGACAAATTATGTAAAAAGCTTGGAAAGCGTATTGCTATTATAAAGGACATTGGTATTTCAAATTTTTAACTTTATGATTAACAAACAGGCTTACAAAGCTAATCCAAGTCAACAAAACTACTCTTGTACAAAACAACACGGCACTAATTTTGACCAAAGACAATCCTGTCATCCGCTATCTTGTTGTAATACTTTGCATAATTAAACTGGGAAGTTGGTGACGTCACACCTGGGGTAAACCTGATGAAACTACTCTGTAGGTAGCCGAGTTTCCGCGGAATACTTTTTAAAATGGTGTGGTTCAATTGAAAAAGGAAGACATTCACGAAAATCGAGTTTCAAACTTATAAAGACACGAGGATGGCTAGATAAAAATTTCGCTTTACCACGGTTGTGACGTCACACGCATATCGAAAATACATCCAAAATGGCGGATGACACTGTATTATTATTATTATTATAAATAATAATAATATTTAATTTCCTTTATAACAATAATGTCAAAATATTTTACATTCAAGGTACTGATGAATTTGTTCAATATAGAATAGTTATTTCTTAAAATTTGCTGTCCGTATATTTAAACTATATTATATATAATTATTTACAATAAATTAATATAAAAATTATAATAATTAAAACTAAAGTCCAATATGTATAAGATTACCTAACTAACTAATAATAATAAAAATTTACAAAACTAATGAATTCTTGCCATCACGGTCTCTATATCTCTAAGTCTATGTCTTTAATGTTGGATTGTACTCTTCTAAGTGTTCTCGAGCCTCTTAAACACAACAAGGCAGATCTAAGGATGGAGAATGATATCTTTGCTCTTATCCACGATGTTGTGTGCAAGTCGGCTGTGATATCGTAAGCATTCCTCTCCTCTTTTAGGAGCATTATACAATAGTCTCAATGCTCTTACAACAATATATTCTTAATGTTACTTATAAAACTAATTACAGTTTCATTATAAGATAAAGCCTACTACATATATTACCACTATGAACAAAAAACTATTAATTTTTAAAAAAGAAAAGTCTTAAGTGCTGACTTAAAACTACTTAATATATCAATGTTTCTAATTTCCTGTGGTAATGAATTCCACAGTTTTGGTGCGGCAACTGAGAATGTTCTGTCTCCATGAGTCACCATTTTGGATTTTGGCTCAAGTAGTAGATTTCGGTTAGATGATCTTAAAGTACGAGTAGGTTTATATTTAGTTAGCAAATCAGTAATATAAATAGGTGCCTGGCCATGTAAAGCTTTGAAAGTAATTATCAGTATCTTAAAAACAATTCACTGGCAACCAGTGAAGATTACGAAGCACAGGGGAGATATGTTCTGATTTTTTAACTCTTGCAACTGTAAGTCTAGCAGCTGTATTTTGAATTCGCTGTATAGCTTCTGGTAAGCCATAAAGGATGTTATTGCAGCTGTCAAGTCTTGATGTTATAAATGCATGCACCAACTTCTCACAGTCTTTTTTACTCAAATATTTCCTGATCTTGCCGATATTTCTGATAGCCAAAGTGGCCGATTTACAAATGGTGTGGTAATAAACAGGCCAGGGCTAAAAGGCACTTTCATATTTGAGATTGATGTCAAATTTTACTCAAACTTCACACTAAGTTTGCACCTCTTCCTGATCGATGTCAGATTGAATTCCAAAGTACAGCGTGTGGCTATACAATATCGGTATCCCGTTGAGTCACTATGTATGTGTGGTCTTTATCATAAATAAATAAATAAATAAATAATAATAATCTTTATTTCATTGATAAAATACATATCCTATGTTACATACATAAAGATAGAAATGAAAGAATCTACTTTATTTACGGAAGGTAAAATACCTATATAACAGTTGAAAACGGACAAACCTGTGGGCTGTGGCCCTCAGAGGCTGTAATACAATGTAATAGGCTACGAAATGAAACTAATTGTGTTGAGGTTTGTTCAGAAAATCAAAGTAAACCACGAAATAAGTATCTACGGCGGCAAACTTTGAGATTATTTTCACAAATGGTTGAGTCGGACCTCCACTCAGGGTCTTAAAAATAATTGAGGAGAAAGTGCTGCCTTTGCAATAATACCAGCAAATGGTAAGACTTTCGGGTCTTCTTGGATAACGACCTTAAATCGTAGGCCTTCGGAACCCCTATCATTCTAGCATGTTGGGGTATTCCGTTCACCTAAGAGTGATAAATCTAAATAAACTAAACTAAACCATTAATGGCGCGACCATGCAAATCGGTCAAAGTTTCTAGTTTTAAATTTATTATTTTGATTTAATATTAAGTGTGTATACCTATTTGGTATTGTATACTTTGATTTTTTTGAGGAAATAGCAACATAATTTTGAGGTTTTGGTATATGTATATGCACCGCTCTTGGTTATATCTAGTCACCATTGTTGTCTTCGGAAGATAGTATCATATATACACCTTATTTAAACAGACAGAAACTCCACACGACGGACACCATCAGACACGCGGCACCAGATATGAATGTTCATTGTTTTTAAATCCTTTTCTGTTTAGACGTCTGCGAGATCAGTCATATCTGTTTGAGGTTCAAGGTTTGTCTGTCATACCCAAGATGGAGCCATAGTCAAGGACGGAGAGCCAAGGTGACAATTTATCAATAGACAGTTCATGAATTTGCTCCACTGCTTAGGACACAATGGCGGCTAGAGGTCGAGGTTGACCTGAATGAGATTGTAATTCATTTATTCATGTTATGTAGCGGCGCTGTGGCTATCTGCAGGGCCGGAAATATTTTTTTCAAAAATAATTCTGGCTTCACGATTTCCTAAGGTAGCACTGATCTGAAAAATAGTAACCTTAAATTCAATATATCGGTCACTCGTTTTGACAGACTTCGTTTTGACAGACTTCGCATGTCTGTACCTCGGTTATCTTATAGAGGGATCTATCTTACTAGAAAAAAGTGAAATTTTTAGGTCGTTTTTTTTGCGTTTTTTTGCATTATTATTCGGAATTTTACTCGGAACCAATCAACCAGCAAAATACGGTCTCCCCTCTCTCTAGGTAATGTTGGTGAATCTACACGCGCAAAAAGTCGAGCATTTTTTTTGTTTATCCATTGATGTGGGGGGGAAGGGGGAGGAACGTTTTATTTAGGAACGTGAATTGAACAGTGTTTCTACTCCGTCTTTTGGGGTATTTATTAACAACCGTAATGAGCAAGTGGAAACTAGGCCTGGGAATGATTTTAAGGGCCTGTGAGTTCTTGGGGCCCAGTCTCCCACTGGGCCACGCCGCCCCTGCTGTTACCATATTGAAAAGCTTTTGTAAGCCATTAAAGCCAGGGTAACCATAAATATATATATATAGTGTATATACAAGTAATATTTGGCATTTCACTCGATTAAACTGCACGTTCTAAGGATTTATGGTGAAGGTTTAAGACCAAACCGGGACCAGTTGCGAAAAATGCAATATCAAGGCCTTACGGCTGGAATTGAACCCGGCGACCCTGCGATGCTAGTGCAGTGCTCTGACCACTGAGCTACAGCCGTTGCCGAGAGCCTAGTCACGAGTTCTGTATATATAATGGCGGTAATGCCAGGTGAAGAATTGGGTATATTACAAGTAATATTTGCCATTTCACTCGAAGGAAAATTTCGAGTGTTAGAGGGGTCAACACAGTAAAGATGTGGAGCGAAACTCTTATAAAATGGCTAAAATACAGTTAAAATCGGTAACTCGAGTTTCACGCTTCTTGGTGATCGTCAGACTGATTGGCTATATTACAGAGCGTATATATATATATATAATATATATTGTTTAATCTTTCTATATTAAAAAATAAAATATATAGATAAAAATATGTAGAGTAAAGAATGTTAGCGTTAGTACTACAGATATCAAATAAAAAATAAATGTATTAGACATAAACATAGCCATAGGAAGACTATCAGACGCCAACACCAGTCGTACCCTAGATATCTAGCGACACAAGAATAGAAATTCAAGATATTTGAGTGGTAATGACTGACCACTAAGTCTGTAAAAACGTTGTATCTTTCATCTCGCTGATGATGATGACGATGATATCAAATATGCAGAGTAAAATATGTGGAAATGGCTCAAAAAAACCTTTCTGTTTTTTCTGGTCTTTATTTTTGGTTCGTTAGGTTATGGTTAGCTACGGTTAGGGTTAGGTTTAAGGTTAGTATTTGGATTAGGTATATCAACTAGTTCTTGAAAATGGAAGTCATTCACCAAAATATGTAGAGTATTAGCATTGGTATTATAGATATGAAAAAATGAACACAGACATAAACATAGCCGACTAGGAGACGCCAGCACTAGTCGCAACCTTCACATTCTTATCAGCACATATCGCCCATGAACCTTGTATTGTTTTGGGATTTTTGAAATAAATATGATTTGAGATTAGCTAGGTCCTTACAGCCTGCTTCACACGAGCGATATAAGCAGCTCTGGGACGTACGAAGACAAAACAACGAGAATTTTTCTTTGTCTCCTCTTTTATTTTGCTCTTGCCTTATGCTTATTATGCTTGACTTATACTTCTTATGATATGATTATGTCCATCTTTATGTCGCAGGCTTGACTTCATTCCTTTGTTTTGCCTTTTGTCTTCTCCTTATCATTATGATTATGCTCTCGTGTGATGCAGACTTAAGTCTAGTTTACACTTGTCGTAAGAATCATAACGCAGCGCACTTAACGCAAGCGCAGTAAGCACTTCATGGTAGATGAACTCCTTTGAATTTAGGAAGAACAAAGAGTTCAATTGACCATGAAGTGCTTACTGCGCTTGCGTATGTTGCTGCGTTATGATTCTTACGACAAGTGTAAACTAGGCTTTAATCTCAACACATCTCAAAAACAAAGGAAATCAGCACCGAGACGTTTGGATATCAGAGGAAGAATTCCATAAATTAAGCAAACTTTCACCTCGATTTTCTCTTAAAATACTGATTTGTTTGAGATGTAATATGAAACACTCGGAAGAGAGTTTCATCAGGATATCCAAACACTCGAAGTTTGTTAAAAAACCTCAGCTTCGCCTCGGTTTTCAACAAACGTCTCGGTGTCTCGATGAAACACTCTTCGTCGTATTTCATATATTACATACTCTGTATAATAGGAGCTAATTAAGCAAGTGTCGTTCTTGATTCACGAATGGCAACAGGAAATCGCGAGTGGCGTGTTTTTCAATCAAAATTACCATTAAAAAAACAAAGATAATACAAAGGATTTGAAATTCCAATTCAGGACTAAAAATTTTTTGAGCGTCTCACCGGAAATCAAAAGGTCACAGGTAACAAAATAGAGACCTTACCGCATTTTCAACCCCCGCACTTTCAACACTCGGCACTTTCAACACTCGGAACTTTCAACCTCGGAACTTTCAACACTCGGAACTTTCAACCTTCGCACTTTCAACCTCCACACGTTCAACCTCCACACGTTCAACCTCAGCGCTATCCATCTCCGCACTTTCCTCACTCAGTGTCTTAAAAATAATTGAGGAGAAAGTGCTGTCTTTGCAATAATACCAACAAATCTTAATGATAAGACTTTCGGGTCTTCTTGGATAACGACCTTAAATCGTAGGCCCTCGGAACCCCTATCAATTGGGCTTCCAGCCTGTTGGGGTATTCCGTTCACCTAAAAGAGTGATAAATCTACTAAACTAAACATGGTATGGTAAAGACCATACCCTATATCCTTTACCTTGTCGTGAACCAAAACTGTTTACTAAATTGAAAATCGTTGTAGTATATATTAAGAGGTCAGCAAACGGTAGACGAGTTATTCAATAAGCACAATCTTTATTTTAATATTTCCCTCTTTATATAACACACTGTAAAATGAGACGCCATTTTCTATAAGATGCATATGTGTAAATCAACCGTGAAGCGACGACCATTTTGTCGTTAATTCCTTGTAATGTAACCCTTTTCGAGTATTCAATTTGTATTTCTACACTATACCTATCCAGAACAACACTTTGTATTCCATTTGTTGTGTAGACAGTAAAATTACACTTCTATTATTGACGACGCTCTCGAATCAATGCAAAAACACTGTTGAGCTGGAGGCTAGAATAAAGCTTTCAGATATTACAGATAAGAAATACAATGAAAAACACTGGTGTACTGCCAAAATAGTGTGTAGGACGTGTAACGTTTTGAGCGAATGCCTTCCGTCAAAAGAGTGAAACGAAGGGCTTAACACATGCTCTGTTTCGACAACAACTTTTAGAGGTGTCTATTCGTTACATTTCTAAATCATCCTCAGGGTATAATATCAAAATTTAAGCCTGGTTCACACGAACGACATATAGCATAAGCAACGAAAACAAAGCATTGACTTTTCCTCTGGGACGTACGAAGACACAACAACGATAATATTTCTTTGTTTCCTCTCTTGTTTTGCTCTTGTCTTATGCTTCTTATGCTTGGCTTATGCTTCTTATGATTATGTCTATCTTTATGTCGCAGGCTTGACTTCATTCCTTTGTTTTACCTTTTGTCTTCTCCTTATGATTATGCTCTCGTGTGAACCAGACTTGTTGCAAGAGTTAACTAAATCAGATCATATCTCCCCTGTGCTTCGTAATCTTCACTGGTTGCCAGTGAGATCTAGGATTGTTTTTAAGATACTGATAATTACTTTCAAAGCTTTACTTGACCAGGCAACTATTTATATTACTATACTAACTAAATATAAACCTACTCGTACTTTAAGATCATCTAACCGAAATCTGCTACTTGAGCCAAAATCCAAAACGGTGACTCATGGAGACAGAACGTTCTCAGTTGCCGCACCAAAACTGTGGAATTCATTACCACAGGAAATTCGAAGCATTGGTATTTTAAATAGTTTTAAGTCAGCACTTAAGACTTTTCTTTTATAAAATTAATAGTTTTTTGTTCATAGTGATAATATATGTAGTAGGCTTTATCTTATAATGTCTAATGAAACTGTAATTAGTTTTATAAGTAACATTAAGAATATATTGTTGTAAGAGCATCGAGACTATTGTATAATGCTCCTAATACGTCTTTATTATTATATTATTATTATGGATTTGAACTCGCATTCCTTAGTAATTCCAGTTCGCTGTTCTACCAGTTCAGCAGTATCTTTGTCAACTGGGAGCAGTGTGCTCGAGTTTAATCCATTTGAAGTCCACGAAATCTTATCGCGACAACTTAATGTTGATTCGAGGATCTTAATTCTGTCTTTCGATTCTATTTCGTCCTCAGGGTGACATTGAAATTGTTGACTTGAGTAGGATTTGAAATTTCAGTCTGTTGCTCTAGCATTTGAGCTTCGGTGAGGAAGTTCTGTAATCCGAGTTAAGTATATTTTACAGCATATTCACAATAACTTCATCCGTACTAGAAATACGTCTACACAATAACACTCGCTCGAGGAATGGTTAAATAACACAAAAAAGTTTGAAACACAACAATATATGTCGAAGGCTCTCCCACATTCACTACAGCAGTGTATATATTAACACATCCAAGCATTACTGATATATAGTGACTGCCGCATAGGCAGTACATATATCAATCAAACCAGTACATCATTGTAACCTTCGCTCTCCATCTGAGTCTCGTTAGCTTAATGGTTAGAGCGTCTCACCGGCAATCAGAAGGTTACAGGTTCGATTCCTGTCCGGGACTCAGAATCATTTTTCGGAGGATATGAGCTTGACGATCGTGCGTGTATCGTCTCACGTCTATTGCAAGCTCTCCCATATTCACAACAGCAGTGTATATACAGTGTAATTAACACATAAATAAATGACGGAACACATGCAGGGATAAATGTCTGAACACAACAATAATATAGCGACTCGTTTGAGGATTCGTTTTCATTTTCAGACATCAAATACTTGGTATTTGCTTTTAGTATATGCAATTTGCAAAATCAAATTTAAAAAGATATTAGTAGTCGTCACATTAGGAAGACGTTGTTCGAGTGAATGAACTTATTCTGTGGCGAAGAGACTTTCCGAACTGGCAACAGACGTTGTCGAGATCTTCTCCGGTTGAAGTGAACGATGATGGTATAGGATACGAGACGGAGTGTCAACAATATTACATTAAAAGCTCAAATTGTTACATTAAAAGCTCAAATTGTTACATCAAAAGCTCATATTGCTCCATGAAAATCTAAAGCCGTTTATCAATTTATATTTTATATGCTACCTATATCGTCTCAGTATAGACTCTATAGTAATCCCAATGTTTCCCGACTACCACAAGCTCGCAAAAGCAGGCAAAGTCGACGAAAAACTCGGCAGTTCACCACCTTTTCACTTTGCTATATATCCAAAACACTGTCTGCGCAGCACTCTACTTTTTTACTACTCTTATACAGTTATATATATATATATATATATATGTAATAGGTATATAGATCTGATACGTGGAGTGATTTTCCTTTGTATACGTATACGTATATATATATAATATTTATATGAAAAATCTGATTGCCCCAACCTGGAATCGAACCCGAGGTCTCCGAATCAACGCATCGGCGCTCTGACCACTGAGTTATTGAGACACAGTCAGAACAGACAGAGACTTTCATATTTAGACATCTCGGCATCTTCACTAACAACTTCCTCATGATGTAGCGGAGCTACTCGCAGCAAACCTGACAAACACGCTTTACTTGACTCTGAAGATGACCGCCACTGAGGCCGTCGAAACGTCAGTCACCAACAATAGTCTTTCTCAAGACTACAACAACCTGGACGATCAACTTCACACATCTACTCGCAGCTCTTCTATACAGGAGGCTTTAGAACTATTTAATGAAGAGAGGATATAACATGTATAATAATTATATGAAAAATAGACTTCCCATTTATACATATACATATATAAATATACAACTATACAATTATATAAATATACAAACATAATATGTTAATTATTTGGCCTAAGCACACGACCCCCCGTCAATAATCATCGCTTCGCTCTGTCACTCGTGTGGGGATCATGATGTTTTGCCGTCTCTTTCGTTCTTTGGATACTTCGCTTGGGGGCGGGAAAAACAAAAGCGTTGATTCTTAGATCATGTTAAAGACGAAGAAAACAAATTCATTTAAATGCCATTAACCTGTAGACGGAACAAATTGCTGGTTGTTTTTAAAAAACGGATATCCACCGGTAAATACGGACATATATAACAATTACGGGTTATCCAAGTCGCTGAACGTGGTGTCAAATTTAAGATACTGTAGAAATGACTTACTTCATGGTAGTGGAGAGACGAGGTAGTGGAGAGACGAGGTAGTGGAGAGGCGAGGTAGTGGAGAGACGAGGTAGTGGAGAGGCGAGGTAGTGGAGAGACGAGGTAGTGGAGAGACGATGTACTGGAGAGACGATGTACTGGATTGCAGAGATAATCAAACTGCAGAGATAACCAAAGTGGAGGGATGACCAAACTGGAATGGGGAGATAACCAACTGGAGAAATATTTTCTACGTAATAGGCTGCAGCAATTAACTTGCACAAGGTTTATTCTCTCGCCAACATATACCACCGTCCATTGTATTATTAACATTATCATTTCCTACCACTTGTACTTCTTTTTTGATCAAACCAAAAGAGAAGTTCAGGTAGTAGCTAGCGACATGTTATATCTCTCTGTAGTAAGTCCTGCATTTCCAAAGTTTCATCATTCCTATCAATTTAGTTAAGAAGATATGGTTAGTTGAAGTTGGAGAGTTTGTCCAATTTCAACGCTATATATGTTTCTCAAATATGTCACTGAGTGATACTTTCTCGTATTATGCCTAAGAAGCTCTTCTACTTTCCTGCATGAGGAACTAAATAGTTTATTTCGACTAATTTTCATCCAAAGAAAGAACATTCATAACAGCTATCACTATGTGATCGCCATCAAATGGCCAATGATGATGATGATGGTAGTGGAGATCAAGATGATGATGATGATGACGATGACGATGATGATGATATACAGTTATACCTACATAGCGGGACAGTTTTCACGCTCATCAATTCATCGACGACTTGTCTGGCCCGATTAGTCAGCAAAAGACTATTTCTTCTAGATTGATAATTCATGTCCGCTCGAGCATTCGTCAATCTATCTGTACACTGCAGACGAGATAGCGAAAGCTTAAGGACATCTTCATGTATAGCCAAGAGACCATATAGTCATAGTCAAATCAAGCTTGTCAAATCAAGGGTCGTAAAATATAATTGAGGAGAAAGTGCTGTCTTTGCAATAATACCAGAACATGGTAAAACTTTCGGGTTTTGTTGGGTAACAACCTTATAAATCGTCGACCCTCGGAACCCCTATCAATTGGGCTTCTAGCCTGTTGGGGTATTCCGTTCACCTAAAAAAAGAATGATAAACATAATAAACTAAATAAATAAATAAATATACTAACACTACTTCTATAAACACATTCTTTCAATGCTGTGATCTTCTGTGTCTGTTATATCCGAGGAAGGAACCGAAGTTTGGCTCGGTTAATAAGCCTGTCGACACGACGTGTAGACGGTAGAATATGTCAGGTTTAGAATACCGTATGCGAAGTTCTTCTTAGTTCATGTGGCTATGTCTGTTTATATAAACTGTGCTACTGTAAAACACAAGTTATCAACTCTCAGCTTGCTTCCACGGTCCTCAACGTCGTCATCTCTTCGACCGAAGGAAGCTCAATGCCTTCGTGGCATGACTCAAGAAGTGTATGCTTTTGGACATCGCGTGCTTCCGTGACAGCTCCAAGACTCGCCTGGTTTCGCCTGCGGTGAAATGTCGACGTTTAACCAATCACACGAAGGAAATATTCTCGCCTCCGACGCAGCGGGTAGTATCGCGACTGGACTTCGCAGTTTCCGTCACGCAATTCATCAATTTGTCACGAAATGTTATTAAATTTCACTCTAAAGCTTACTCACAGCTATGCTTTTCAAATAAGAGGTTTGGCCTCATTTCTGGAGACAGTACTTCGGAATTCTTGTATCAAATAGAGCAGTATTTAGCTTGCGTGAGCTACGCAGACTATAGCCATTTGTGACTGACATGTTGTCATGTAAAATAGATATATTTAGTTTATTTAAGATTTACATAATCCTGAGTAATTGTTTAGTTGAAAACTTATCTTACTGCGGCCCTGTTATTGTCTAAGGTAAGGACTGAGCTATTGAGCTATTTAGGTTAGATATTTTAGGCGCCTTGCTTTACCCATCTATACTTGAGCGTAGAGTTGAGCCTCTCGTGACTTCGACGGCACTTCTTGCGTAGGGGATCATACTCAGCTTTTGTATACGGAAATCTTTAAATCAATATTTAATGCCAAGAGTATTTATTTTAAAAATAATATGTAAATCGTCTCTGCGTGAAATATCGATTTGATATGTCGTTAGACCCAATAAGACTTGTCTTTATCGAGTTTTTTTTATAAAAAGCTCAATTGTCTTTGAATTATAAAGGCTGATTGTCTTTTTTCTTCGCTGAACTACGTTAGAAATGTTGTCTTGGTCTCTCCGGGATGGCATTCTTAAGATACAGTGATACACTGATATGCAGTCAGTCGTCGCCAGTTGTCCAAGACGATATTAGGTTATATTAAATCAATATGGAGAAATACGTCGAATCAAAACCTAGCCAGAGAATCCATCGATTACAGAAACAAGCTGGCAGATTAATATTAGATACTAATTATAAGCATCCTTCATTGCCATTGTTTGCGAAGTTAGGCTGGCTATCAATTCATGATCGTATTAGATATTTTTCGATGTTTAAGTAAGAGTTACAGGTAGATCCCGAGGGATCTATCTGATTTAGTTCATGATTGAGGAGGTTTTCCAACAAAGTTTTGTCCATTTTATCCACCTTGGACAAAGATTTACCTAGTTTTTTCCTTCATTTCTTATCTAATTAGTATTCATGGTCTTTATGCTAGAAAGCCCGCGGTACATCAAAGAAAACCGACTCAATCATGAAGGCTACCTTCGTTAATTCGACAACTTTTTCAACTAAAATATTTTGACGAACTGTTTAACAAATCCCTAACATCTATATATCAAATTAAACTGCAGAACATACTCTATAATAATATTGAGATAAAAAATGCCAACTGTTTAATGTACAACGATTATGGCCTGAATCGTGCCAGGTTCCTGAGTGTGAAAGGACCCATTTTGTGGCAGAAATGCCAAGCTTGATAATTTATCAAGGGATTCAAATTACACTACCCGTTTAGCAGGGGAGATAGCTTGTTGCAATAAACCTAAAACAATTATGGTAAGCTTATTTAAATCCATTAAAATTACTCAATATACAATGTTGTAGGGGCTGGCAATGTTTCAGATCATAATAAATAAACAAAATCAGAGGTTCATTGCATAGGTTATGCGTACTATTTTATAAAACCCGGAAGTTAGAAGCTAGTTAGCCTGCGAAGCAGGGCATTGCAGGCTAGAAGCTAGTCGGATTTCTTTCGTTAACCTTCGGAACCATTCGCTTTCATTTCGTATTATAGTCGGAATTCGCCATTGATTGATATCACGGCGTAGTGTAGTTGTAGGCTCGAGTGTAGGTGTGTCTGGCTTTTGAAAAGGAAATGGTTCATCACGTTTTTAGTGTGAAGTTTTTGGTCGAAAGGACTGGCTTGGATGATGCAGTGGTTCGTCTATTAACAGGACTCTTGATCGGTAGGTTAAAAGCTCAAAATGTGTCTTTTAAAATTCGAATTATTATTCATGTTGACATATAAACACTAAACAGGTAAGAAATGAAAGTAACTGAACTTGCGATTGGTTGATGAAGCTTCGCAGCTACAGGTGTAAGTAATTGCCTTGTGTAAACACAGACCTTAGTTCTAGTTTGCGAAATTTGAAATCCAGACAAGGAAGTTGTTTACATTATTTACATAATATACTGTATACCAGTATAGCCACATGATAAATAAAATTAATGTGATGACACCAAAATATAATATACTTGTATATATTTAACAAATAGATTCCATTTTGTCGTTGTCTGTTCAGTTATAGATGCACAGAAGACGTCAGAATGTGGTAAGAACAACAAAAGTGGCTCACAAGTTGATAGTTCAGTGGGTCACTGATGTTCTTACCACGTTCTGATGTCTTATATTTAACAAATACTGTAGATTCCATTTTGCCATTGTCTGTTCAGTTATAGATGCACAGAAGACGTCAGAATGTGGTAAGAACAACAAAAGTGGCTCACAAGTTGATAGTTGAGTGGGTCACTGATGTTCTTACCACATGCTGAAGTCTTCTGTGTATCTATAACTTGAACAGACAATGGCAAAATGGAATCTATTTGTATTACAGTGTATATATATATAATAAAAATTGAGGACAAACTGTTCAAAATGCTTATTGAAGCTCTCAGGGGTTTCTAGGGCATGGAAAAGTACAATAGCAGTCATCTGACGTGTTTGATGTGATCTGACGTGAGCTGTGTATCTGTCCTCTAACAGATCATGGCTAACAACCAATGAGAATGCGCATAGTAAACATGTTATTGTATAAATATATATAACACGCTCAATAATTACTGATATATTATAGTGAATGTTGCATAGGCAGTAATATACTGTATATCAGTCAAATCAGTACATCATTGTAACCTTCCCTCTCCATCTGAGTCTCATATAACTCAATGGTTTAGTGCATCTCACTGGCAATTGAGATTTTGCTGGTGATTATTGTAACTTACAGTAAAGATCTGATCATTTCCTTGTGATTCAAATAATAATTTCATTTCATTTTGTGTCCATTATTATTTCATGACAGCTTACCCACTGGCCTTTCTTTATGGGATTTTTCTTTACAAGAAACATCCAATGATCCAGGTGAGCTTATTGGTGTCGTACCAGAGTTAATATGAGCATACCTTTTGTTTTAGCAACGAAAGTTATTTGAAACAATGTACAGAAGACACAGAGTATTATAGCTAGAGGTCTGGGGGCAATATAAGCCTGCCAGTCAGGGTCCAGGGTTAAGTTTTTGCAACCAAAGGGGGAGCAGCTACATGTAGAAATGACAAGAAAAATTTATAATTTTCAGTAAAAATTTTATAATTTTTGATAATATATAAGGGCCAAAAACCTTGCCTACAGTATTAATAGAGTATAATTATGCTTGTACTTGTACCATGATGCTAATGGTCATCGTTTTCTTCATTTTAGCATGTGTTTCTTACAGTCGTTGGTTTGTTCTTATCAGTATTTCTTTATGGTAAGTTATTTCTTACAGTGGCCCAGATCAACTAATCATGTGTCCATATGAGTCCATATGAGTTGGTAGACAAGTGCAGGGTTTGAATTAATGTTTTTAGACTTCAGTCGTATTTGTGCCAGTGTGGTCACTTGTCCTGCCTGGATGGTGAGATATCTTAGAACAAGCTGTGCTAGTAGCAGGTATAAAAGTCCATCTCTTTGATCAGATCATGGTGGGAGACATCTGCTGACTTCTTCTGACTTCTTCGCCAATGTTTTTAAGCTTGTTAATGCCCCAACAGGGCTCAAATTTAGTTGCGGCCATGGCCTGATGGCCAATGATTAAAAGCATAATATGGCCATTGATGATGAAATTTTATCTAAAACTCTACAGCCACTTTTGGCCATGGATACCAACTGTCAAAATTTTCAAACTTGTGAACATAATTACAAAAAACAGTTTTTACGTTTAACGTGTTGTTCAGTGCAATAAACTTCATCGTTTCTTTGTGAAAATCGAACGATTTTTGTAAAAATTGAACAATTTTTCCAGACAATACATTGAGTGCGACTTTCTGTCTAGACAAACCACAGTATCTATAGCAATGCGAGTGGCAAATTTCACTCAAAGTGTCAATGTCCCTTGGAACGGGCATGATCGAAAAAATCATGCGTATTTGTTCAGATGGACCCCCAGTACGTCCGTAACGGTAAACCAAAACGGAAAGATGGAGCAGCCCAACCTGTTGGCCCTGTTGCAATGTCGGATAGTGATGATGATGATGATGACACTGACAGTGACAATGGTTCAGAATTCAAAGGATTCGAAATGGCAACTCTATAAATTCTAATAAGTGAAATACTTTATTTACGAAACTGAAATGCTTGGTTAGAGTTGTAAGTATGTTTATTTCAGTTAAAAATTTGGCCTTGGTAAACAAGAAATGGCTGACGATAGCCAAATTAAAAGGCAATGTCCTAGGACATTTCTGTCCTTTGATCCAAAATTTTAAATTTGAGGCCTGCTGTGGGCACGACATTAGTTTTGCATGGCTGAATGGCAAGCTTGTGAAGCTGATCCTTTTTTGAATCAACGATGATGTTCTGTTTTTGTGACGATAACATTCTATCAAAACATGGCTCGTTTTCATTGAATAGCACAGTTTGTATGGACATGCCAATCTTCAACTGATTTTTAAGTCACTCGAGGCAACATCATCTCACTCTATTGCTCGTCACCTTTATCCAATTGCAAAAAATATTATCTTTTGCCCCTTTTTAGGTGTGGAAGGTCTTCACACACTTGTTGGTATTACTGTTCAATATTTGTTGATTCATATCATTGGACCAAATTCACTTATGATCGTGTTGAGTTTTATTTTTCAAATGGTATGTACTAACTGTGTAATGCACACCATTTATTCCTTCAATTTTCAATATCAACATACAAATTCTCCTTATTGGTCACCAAACATTTCTTATAGTACTAGTTGAGAGAAGTTGTTTTAAAAACATATCAGTTTATCTTGGGTGATCATTTCCTTTATTCTCATTATATCTATACTTGGTTAACCAGTGATAGTATTAGGAGTATTTAGATGCTGATCACTCTTGGGACATGAAGGATTAAGTGTGTGATAAATAATCAGTTTCTAGTCTTCTACCAGGTCTAATACTGTATTTAAACTTTAATTATCATGTGCAATATAAAATCAAATAATTTCCCAATGCAATTCCAGGTGATAATAGATTGTTAATAGCAAATGTCATCATCAGTTCTGAGTGGGTATAAATAGGGATCCTAACTTTACAACGATCACCCCTGATGAATAATGATGGGAAATTATTTGTTAACACGCTTTGTATCAAAGGATAATGGCAACAAAAATTGTCTAGTGGCTTGGTATATCAATAGTGCCGACACCCCAGGCCATTGAATCGCGATGATGGTGGTTTATTACCAGAAGCTTATTTGCATTTTGTTAATAGATAACGTCATCATCGGTTCTATGAGGGTATAAATAGGGATCCTAACTTTACAATGATCACCCCTGATGAAGACACTAGACTGGAGTGTTGAAACATTGGGTCATGGACAGTAACTTTTAAAGTTACGTTCAAAAAACTTTTTAATGGCGAGTAGCGTCAAACTGTGTCTGATATGCAATATATTTTCATTTTTTTGTGCAGACCTATCTCATTGTTGGTTATTTAAAATATTCAACGGACGAGTATGACATTTTATGGACCACGGCCCAGTGTATTGTGGTTTTAAGGCTCCTTGGTAAGTCTAAGAGTTGTAATTGTAATATTTAAATATATTATACTGTCCTATTTGTCTTGCGTCACATCCACTGAGGTCAACATGAGTTTGAATCCTATGTTTGGATATATTATTGCATTTGGGAAGAGTTACTTGTCGATTCTCCTCTGAATGTCGTGGATTTTCTTTGTGTTCTCTGGTTTAATTTCTCCCCACAGGAAAAGTGGACAGGGTTGGGTGAAGTAATGAGGGTACTTATGGAAATAACTGGCCCCTGAAAAGCTGTAATGAGGAGTAATTGTGAGCTGAAAAACACTGTCTTGTACTTTTTCTTTAGGTGTTGCTTGGGATACATACGATGGAGCTCAAGACTTGGTAATTTAATATTCTCAAACCATTTTATTTAACAAGATTTGAAATTTAATTGTCATGTTTAAAAACCACTGGGTGATATGATCATCATTCATGACAATGTTTAAAAACAAATACAGTGGCTCTAACAGACAGTTACGTACAGTACCATTATATTTAGTACATCAGGTCACCTTACCTTCAATACAGACAATTGTTTTTATCTGGAAACTAGGAGAAAGCATCGAATGATACAAAAGCATTGGCTCTGACAAGTCCTCCTGGATTTCTTGAGGTAGTCTGTTACACATCTGCACTATTTTTCAGCAGGGATGGGGCTACGTTGCCAGAGGGGTACTCTATTAACAATTTAATAATAATAATGATAATAATAACAGGCTTTATTGTACAATTGTAATTATTTCAGATGACGGGTCACACATATTTCTTTGGGTCATTTGTGGTAGGACCACAGGTATGTGATAAGTTTGTTTGTGTCTTGTAAAGTTTAAACTAGGTTGGATGGGCGAGGTTTTGTTTACGGTATAGTTAAACTTATACAAACTTACTTACTTACTTATCTTCATTCAATCTTCATTCAATGCCAGTCGGTGCCATGATATAATTCTTCCTCCAGCTCACTCTATCCAACATAATCGCACGCAGTTCATCACCTTCGAGTCCAATGTCTTCTTCAAGGACTTTCTTCAGTACATGGTGTTAGGTCGCCCAACTCTTCTGTGTATATCTGGTTTCCATAATAACACTCTTCCTGCTGGTTCATTGTGTCTTGCTGCATGACCAGCTAGTGCGAGCCTCCTCTGCCTTATGATGGTTGATAGGCGAGGATATGACCCATACAGTGCCTTGTTAGTGCTGCGTGATTTCCATGAAATGTTTTGTACTATCCACAGCATTCTGGTGGCAGTTCCATCAATTCATTTGGAGAGTGATTTTGTTAATGTCCAAGAATCAGAACCATAAAGAAGGATGGACTCAACACATGCCTTGAATATTCTCATCTTTGTTGTTCTTTTGATCTGAGATGCCCAAACTTTAGAAAGGGAATTTAGAGCACCCAAGCTTTTCCAATGCGGTGTAAACATCACATAAAGTTACAACTGTACATAACCTAAGAACTATTATTCTCTTAATAGTTCCCAATGCGTCGTTATCTTTCGTTTGTCCATGGCACGTTGATACCCATTGCACATGATCACCAACGTTTCAAGTAAGGACAATTATTTTTTCTGTTCTGTAGTACTGAAGAATCCATAGCTTTTAGCTGATATATTGATGTATTGAATTTTCACATGTTGACATGCATACAGGAATCGAACCTGTAACCTTCTGATTGCCGGTGAGCTGCTCTAACCATTGAGCTACCGAGACTCGGAGAGTGATGTAACAATGATGTAATGGTTGAATTGATATACAATGTATGTACTGCCTATGCAGCAGTCACTATATATCAGTAATGCTTGGATGTGTTAATATATACACGGCTATAGTGAATGTGGGAGAGCTTGGAGTAAACAGACAATACATGGACGATCATTAAGCTCATATCCTCTGAAGAATTTTTCTGAGTCCCGGACAGGAATCGAACCTGTAACCTTCTGATTGACGGTGAGACGCTGAACCATTGAGCTACCGAGACTCAGATGGAGATTGGAGAGTGAAGGTTATAATGATGTACTGGTTTGATTAATATTTATAAAATAACATGTATGCTACGCAAGCTCTGATTGGTCAATACCTGTGTTTGGATCAGGCCATCCAAACACAGAAATTTCCTGCCAAAATTTTACTCAAGTTTGTGTTGCTCGTTCGTTCCTATTATTTTATAAAAGAAATACCTAATGGTTTTTCCGTGTTTGGATAGCCCGATCCAAACACTTGGGATGTTGCTCGACTTTCGAAAAGCTAAAAACACTTGCCTAGCGGCTCGTGTTTCTTTACGCTTTTCTCTAGTCTCGCAACATCCCGCGTGTTTGGATCAGGCCATCCAAACACGGAAACCATTAGGTATTTCTTTAATGTTCTTCGTGAAATTATACTGAAACCATTAGTTACAGTACCTCAGTGTTGGTGATTATATTGGTGTATAATAATTTTCCTCGATTTCGTCCTTGTGTTTTTTGTTTAGGATTAAAAAAGGCCTCTTACGTTTTGCTTCTGGTGTTCTATATCTTACTGTATATGCAATTTTTGATGCAAAAGTCAACAACAAATTATTACTTTCCAAAGAGTTTGAGGTAAATTATATGTCTTTCACCTACTAAGGAACCCTCAGCAAACAAGAACTGTGACAGTTAGATTAGAAGTTTGAATTTTTATTGTTAAAAGAAATTACAAGTCACTGACATTCAAGTTGTTCTTGCTTACAAAGATGAATGGTTTGACATTATTAAGAGTAGCTCAATGACAACGCCGCAACAATTACAAGACAGAAATTAATGCTAGTTATCTAACACTGTCACTGTTCTGTCTGCTTAAAGTGCCCATAACCTCAAAATGTTTTATTGTCTTGTTTGGAAGAACTTTTAAAATGATAAAGTAACTTCTTTTGAAGATTTTCGTTTCTTTGCTTTCTTTTTGAGATATATCAGTTTGTTTGATATGCAAATGTCTGGAATTTTCGTCACACATGTATAATGACTTATTGGAGAAATGTGTATATCTCTTTCATTCTCGAACGAAATCCTTTAAAATCAAGAAGTTTGGTGTTGTGGAAGAAACGCACACACGTGTTATTCACACTTTAGTGTTTTTATTTGATGAACGCAAAGATATATAACATTCTCTGATAACTCATTATGCATGTGTGACGAAATTCCAGGTATTTGCATATCAAACAAACTGATATATCTCAAAAAGAAAGCGAAGAAGTGAAAATCTTCAAAATAAGTTACTTTATCATTTTAAAAGTTCTTCCAAATAAGACAATAAAAAATTTTGAGGTTAGGGGCACTTTAAGGTTCCAATATAGTTCCTTGATATTTCCCAAGTGCCATTATTAAAAACTACCTGTACTGTATGTGCCCAAACTCACCCAACCGATTTTTCGATTTTTCTAGGCATTTTCTCTTCTCAAAAAATTTGGTTATATTACGATCTGGGGCAGGGTGGTTCTCTGCAAATACATAGGAGTCTGGCTGGTTGCAGTAAGAAATGTTTTTGTTTGTAATGGTGATGGTTCAATTACAAGTTTGTAATTATAATTCTGTGATGTTTGCTGCTGATGCTAGACTTAGATCAGTGAGCTGCTCAAACCATTGAGCTACTGTATATGGACTCAGATGGTAGAGTGAAGGTTACATGTGTACAACCTGTAACATTCTGATAACCAGCGAAATGCTCTAATCATTGAGTTACATGGACTCAGATGGTAGAGTGAAGGTTACATGTGTGTACAACCTGTAACCTTCTGATGACCAGTGAGATGCTCTAACCATTGAGCTACATGGACTCAGATGGTGAGTGAAGGTTACAGATAATTGATATGTATTTTGAGATCATTTTAATGTGTTATAGGAAGGTAGTTGCATCATGAGTGGACTAACGTACAATGGGAAAAACGAATCGGGTGAGCCGCGTTGGGATGCATTGAAAAACTGCAAATTAACCATTTACGAAACATCCACGACATTACAGGTAGGTATCTGTGCAGAGGAAAGGTTGTATAGACCTCTTTTATAACGGCTACCATTTTAAATATTCTTTTATGCACATTGAAATATATGCCACTCTTCTTTGTAGGGTCTCATTGATTCGTTTAATGTTAACACTAACATGTGGATGAGTAGGTAGGTTTGCTTGAGTCATGAATATTTTCTAAGGATTTCAAGACAAACACCTTTTTAAGGCAGAAGACAGACACCTCTCTAAGACAGACACCTCTCTAAGACAGACACCTCTCTAAGACAGACACAGACACCTCTCTAAGACAGACACAGACACCTCTCTAAGACAGACGCAGACACCTCTAAGACAGACACTCCTCTAAGACAGGCACCTCTCTAAGACAGACATCTCTCTTTCTAAGACAGACACTTCTGTAAGACAGACACCCCTCTAAGACAAGCACCTCTCTAAGACAGGCACCTCTCTAAGACAGGCACCTCTCTTAGAGAGGCGTCTGTCTTAGAGAGGTGTCTGTCTTGGAGAGGTGCACAAGTCAAAGTAATAACATTGATGTTATCTGATTTATCTTTAGGTATCTCTTTAAAAGACTGCGATTTCTTGGTAATAAGACCTTATCGCACTTGTCAACTTTGTTGTTTCTCGCTGTATGGCATGGGACATACATTGGTTACTTTATTTGTTTCATTTCGGAATATGCCTATATAACAGCTGAAAGGCAGGTAGGGCTCCAATGGAAATGGTCACAATGGCTTCTAGAATACTGGCTGTGTTTGGGTTAGGACTAGAGGGTTGAGAGTACAGTACAGTACAATGCAGTACAGTACAGTACAATGCATACATTAGAGTAGAGTAGAGTACATTCGAGTGGAGTGGACTGGACTAGACTAGACTAGACTAGACTAGACTAGACTAGACTAGACTAGACTTTATTTTAGCAGGGTAGCCTATATTTGGAATTGGATAAGTCGAACGTGCGTTTTGTGGTTTTACATTATACTGTTTGTTTATTATATATTTAGGTCCTTTCTGTATCCAAGCTTGTCATTGAGAAACTAGGACTGGAGAAGAATGGTTTATTAAAGTCATTGAGGACGGTTTTTTCGTTTTCCTTCAAGACAGTTTTAATGTCGTACTGTTTACTGCCATTTTGTCTGCTTACGTTGCCCAGAATTATCAAGGTATTCAATCTCACTGGTCATCAGAAGGTTGCACGTTGTACACATATGTAAGGTTCACTCTACCATCTTAGTCCATGTAGCTCAATGATTAGAGCATCTCACTGGTCATCAGAAGGACACCATCTTAGTCCATGTAGCTCAATGGTTAGAGCATCTCACTTGTCATCAGAAGGTTACAGGTTGTACACATATGTAACCTTCACTCTATCATCTTAGTCCACGTAGCTCAATGGTTAGAGCATCTTACTGGTCATCAGAAGGTTACAGGTTGTATACATATGTAACCTTCAGTCTACATCTAGCACAAACATATTTGATTTACATATTTTTACTAAATTTTTTTGTTTACAATATATTGTGTGTTTCTATTGTTTAGGTGTTTTCTACAACGTATACTTTACCACATGTCCTTCTATTCACATGGTTCATAGTCTACTCTATCATTTCACTTTTTAAAAAAGATGTTGGGAAAAAGGAAGATAGGTAATAATGATGATGAAGATGAAGATGATGATGAGAAGGATGAGAAGGAGGATGATGAGGAGGAGAGGAGGATGATGAGAAGGAGGAGGATGAGGAGGAGGATGATGATGATGATGAGGATGGTGAGGAGGAGAAGGAGGATGGTGAGGAGGAGAAGGAGGATGGTGAGGAGGAGGAGGATGGTGAGGAGGAGAAGGAGGATGGTGATGATGAGTATGATGAGGAGGAGGATGATGATGAGGAGGATGATGATGATGAGGATGATGATGATGATGATGAGGAGGAGGATGATGAGGAGGAGGATGATGAGGAGGAGGATGATGAGGAGGAGGATGATCATGAGGAGGATGATCATGAGGAGGATGATCACGATGAGGAGGATGAGGAGGAGCAGGAGGAGGAGGAGGATGGTGATGATGAGAAGGAGGAGGAGGAGGATGAGAAGGGGAGGAGCAGGATGAGTGTCAGAAGGATGAGAAGGAGGATGATGAGCATGATGAGGAGGAGGATCAGAAGGATGAGAAGGAGGATGATGAGAAAGATGATGAGAAGTAGGGTGATAAGGATCAGAGGATGATGAGGAGGAGCAGGATGAGGATCAGAAGGATGATGAGGCTGAGAAGGAGGATGATGAGGATGAAAATGATGAGAATGATGAGGAATAGGATGATGAAGAGGTGAATGATGAAGAGGAGAATGATGAAGAGGAGGAAGATGATGAGGAGGAAAATGAGGAGTAATAGACTATACTCTCGAGAGATTTCCTAAACATATGTGCCTGAAAACTGTTTTTATCGCAAATCAAGAAATAACTTCAGTATTATTTGAAATTTTTCAGCAAAAAAGTAAACTGATTTTTGGACTACACCCCTTAGGATATTTTGCTGGTAAGCTGTAAAATCTGTATTTCTCAATTTGATCCTTTTAAAGCAATAATCAAAGATGTATATAAACATCGTTTCCCTCTAATAAGCTATTATCTGTATTTTGGTGTTGTTTTTTCTTTCCTTTTTCTGTTCTGTAGGAATGATTGTAGCTGAGATCTCATGAATTAAAGTGAATTACAAAGATATGTTTCAAAGAGGCGTGATTCGTTTTACTATTTGATAAACAGATCTTAAACAAAACGATGTTAATAGACGACCTCTCTTAAACAATTGAATTATTCAATAGCCAAACAAGTGAATGAGTAATATGCAGCGCTCGAAGTAACGGGGAGTCAGCGGTCACTTACCGCTGATTTTCATGATTTGATCGGCAGAAATCAGTCACGGCAGTTCAAGCATGACCGGTCAAATTATTTGGTCGAACTCATATTCTTTTACCTTGTAAAAGTTGTTTATATCATTAAAGGACATTGGCAACAAAAATTAAGTTTGCCTAATATTAAAGAACTCGTAAAATGATAGAGTAACACCTTTTATAACTTTTCCGTATTTTACTTCGTTTTTGAAATATTTCAGTTTGTTTGATATGTAAATGAGATGGTCTCTGAAAAATGTATTATATCTCAGTGATTGCTAAGTTTACAACGTTCATTATCATGAGGAGTTATTATACGCACATTTTCAAGTAAATTTGTGCAACAAACTTGAAGATGGAACTAATATTTTAATGACTGAAAATTCTCTACCCTGCACCTGACGTCAGAGACCATCACATTTACATATCAAACAAACTGAAATATTTCAAAAACGAAGTAAAATAAGGAAAAGTTGTAAAAGGTGTTACTCTATCATTTTACGAGTTCTTTCATATTAGACAAACTTAATTTTTGTTGCAATGTCCTTTAATTTATCCACTAAAGGCCTTGTGTACTGATACAAAGTTATAGAAAGAAAGAAGATTTTTATTTTTAATGCACAGATTAAAGAAAAAATAGTTGACCACCCAAATTTGGGATGTACTTCATGATAACAATACATATAGTCTCCCACCATTTTTTACGGTTATTATTAGGGTTTTATGGTTAGGGTTAGGGTTAGGGGTATAAAAAAAACAGATGGAAACCCGGTCTAGTGTTACCATGAAGTACATACCCCAAATTTTAGATTTGACCGCCTGAATTTATATCTGACCAGTCATGCTGACCGCTGACTTTGAAAAATTATTTCAAGCACTGAATTTGTAATTTAGAGAAGAGAAATCTCAACCATGTTCTGTTTACAATACTATACTCTCATTAGTCTCGTATAAGAATTCTTTAAAGTGCCCATAACCTCAAAATGTTTTATTGTCTTGTTTGGAAGAACTTTTAAAATGATAAAGTAACTTCTTTTGAAGATTTTCACTTCTTTGCTTTCTTTTTGAGATATATCAGTTTGTTTGATATGCAAATGTCTGGAATTTCGTCACACATGCATAATGAGTTATTGGAGAAATGTGTATATCTCTTTCATTCTCGAACGAAATCCTTTAAAATCAAGAAGTTTGATGTTGTGGGAGAAACGCACACACGTGTTATTATTGTTATTTATTTCATGAACGCAAAGATATATAACATTCTAGAGAAACGCACACACGTGTTATTCACACTTTAGTGTTATTTATTTGATGAACGCAAAGATATATAACATTCTCTGATAACTCATTATGCATGTGTGACGAAATTCCAGATATTTGTATATCAAACAAACTGATATATCTCAAAAAGAAAGCGAAGAAGTGAAAATCTTCAAAAGAAGTTACCTTATCATTTTAAAAGTTCTTCCAAATAAGACAATACAAATTTTTGAGGTTAGGGGCACTTTAAAGAACTCGTCGTCATCATGTAAAGTCTAGTTCACATAACATCGGCAAACAGTCGCAGACAGCCGCCGATCGTGTTCGCATAAACTCGTATAGTGATCGTAGACTGCCGGCAGAACCAAGTTCAACTTTCCAGATCCCGTATCCAATCGTTCTCAGACAGTCTGCGACAATCTGCGTCAGTGTTCACATAAAAATTCGGCATCTTCTTCCTGTACCACACACACAATGGACACAGACTACGAGGTTACTTTCTCAAAATTCAGAAGCTTTACAAAAACAAAAATCCTAACCATAACCCAAATAAAAACTCTAGTCCTAACCCTGAAATAAAGGAATACTAACCCTACTTTTAAACTAAATATTTCAATGATGTAATATTCTGTGTCCGGTACACGAAGTAGCAGTAAAAAATTCGGTGCCTGTCTGCGACGGTTGGCGACTGAACTAGCCTGCCTTCAGAGTGTCGAATCAACTAAAAATCCTTATACAATCTGAAACACTTGTGTTTCCAGACTCCTGCCTTGTTTGGAGATATTCTTATTTTTTAGCACCGTTGATTTTATATTGTATGTTAAATTGTATCGTTTGGATTGATGAACATTGTGTGTTCTTTATTGATGGAACAAGACATGCCTGATTTATTATGTTACTTGAAATGGGAACTGTACCCCAAAAATATATTACTTTTAAATAAAAGGTCT